>OZ024889.1:5873356-6072770 GCA_964017195.1 Siderastrea radians | reverse complement strand
TATAATATAATTTATTCCTTACAGTGAAAATGCTTATTGTCGACTTCCTTTTAACAGAGGGTTTTCTTCAAGTTAACGCTTTGGTTTACTTTGCAACTGATAGGCAACCACCTACTGTTAATGAAGCGGTTACAGTTATATGGATTGTATCAGCAGCCAGAATCGATTCAAACTTAATTCTGCTAACTGGACTCGACTGGGAAGGAGGTTTTCAAAGCTCTCCTCTATGGCTGATTTCCTGACCTCATTCATCGGGAAAATGTGTACCGACCGCGGCAAATACCATGGTTGTGGACAGAAAAAAAAAGAAAAACTAGAAGGCACTAGCTCTGCTATATTTAGCGTCGGGACCGCTGCAAAATGCTGCGAACTCCAAGCGTTGCTGCCGACCGAGTTGGCAGCAGAACCGACAACAAAGATGAAGTTCTCGAATGCTAATTCGTAACTTGAACTTTATGCCTTTCAACAAAAAGACAACTGAGTATTCTTTTGAGCTTTTTCTTTCCATTAATAAAATTGTTTTTAACTTTTGTTGTCTTTGCTAAAACGCGGGTCCATATGCGATTTCGCTCAGAAAACGCGGGATAAAGCACAGGGTTATCTCAAGTGCGTGCCACTTTCTATTGACCCCGGGGTGGGGACGGACGGTCACGGGACTTTAAATTCAGTACCTACATTTTTTGGCTTGAGCAGTGGTGTTTAGAATCTTTTTTTTTTTGGGTGGGGGGGGGGGAGGGGGGGCTAGGTTCCTCGATGTGGAAGTAATCTCCCTGTGCTATTCTTGGTTTTTGTGAAAAACTTCATTTTTCGTGCAGTGGCTAGCTTTCGCTTTATGAAATGCTAATTAATTTTCAGGCGGCTAATGCGGTTGTTATGTTAACTGACATCCATAATGCCTGATTTGAGGAAGATCGGAAATGCGCTGCGTTTCTCGTAACAATTGGCCCATGACGATGTTTAAAAAACATCTCTAAATGCAAAAAATTTTATGCTCATTTGCTAAAAAAATAAATAAATAAAATAAACGACTTTCGCAGCTGTTACCAGCGTCATCACGCAAAGAAGCTCCTCGTCAAGTAACCCTTATCCTGAAGAAACGTCGACTTAAAGCCGGCCCAAACGACGGCGACGGAGTTGGGGATTTGTTTCTTCATCTTGTCCCAGAAGAACTACAACAAACTACAGTCAGACCTTTCTCTGCACCTTATATTATATTACAAACTTGAGTGCTTGTGAAGCAGTAGGTGGGTAACAAGATACCAAAACTGACTACTGTCACAGTATCCTTTATTTATTACTGTTACTTTTTGAAAACTTGATCTAAAGAACTACTGCCCCCTCAAGACAGAAGCACATCTCTAGGTCCTGATTGTAGAATTCGAGCCTGCACTTGAAAGTTCCCTGTAGATAAAATAATTAAAACATATCTCAGAAGTTTTCACTGGCACATGAATAGCCTGTACGTAAGTTCCCTTAAACGGGCACCCTTGAAAAACTACAAACTGCCATCATAAGGTTCGGGTAACATTCGTGCCTTTTTTCTGTAGAGACGACTTGCAAAGTTTAATATGGCTTAATAATTTAATATGGCTAATAATAATAATAGCTAATAATATGGCTAATAATAATATGGCTAATAATAATAATAATAATTAATATGGCTTAATAAAAGAAGTATTAATGCACAGAAACAAGAAATAAGACGAAGATGTTCGTAACAGGCAGACAATATAGCTAAGAGGGTAGAAAATGTCACTTACGTGCAGCTTCTTTTAACGCTTTTTAATTTTAAGAACATCCAATAAACAGCAGAGAGCCAGAGAAACACAATCTCGGCGGCTTAACCACGACCTTACGTATGTACACAGCCAATTTACCCGTAGAGTGACAGCCATAGACATTGTCAGGACTCATTAGCATGGATCTGGCAAAAACGCGCAGATTGTGTGATTGTGTGTGCGTGCTGTTTGTTTGTTGTTTACTAGATACATTTTCTCAAATATTCTTCAGCAAGCTAAACAAACAAAACAGTTCAACCATCGTCAAAAGCATATTTCTATTGTCCAGTCGACGTATGTCAGGTTTGGAGGGCCTCTTATTCTAAGATCTCACAAATTGACGTCTTTCCCGGGCCATGTTTAGAATAGCGTTTGAAAGTTTCTTGTCGAAAGCCAGCTGAAACCTTGGCCTTTAAAGGGCCTCATTTCTCTACTGTCTACAGGAAATTATTATGCCTAAAGCGGACCTTACAGTTGGTGTCTGTGTCCTGTTAAGAGAAGTGTCCGCTTACGGAGGTTAAGGTGTAGAGAAATTATCGGGGTGGCATTTCTGTTTTCGTTTACAAGAACTGCCTAGTCCTGCGGAACGTGTAAAGCTGAGTAGTCGTAGTGTGTGATCAAACGAAAACGACAATAACAAAAATGATTGTCAAAATGATTACTGCAAGAACTGATCAAACAACGTGAAAAGACTTGAGTTACAACTGGCCAATACCAGTCTTTTAAGGCAAATCACGAATTTATAGAAATCTATATGTAGTAAAACAATGAGCGGAAGTTACATATATGACGTGGTAAAGTGTGGCTTAGAGATGATAGAAAATAGACACAAGTTTCTTTACCGTATATAGTTGCAAATTACAGTTCATCACGTTTATTAATGCCTAGAGGCTCAAGAGTCTTAGCTTTGTGAATAATCTGAGCCTCACGTGCCTTCCTGAAAGAATCGCGTTCATGTTTTTGAGTTTTTCAATAGCAGTCAGTAGTATATGGGCGTCGGAGTGGTTTTTGCTGAGAAAGTGTTCTGAAACCGCTGTGTGGACATAATTAGAAGTAGGGTTGAGTACTGGACGTCTATATTTATTAAAACGGTCTTTGAGGCAACGTTTAGTTTCCCCAATGTATTGTAAGTTACATAGGCCACACTGAAAGTAGTACAAGTTATATGAGATTTGATATGGTGTTATATGGTATATAGTCTTTTCACGTTGTTTGATCATTCCCTGCAGTAGTCATTCTGACAATCATTTGTATTTTATCATTAATCATTATATATTAATTATATTTTATCATTAATTATTTATCATTTATATTATCAATTTAGACTGATCGCGATCTTTCTGATCCGACGTTGAGCAAGGTTGATCGTATACGGTTTTTGCACTGGTTTTATACCTTGTCTGTAAAAATCAAACATAACGCGGCAAGGGTGGAAAATTCGATTTCTTTCATATTTTAATGTTAGATAGGTTAGGGTATAACTAAAATCACTGGATACTTTTTTTGGCAAAATATCCTTTTATTTCAAAGAAAAATGCAAATAACGAACTTCCGTTAAAATCGCCATTTGAAGCAGTAAGTTATGACATCAATTTGAGGCGTTCGCGTGCAAAAACAAATCCCTCTGTCGTCTTTTAAACACTCAATTTTACTTTTGCAATCTCTCAAGAGCTTCAAACCTGATTTTGGTAGAAACTGCGTTGTTCTTTGTGTTTGAAATAATTTAATTTTGAAAGTATACATTTCTCATCAGGAAAAGTACTTCGTGAATTAAATTATTTTTCACCATGTGCTAAACCTTCAAATCGATTCAGCTTCTGGCTGTTGAATTAAGAAAAGATGTTCTCAGGATTGCTGCAAAAATTTCTTTGGGCAAATGATTGAGAGCTACGCGAGAGCTTTTCAAAGTTCGTTAAAATGCAGGTTGTTTGACCCTTCTTGGCAACATTCCATTCGCGAGTCACGCACATATTTTAATGTGTTTTCGACCCATATGAGATCGAAAACGTCAAACAGAAAAACAGTTCGAAATGCTCTTACCTCATTTGCTGTAGAGGACAGGTCCAGAGGCCATTTCCGAGTGATTCTCTTGCCGTTCGACGTATTTTGGTCCTGTTGATGCCATCCAATGAACACCGCCAACTGGCTCAGTGTATTGTAAAAAGTCGAACAGCTCAACAACAACCTTTCTTCCAAAACGTTCGACATCTTTCTACACTGTGACGTTTTACTCAACGGTTCAGTTGATTTAATACGAGTGTTGCTCAGTTTTCAGTGCACAAAAGCATTATCAGATTTGACTGCTAAATTGGGACCAAACGTGGATGGCACCGCGTGCGTATTTGGTTTGTCACGCAATGCGTATCAAAGGCATTTTTGGGGGTAGGGGAAGGGCAAAACCTTTGAGGTGAAGTAAAATAACATACAGTGTTAATTGCACGGATTATTCGTGGTTTTAATGGCATTGTGTGTCTTTCTTACTTATTACCAGTGTTGTTACAACCATTAAAAATTGTATTTGCTACCCTAGCCTAGTAGTCTGAAACACAATTCCAAGCGTTGTACAAGCTTACAGACATGGTTACAGGTGAGTGGGTGCAACAGAAGTGGCGCTATTATTAACTAGACCCAACTTTAATACGGGGAAACCTATAACTACAAGGGGCTCCCTTTTTTTTTATTGACGAGCGGGTATTCTACCTATGATCATTGGTGTCAGTCTGCTGGTTCTCAGCTGGCACAGGACCGGTACACGGCACAGTTATATCAGGAGTGAAAGTCAGCTCGCTGTTAAAGGGTTGGATGGAGTTTTGGACAGGAAGACTTCTCTCTTCATAACAAATGGGTGCAATCGAAGTTTTTAACTGTGCTCTCTTGTCAGCTGTTTGACTAAGTCTACATTAGTGTGTCCTGACTAATGAGTGGGGCTTCTAACAGCACGCCAGTGCTGTTTGAAGACTGTGAAATATGGCACGTAACCATGGTAACAAAAAATGAGGTTCTGTTCCTGAATTTCTGTTTACGAATCTTACTGAGACAGGTTCCCAGTGAGCGAGATCTCTCACAGCAGCCAGCATACTTATCATAATGGATATGAGGATATCATAACAGAAATACGTCAAGCATCTTGCCCTTAAACGTCTGTTACCTCTTTCACGTTCTACATACACCTTAATGAGGAGGAAGAGAAGAGTGAGGCTTCCATCGATAACCTGGCTAATATTCGGATAGACCACAAGCGAATATAAAACTCACCTGATCCAACTTTTACAAGCGAACCAGTCCTGCGTAAGATAATTTCAGATCCCTTTTTCTCCAGTCCTCTTTCACTTTTTGGCCACTCCCCTTTTCCTTACCATGACCCGGCCCCTTGTGCTGCAGCTTCTGCTACACACTATTCCAAGTTTTGCACGATGGCTGGGACATATCGTCATTGTATTCAAGCGTTCGTTTAAAAACTTGTAACTTGTGGTATCAGGCCAGCACCAACGCTGAAATAAGTGCTGCGAGCAAATTGGCCTAGTCAAAGCCTCCCCCCCCCCCTTGGAAATACACACTCATGCACATAGATACTAACTCTGTTCACAATGCCACAGTTTGTGTCGATTTCGTCAAAAACGACACCTTTTTAGGGACATCCTTCGTTGACAATTTGCCAAAAAGCTGCTTCCTGTTTGCTTTTTCGCCGACAAAGTTGTTGGCAACATCCACCAGATTTATAGCATCAGTTTTAAAAAAGTACCCTTAAAGTTACAAGGTTTGTTAAAATTGAAACATTTCGACAGCCAAGCTACGAATTTCGGACCTGTTTTACCTAACTCTCGTAAACGTTTACGTAACTTTTATCACTCAATTGGTGAGATAAAAATAGTTTTGTTCCTTAGACTTGTTTTAAAACAACATGATGAGCTTAAAGCTTGCAGCAAATACACAGCACTCGCTTAGCTATTAAAGGCATTAAGGTCCTTCACAGTAAAGCTATACTGCCAGGGTCAAGGTGATATGAGTAGAGAAAGACATTGGTAAGGAACCTGAGCGACTGAAATGTGCGGTGGGCTAGTAGATTTTTGAAGCCCACTTGCCCGGTGGCTAGTGACTCGACAGATGTCAAACCCTGTTAAAGGTTGTAAAATAATAAAAGGAACCTTTAGCATCAGCATTTAAGACTATTCGTTGCACATTAATTCGTTTTAATTATATATTTTTTGGCTCATTTATTGTAATGTTTTTTCAACTTCCAAAACTTCTGGGGACTCGAGCCCCCCCCCCCCCCTCCCTCCCCCTTCTACGGGCCTGGGTATTCTTGGTGCATGAAAGTAAGGGAACAATTGTTTTCAAGCTTTTGATTCGTCTGGTGTTGTAACGAAGCAATTCATGTATGTAAATATGTATGATTTGTGAAAAAAAAAAGAGTCCGAGGTCCCCCCTCTAAGCCAAAGCAATAAGCACAAACTAGTTAGTCACATCGCAATTTCTCTGATAAAAACGATTTTAATGTTCTGGACTCGACGTTTTGAAGAGGTTTTTAACTTAAGCTAGTACACGTACGCTTATTAGTTAATTTTCGTGTTCGAACATTGTTATTTGCATGCCTAAACTCACGCCGAGGGGTGACTACTTTTTCTGCATTCTGGCACGGGAGGTTGAGTTGCCTAAATGTAGCACTAATTTTGTTTCGTATTTTTGGTCCATTACTAGTTCCTCCCATTTCTCGAACCCTGAGCCGTTTAAAAAGAATCGGAGCAGATTTTGCCCTTCCCCTACCCTCTAGTAAAATGTCCATTCCGATGATTTGCATTGCGTGACGCGGCTCTAGATAGAACTCTCGCCACGTTAGCGGCGACATGTGGTGATAAAAACCTTTCTGTGTATTGCCAACTCAGCAACACTGACCAGCAACTGAACCGTTGAGTAAGATGTCACAGTGTAGAAAGATGTCGAACGTTTTGGAAGAAAGGTTGTTGTTGAGCTGTTCGACCGTATACAATACACTGAGCCAGTTGGCGGTGTTCATTGGATGTCATCAACAGGACCAAATACGACGAACGGCAAGAGAATCACTCAGATATGGCCTCTGGACCTGTCCTCTACAGCAAATGAGGTAAGAGCATTTCGAACGGAGGGTGTAAACTGCAGGTTGCAGGTTGCAGGTGCAGGTTGCAGGTTGCAGGTTGCAGGTGCAGGTTGCAGGTTGCAGGTTGCAGGTTGCAGGTTGCAGGTGCAGGTTGCAGGTTGCAGGTGCAGGTTGCAGGTTGCAGGTTGCAGGTGCAGGTTGCAGGTTGCAGGTTGCAGGTGCAGGTTGCAGGTTGCAGGTTGCAGGTTGCGGGTTGTAGGTAACGGGTTGCAAGTTGCGGGTTGCAGGTTAATTACAAAGTAAAAAGCAGTTAATTAAAGGATAACAAAATTAAAGGAGTAAGGATGGCTTCAATTATTTGTAAAAATTGTCCTTTTTATATGAAAAGGCATGCCATAAAAAAATCTCCCAAGTAGCTTAGTTAGGACGAAGGAATATCAAACGTTGAACAAAAGAGACTTGGCAAAGACAGAGGTGTCATGCCGATGGGGTCATACAGTTTTACCAGGTTTTGTTCAGCAGGTTTAATTTTGCATGTTTGTAGGTTCGAGAGCAGCATTTTTGTTGTATATCATCACCAATCCGAACCAAATAAAACCCAGGATTAACACGTGAAAAGCCGATAACATCGTCAAAAGCAACGAGTTTCAAGAATTTTATTTTTTCACGAGCGTTTCTGTGTCTTGCTTTAATAAGCATAAATTTGTGGCAGATAAAAAGTGAAAGTGCTAATACTTTCACACGGTTGTGGTTAAAAATGTACACGTTGCGCTTGTATGAAAGCGAATGAAACGCCTCAGACAAAAAAAACCACTCAGATGTTTTCGGAACCAGTGTCCAAGTATCAATGGCAATCGAAAACTAGCTTGACGGGGCTGCAAAATTGCCAAACGAGAAAAGAATTTGGCCCCAAATTTGGCCTCAAGCTCTACTTTACAATAGGGTTTGAAGAACATTCTGAAAAGAAACATTTCAAAGTTCAAGGTTGTAGTTTTAATGTTCCTATAGTTTACTAAGCAAACTAAGCAAGAATGTGCGAATACACGATAATGTGCAGCATGTTTGATTACTTGCACTTTGCACAACATATCGAATTGAAATTAAGTTGAAATGTTAATTTCAGTTCTGCAAGGTGACTGGTTTTTGGCTGGTTAATATAACTGGATTTTGTTTGCATTTATGATGCAAGCTTACTGGTAATTTCAATAAGTTCACATTATACATTAGCAGTTAAATTAATGCCCGATCCTGTAATCTTCACAGTCCTGTGATCGAGTCATTCTATTGTTATTATTAAAACCGCCTGTCTTAATACTTGTATGTATTATACAAATTGAAAATGTAATGGTAATTGCAGAACTGAAGATGACAGCAGTTTGTCGAAACATGTTTTCGAAACTTACAACTATCGTGGTTTTTCCTAAAATTGTTAACTCCACGGACTTAAAAATCTCAGCATCTTCGGGAAATTTAAAGTGGGTGGCGGTTGATCTCCATTATGGTCTCGATGGGACATCGCCAATAGTTAACGATTAAACCGCACCTTTGACCTAATATTTCCATTCCAAATTGGGAGTGTGGCGTATCTGCGAGAACACATTGAAACGGTTCCGCAAACTTACATACCAGGGTCTAGTCCAGTTCAAGTTTCTCATTACCAAGGTTTCTTTACAAATGAAACAATTCTGATTTTCTTGAAGAAATTTAAGTAGAAACGTACCATATAAAGATCATACATCTTCTGTTTGAAAAAAGATATAATCGCAACCTGCAACCTGCAACCTGCACCTGCAACCTGCAACCTGCAACCTGCAACCTGCACCTGCAACCTGCAACCTGCAACCTGCACCTGCAACCTGCAACCTGCAACCTGCAACCTGCAACCTGCACCTGCACCTGCAACCTGCAACCTGCAACCTGCACCTGCAACCTGCAACCTACACCTGCAACCTGCAACCTGCACCTGCAACCTGCAACCTGCAACCTGCACCTGAAACCTGCAACCTGCAACCTGCAACCTGCAACCTGCAACCTGCAACCTGCAACCTGCACCTGCAACCTGCACCTGCAACCTGCAACCTGCAACCTGCACCTGCAACCTGCAACCTGCAGTTTACACCCTCCGCATTTCGAACTGTTTTTCTGTTTGACGTTTTCGATCTCATATGGGTCGAAAACACATTAAAATATGTGCGTGACTCGCGAATGGAATGTTGCCAAGAAGGGTCAAACAACCTGCATTTTAACGAACTTTGAAAAGCTCTCGCGTCGCTCTCAATCATTTGCCCAAAGAAATTTTTGCAGCAATCCTGAGAACATCTTTTCTTAATTCAACAGCCAGAAGCTGAATCGATTTGAAGGTTTAGCACATGGTGAAAAATAATTTAATTCACGAAGTACTTTTCCTGATGAGAAATGTATACTTTCAAAATTAAATTATTTCAAACACAAAGAACAACGCAGTTTCTGCCAAAATCAGTTTTGAAGCTCTTGAGAGATTGCAAAAGTAAAATTGAGTGTTTAAAAGACGACAGAGGGATTTGTTTTTGCACGCGAACGCCTCAAATTGATGTCATAATTTACTGCTTCAAATGGCGATTTTAACGGAAGTTCGTTATTTGCATTTTTCTTTGAAATAAAAGGGTATTTTGCCAAAAAAAGTATCCAATGATTTTAGTTATACCCTAACCTATCTAACGTTAAAATATGAAAGAAATCGAATTTTCCACCCTTGCCGCGGAATTTTGATTTTGTCTGATTTTTACAGACAGGCGCTCTTAACTTCGTAGAGACGATAACACTGTATATGTACAATCATCCGCAGTCCTTAACAGGGAAATTTCACTTTAAAAATTAGTGATTTACGCTGCAGAACTGTAGCATTAACTGAAGCTAAATCCATTCCGCATATAGTTTACGTTAATATTCAGTTTTTTTATTGTTCGAGTCCCGTGGGAGGTGAGAGTCCATACCACGGCTCGCGTCATGAATTCTTGTCGCGAATGCTTGTGATCGATTTATTGTAATCTCGCATCGCTTGAAAGAAAACAAAAACAAAAAAAACCGTGGTAAAATTGTTAATTTTTATAAAAACTTATCCACTATAAGAAAAAGGCGCCAAACCTTGCGAAGTGTTGCAGCGTTTATTTCTAAAGCTGAATGAATCAATGAAACTGCTCCGAAGACCGAAGTGAACGAAGTGGCACAAGTTTGGGGGAATACATCTTCTAAGGGGCCAATTATATGACGCGGGCTGGCTCGGTTTGCCGGGATCTCGGAACGTCTGTGAATACACTGAAAATAATCTTCGCAATTACATGGTAAAATTTACCATGTAATCGCGATTGCCGGGCTAACACTTTCTTGTCACTAAATTTTGCTTCAGAGCAAAATGGCTCACCATGAGATAACACATGATAAAGGTTTATCAGACCATAAAGCTACGTAAAACTAAAAAATAATACGCCAAAATAATGGAATAGCGAAAATAAAAACACTTGATTCATGATCTTTGATGTCGCCATCTTTTCACACGACAGCTTCTAAGCGTAGCCGCAGGCGGGCTGGCCCGCCTCATGTAGTACTTGAGCGGTCATCTCGGCAGACCGAGCCAGCCCGGCTCATGTAATCGGCCCGTAAATATGGCTCTGAAATGTAGGACGTGTTTGATTTTTCTTGAAACGGCATTGCTGTAATCATCGTTCAAACCGGATTGAGGCTGTACGATTTCACCATATTAGCTGCGGGACTGAACCTAACAAGCTTGTAATCCGTTTGCACAACGGCTCCATCATGTGCCTGTTTGATCAAACTGAAGACAGAATTAGAACTTGAACACGTTATTTCTATGCGGCTCAGAAACAAGATTACTGTTGTGAGGAACGACAGAATTCACCATCTTATTTTGTTAAACGCAAAGCGCAAAACGCAGTTGCAATTGTTGTCAGTTTAGAGGTTGCGGACGGAATGGTAAAAACAACACTTAAACAACTGGGACGGATGCCACGCAAAACTGGGAAAGCAATTCAACTCCTTTTACATGGCATCTGATTTGTATCTAAACATTTCGAGCTTTAATTTTGGAACATAGAGCTACGACAAGTGCAGGTAGACCAGTGCCAGTTTTGCGTGGTATAGCCGAAAAAAATGTCGCCCTTCGTTCCTTATTAATAGTTTGTTCAGTACTTGTTCAGATTGCGTCTTGATTTTCATACTGACTAGCAATGAATGTGTGGCAGTTTTTATTCAATGCTTCTGTCCCATTTTACTGTGTTTTATTTTATGTCTTGTCTTGATATTTCGGAGTGGAAGGCCTTCCTGATCTGATGAAACCTACCATTCAGTAAAATGATCGACGCGGCGATGAAAGAAATTATAAATTGTAAACACAACGCTAAATGCTTAAATTTCTATTTTTTATCAATGTGGTAAAAAACAAATTTCCTCCAGTTTTCAGTGGTATGGCCGTCAAAATAACTTTCGGACTCTCTCGGCTACGCCTCGGGAGTCCACAACATTTTGACTGCTAGATGACGAAAATCGTGGGAAATAAGAGGCCATACCACGGAACGCTGGGGGAAATTTGTTAATTTTACTTGATACCCTTACAGGGAACAAGGCGCAGGACGGGGTTACTGTATCTTAATAGGAGGAAGTCTTATCCACTGAGAAATACTGTTACCTTAAGGCCGCGTGGAATGGTCCTCAGTTTTCTCGTAAAAGTCCAAGTGACGGTTTCTAGGAAAGTTGCAGAAACACAACAGTATATTTAGTGGTTTAAAAGCAGTTCTCTGAGAAAGTGTAGCAAAGTTGGAAATGAAAAAAATTAACCTCCTTCATTTTTTGCGTGGAGTTAGGTTGCCTGGGGGGATGAACAAAAACGGCCATATAAGGGTCAGCAGATGTATTGCTGTCATGGTAACCGCAATCAATCATGCTGACCTCAAGGTCATATTTAATGCAAAAATTTTACTATTAAAAAGCAAAAATGAACTGGTCTGGTTCTCGAGTGAATATGAACCAATTGAAATGAAATTTCACCAGGAGGTAACACCACTCCTTAAGTTTACAAAACATGCTGTTCAAGTATTTTGAGTTTTGTAAAAACCGGAAAAATGATGGCTGAACCGGATTGCCTATCGGCCATTTTGACCAATAGCAAAAACAAGCCCAACCTTTTCGCAATTTCTCCGAAAGTACTGTTTTCCCAGGAACCAAATTAGCAGCAGAGTTTATATGGAGAATAACGTTTCTGAATATTGTAAAATCTTTTTGGGGAAATCAATATTATGGCCATGGCTGTTGAGCACATTTCAAGAAATTTGAATGAATCACAAAATCGGCCATTTTCAGCCTACATTGTTTCACCCACAAGAGCTTTGAATAGACCTTTCAAGCTTCAGAAGTGTTCTTTGTAATCTTGTTTGTAAACTTACACAGCTACAGCTTCATTCCTTTATCTACTAGTACCTCCTCTCACTGTCTTTCATTCTACCCTAGAACAATCACTCAGTGGAACAGTCTGCCTCAGTCTTTCTTTGAGAACACTAATTTAACTAAATTTAAACAGTCTGTTTCCTCGTTCAATCACAGTTCTGTAAACTAGATTTGTACTTATATATATATATATATATATATATATATATATATATATATATATATATATTAGTTGATTTGCACAAGCATCTCCTTCTCCCGTCCTCATAGAAAACAATATAAATTAATCACAAATGACGACAAAACACCGCAAATTCCTTTTACACCTATATTTCGACCACATTCAGTGATCTTCTTCAGGGTGACTAATAAATCGTTAACGTGTTACACTTTTAAATTGTTGAATTGCCAAGGTAACGCGCGTGCATGAATACAACTGCCACTGAACTAACTGCTGTTTTGAAACTGTAACGGAAAATTCTAACGTTATAGTCTGCGCGCGTTCATACAATTGATTACTGTTTTGAAACTAACAGAGAGGTGTTACGTTATCGTATGCGCGCGCTCATTCGCGTCTTTTTGTTTTGCCCATAGAAACCATCATTGTCATTAAGTCCATGTGATATCAAAGTTCTCAGTTTGTAGATCCACTGTCCCTCTTTATCGCGTAGCTCTCGCTCCCCTTTAACCCAGTCTATTAGTTGGATGCTCATGTGCTCTAAACCAAAATGTCCCTGGCTATGAAAATGCCGGTAAAGTACATCATCCTTCTCCTTATTTCCCGAAGACAAATTTACGTGCGCATTTACCCTACTCGTGTGATTATTGAACCTCGTTCTAAACGCAGTGGTAGTTGAGCCAACATACTGAATGCCACATTTCTTACAAGTGATAAGATAGACTACATTTTTAGAATTACAATTAAGGTTATAATTTATGGTAAACTCCTTGCCTGTTTTGTTACTTTGAAAAACTCTTCCTAAACAAAGAAAATTACAAATCTGACAACGATTAGAATTACATTTCCAAGTTCCTTTAACTTCATCTTTGGGGCCACTTGTAAACCGGGCGCGAACCAAATAGCCTGAAAGACTTTTGGGTTTCCTAAAGGCTACCATTGGAACTTCTTTGATAGCATTTTTGCATCTATTTGATGAGTGCAGAACGGGCTGCAAATCCCTCGGGAAGCGCCCGACGACAATGGCAATGACTTAATGACAATGATGGTTTCTATGGGCAAAACAAAAAGACGCGAATGAGCGCGCGCATACGATAACGTAACACTTTTCTGTTAGTTTCAAAATAGTAATCAATTTATAATAAAGTTTCGATATAACGCGCGCTCTGATTGGTTGGAACAGCGTGCTTTATCAGAGTACGGATGCACGGAGTAGCCAGTGACGCCATTCTGCGCGCGCTGGCAAACTGAAAACCTTTCTTGCGCGCGCTTGCAAGCTATGAAAAAAAACTTCATTTCTTGCAATTAAAAGCCAGTTTCTTTACAAATATGAGCAAAGCTATATTATAAAACAAATAAAAAAAGCCAAAACCGTGCTTTGTTCTGTGATAAAGTACTCAAGGAAGTGACGAGAGCACTCAAGAAGTAGGGAGAAGCACTCGCCTGCGGCTCGTGTTCACCCTACACTTCTTTCGTGCTCTCGTCACTTCCTTGCGTGCTTTATCACAGAACAAAGCACGGTTTTGGCTTTCTTATTTGTTAAGTATGAACGCGCGCAGACTATAACGTTAGAATTTTCCGTTACAGTTTCAAAACAGCAGTTAGTTCAGTGGCAGTTGTATTCATGCACGCGCGTTACCTTGGCAATTCAACAATTTAAAAGTGTAACACGTTAACGGTTTATTAGTCACCCTGAAGAAGATCACTGAATGTGGTCGAAATATAGGTGTAAAAGGAATTTGCGGTGTTTCGTCGTCATTTGTGATTAATTTATATATATCTATATATATATAAAATTAGAAATGTAATGGCCAAGAGGCCAACTCCAATATATAATGTAGCTAAGTTGGTTTTATTCGCTCAACGTTTCGACCATCACGGTCTTCATCAGGAGCGTTAGAGGTATAAACTGCTTACATCAACAACAAACAAAATTCAAATTCGTGTCAACGGGTAACATACTGTGACGTAACAAGGTCACATGTTAGGGAAAATATGCAGTAACGGTTTAAAAAATATATACATACCGCAAAATACAAATATTAAGAAAAAAAAATTAAATGCAAAGCTATGGTTATTTATACAACTAAGTTATTAATAGATGGTTTAAGCCACTCGTGGTCACTTATAATCCAGCACTGCCAAACCTGCATACAATCCTCAAAGAACACCAGCAAATACTTGACACATCACCCAAGATATATAGACCCACCAGCTCACACACTTCAGCGCCATCGTAGCTGCCCATTGCTACATCGAACATAGGCGAATTACCTCTCTTGACCCATGGTTCGTTGTTGAGAGAGTAATTCGCCTATGTTCGATGTAGCAATGGGCAGCTACGATGGCGCTGAAGTGTGTGAGCTGGTGGGTCTATATATCCTACACAAGCTTACATCCGCCTATCCCAATGGAAACATCGGCCTGTACAGGGATGATGGCCTGGCCGTATTTAAGAATATGAGCGCAAGATCTCTTGACAAGATGAGAAAAGATTTTTCAAAGATTATTGGAGAGCTAGGCCTTCAAATAACAGCCCAATCAAATTTGAAAATTGTCAATTACCTTGACATGACACTGAATCTCTCTACCGGAAAGATTTGCCCGTATAGAAAGCCAGACAACTATCCCCTTTACATAAACGCAAAGTCCAACCACCCACCTTCTATAATCAAGCGCCTCCCTACAACTATAAGCACCAGAATTTCAAGCTTATCTTGTGATGCCGACGAATTTAATAAGGCCTCGCGGGTCTACAATGATGCCCTCAAGACCAGCGGCTATCGTGAGTGCCTTCAATATGCGAGGAACAATAACCAAACAAGCCACAGACGCAGGAACAGACCAAGAAACATCATTTGGTTCAATCCGCCATACAGCGAGAATGTCCAGACGAACATTGCGAGTTCGTTCCTCCGCCTTATCGACAAGCACTTCCCCAAATCGCACGTAATACACAAGATATTCAACAGGAGTAATGTGAAGGTCAGCTATAGCTGCACGGGCAACATGTCAAGCATCATCAAGAGCCACAACGCTAAGATCCTAGCAAATAGTGACACACGCGCCGAGTCTAAGTCATGCAACTGCAGAAACAAGGACCTTTGCCCTCTTGACGGTGCATGCCTTGTCAACAACATCGTCTACAAAGCAACTGTCACTACCACATCCGGCGAAACAAAGGTTTATATTGGCGTGGCAGAGCACAGCTTCAAAACTAGATACAACAACCACAAGCTCTCTTTCAAGCATCGTAAGCACTCGCACGACACTGTCCTATCAAAGTACATCTGGGACCAAAGAGACAAAAACACCGATTTCTCGATCAAGTGGTCAATTGTCACGCGAGCAATGTGAAGGTCAGCTATAGCTGCAGCTATAGCTGCAGGGGAAACCCGTCGCGCTGCAATTTGTGTCTGACAGAGAAGCTCTGCATTCTATCCGCTGACAGATCTACTCTCCTCAATAAGAGATCTGAATTAATCACCAAGTGCAGGCACGAAAACAAGTTTTATGCAGCCAATCAGAAGCAGGATCGCTCAAACCGCCCTCCATGAATGTAGTTTAAATTTTCTTTCGACTGCCATTAACGGCACAGTCTGATGATCGCCTTGTGCGTGAAACTTAAGTAACTGTCCGTGCAGTCTCCATCTTTTAATTATAGTATTCCGCTCTGCATGTATTTGCATCGAGCATTCACTCGATTGTATGAAACCATTTACATTTTTCTTTGTTTATATATATATATATATATATAAATTTAAGTTTGTCTTCATTTGTGTTAAATTTATATGATCGTTATGATAGACTACAAGAATGGATGCTTGTGAGAAGTATATATATATATATATATATATATATATATATATATATATATATATATAAATATATATATATATCTACCTGATTTTATGAAAACCGGGCCAGCCTGCAAAACTGCAGTTGTACTGACATGCTAAGGAAAATGCCTCGCTTTGCCTAAAAGTACACTCTGCAAGCTATTTCTTACCACCTGAGGTCATCTAGTAGCCATCAAACAGCTAATCTAGGCTTGAATCAGTGCTCTGCAGCTATTTTCAGCTCTTCAACATTAAACCACCTGCAAATCAGAGTGTCGAGCTCAGGGAGTGAACATGTACAAACACTGACCTACATGTATGCTGTCCCATCCCTCCCCCACTGTCTGACATTTGCCGCCTGAGGTGTCAACTCACTGGCACGGCGACGGCTAACAGCTCCGGCAAAAAGGAGCTATTCATCTGAGTGCAAAACAGCTTAGCAAGCGGTTCGGAATTAAGTCAGTGTGCTTGACTTGCAAGAATAATAACCAAAAAATCGGTAGAGATTAAACTAAAGACCCGAGTTTTGACCAACCCTACCCCCGCCCCCCCTGTGAGGCATTCTATGGAACTCATTGTAGAGTTTAAATGTGGCTCTTCAAGTGGCACTGAAAATAGAAATATTAGATACTTTAATTGTCTGAACTATAAGAACAGAAGGTTTTGGAACTTATCTCATGATGAGATTGACAGCGAAATATTCAGGAGGTGGAAGTAAAAGAAGAACAGTAGTTGCTAGGCTTGATTCTTTGAGTATATTGAAATACTGAAATGTGAATAAAATATTGAACACAGAGTCACAGAAAACAGGCCAAGTTGAAGGATTAGTGCAGTTTTTGTTTGTGTGGCTCTTAAGCCAAATTCAGTTACAGACAGTTCCCTTTTTCTGAGAAAAAACTTACTAATACTTTTTCTTTGAACTTTGAAGAAAATTATCCATGGAGCTTGAAATCCGCAAACTTAAATATGTGATATTCGAGTATTAAAAAAGTTATGAAAGGCTGTTGTGATACGCTAATAGTTACTTGGTAGCAATTGAGCTGCTGTCTTTCTTGATCACGAAAGTGAAGTTGGGTTCAGGTTTCAAATTCGGAGAATAATTCTTTGTAAGTTTTATTTACGAACATTACTGTAGTTTATTAAAGAAAGCGAAAATTATTAAGCCAGTCTGGAGAGAAAATGAGAAATGCAAACCCTCTTAGTTTTAGTATCAGAAAGTTAACAGTGTAAAATAATGAATAAGCTATACAGCAATGTTCAAATTAATGCCTGTATTAGCGCATTTGTTTTATACGCCGTGGAAATCCTGTCATTGCTGGCAAATACATCTCAATGATAATTTAAAAAGTGAAATGCTTACCTTTAAAGGTTTCGTGAGAAATATGTGCAGCCATCTTAGCTCTGTGGAAGTTTATCGGTCGTTCATCTTTCGGCCCGGTTCTTAATCATTGCACGTTGGTACAATTCAGAAGGACAGAAGGTCCAAAACTTGTTTACCCCTGCTCTGACTGAAATAACGTTACTGGAACTACTGAAATCTTTCTTCTGTACTCCACAAATACAACGCCTCGCTTGCTTCTATCATTTTAGGTCCAGGAACCGTGAAGCATGCCGGCACTCCGGCAGTAGTTTTACCAGTAGCGGGTTCGACATTACTTATATCGCCGGCTCATCTTTCAGTTTTAATTTCCGTCAGTTTTATTGTTTTTGCACTATTCTCCTTTCTTCCAACATTTTTCCTGCATACATGTATAGCCGTCACGTTAGCACGTGCGAATATTTTATTGTTTTTTTTAAGCTATTGAAAAAACACAAATTAAAAAAATTCCCACGTGCAAAAGCGACAGCTATATGCGTATCCGGGAAATAAATCCACTCTTTTAAGAAACTGACTAAAAGAAATAACATAGATATGGAGTGCTCATAAAGACTTTATTTTTGAGGAAGTAAGATTTTCCCACCTCCTGCGTTTGTAACCGGTTGGCGGGAGGTTAGGGGCGGTGCGTCAAACTTCACCATTTTGTTTTGTTTTGTTTTTTTTTTTTCAAAATAGGTGGCAAATGGTCGAAGGGCATTTTTTCCCCAATTTTCGTCAAATTGGTAAAGCTATTTTACCAAATTCGAAGCACATTAATGCTTTGCTGGTCGATTTTACATCAAATGGAAAGTACTGCTGAAATCCAAGGCCAAAGAATTAAAAATAGGACCGTGACACAAAATTTGAATTTTTCCAGTAAGGCGTTATGGGCCTTTAATCCGCTGAAAAGAGCGATTATTTTTTAATTCACTGTACAGGTGATCATTTTTTTAAATTGCCGTGCACGTCATTACAATTGCCCTCAGAAAATCGTATGTGCATGAAACCGCTCTCTTAGACAGGTAATTTAATTCAACTCTGAAAAAATGTACTCTCATACGTTTTTCGCCACACGCTTGCGATGCGAGGAATATATGTGACCTGAAGTCACAAAAAACGTGCAATCATGATAAAGGGCGCAAACATGCAAACAAACAGACAAACAAACAAACAAACAAACAACTGCAAAGAAGTGATGTTTTTATTTCGTAGAGAAAACTAGACTTACTTCGACCGGTAACACCGCTTCAAGTCAAAATCATATTTTTGTTATATTTTATTTTGTAGGTTAGATCCTTAGCAGGAAAGAGACGACAGAGAACTAACGTTTAAGAAACATTCCATACTGGAAATTTTTTGTCGCTCTAAAAATCTCACCTGGTCCTAGGGTGTTTTTCGTTGCTTTGCATGACATCCCAGAAACCGCAGAGATCCTTTGGCACTAAAAGAGGGTCTTAATGGCTGGTAGCTTTTACGCGGAGTTAAAATTTTGGCTTTTTACGGCTGACGGTTATTTTCTTTCTGCTACGGTTAACAAAACACTTAAAAATTAATGTGTATTGTTTTATGAAGTAAAAAAATAGTTTTTACTGTGGTGATAAACATTTAAGGTCTTTGGACCATTCTGGGTAGAAAAAAAAAACAGATAATTACTTAATTTTGGCTTTCTTTCGGGACCAGGGTAAAATATGTAGCCGTCCTACCCGCATTAGCCGCGAGACAAGACATACAAATAATCTTACAAGAGATATTGATACTTTCAAAATGACAAATCGTGGCTGCAAAAGATTTTTACGGTTGACCTTTTTTTTACGACTAACTGTTAAGATATTTCAATTTTTATGCCTAACGACTAAATTTTTGGTCGTTTTACGGCTAACGGTTGCCCCATTGAGACCCTCCCAAAATGATGCGGACTTGAAATGTCACGCAAACAGCCAAACTGCACGTGGTGATAAAATAACCCTAGCTTGTGCCGACTTGCTCTGACTCTAACCAATTTCGGCCAGTAAGTAAACTCGTAGTTAGTTAGGAGTAAGGTTATTACTGCCTGGTAATTCAAGGCACTTCATTTTACTGCTCTAAAGAATCAGAAATTGTAAAGAAATTTAACCAATCGTGTTCGATAATTACTGATTTAAATAGTCAATATAGCAACTCTTAGGGTAACGGGGTTGATACTCGGCTTACCGTTAAAGCTTTATTGAGATTGCCTTCTCTGAAACATTTTGAAAAAGCTAGTTTGAGGTTTGTTTAAAAGACGTGATTTGAAGTAAGCTTCTCTCTGCAGTTAACCCACTCCTACATGTTTGAGGTCTGGAATTAAATTCGTTATCTACTGGGCGGCCACATATAAAGCTTTCACGGTATTATTTGTTAAAGCTAAGCCCACTAAAACTATATTTTATGGACTAGGAGTTAAAGTTTCACTGATCCTCAGCATCAATGTCTCGATCAGTGCCCGCTAATGAGGAGTAGAACCGTCTCGCAGTTTCAGACAAATATTTTTCAGCAAGCTTTATACAGTTTTGTTTCACATCATTGCGAACGGGCTTCTTTTCTTGCCTTACTGGAACCAAATCGTTGGGATTCAATTGATCAACGCCTTGCTTTTTCTTCACGAACGAGACGATTCTTGGGTTCTCTCTCGTGTCCATTGTAAACCTGATAAATGCTGTTTCGATGTGATTGCTCAACTGCAAATTTCCTTCCTGATCGGCAATTTCTCCACAACCAAAATTTATAAACGCAATCTTCCTCACCTCGAATTTTTGCTTTTCTATGTCCTCACTTCTGGCAACGTATTTCATCCTTAAAAAGGATTTATAATCCATAATCCAATCCAGATCAACCCAGTAGCTTTGCACGTTATTCAGGCGGCTATTTCGCAAAGTTAATGGCCATTCTTGGGGAGTTTCAATTTTTTTTTGGGAGTTAAAGAACTGCTGAATACAGCCAAAACGCCTGTCACAAATCGAAAATGAGTGTCCCTCCAACAAAAATTTAAGGTCGACTCGAAGAAATTCTCCCTTTCTTACGAGATAGTCAAGGTAAAAAAACAAATAGCATTCTTTGAACTGCCCTGGAGAATTGTCTGCCCAAAGTATAAGGTGATGAAACTTTCCGTATTTTTCCTGAAGTCTAATCAGTAGATAATTCAGCAAAGATATTACCTCGTTCGGACCGCTTCCCCCAATAGATTCATCGTAAAAGAAACAATGAATGACATCTTCGTTGGCACAGTAGATTCCAAAAAGGTTAGTCCTTAGTTTTCTCGCGTAATGGGAATCTTGCGAGGAAATCTTTGGCGACGGCAAAGCCTTATGATAATCCATTTGTAGTGTGAGCACCCTTGGAAACATATCAGTGCAGGCAGGATGATGTACTTCAAACTTACCGATTTGTAAGTCGAGTTTAAATTTGGGTACAAGTCAATGTATACTCATTATTTATTTCTTTGCGCAATAGCTTTAATCAGATAAATCTAGTTTTTTGCTGAATTGACGCAAGCAACGTCGTTGCATGTCATACGCAATCTTCAAGAGGAAGTTTTTCCTGAAAATCACGCAGCAAGTTCTCAGTTTGCACGGCGTGGTTCCAGCGTAAATTGTGCCAGAAGTCGGACCGAATTTTTAATGAGACATTCCATCTTTCTATTTATGTAACCTTGAAATGGTTTATTCACAATTGATGCCGTTACGTTTTTCAACTAGGGAAATCTTTGCAATATGAAACTAACAAAAATTAGCTCTGATCATCTATGATGCAATACAAGCTGTCGCTAGTTGAGTGTAATCACCCTGGGACATCAAGACAGCAACAGTAATCGAATACGAGATTAGAGAACTGTCAACACTTCTTGTCACACTAGTGTTGTTGAAGAATCCTATTTTAATTCTGGTCAGTCTTTTACTCCTGTAGGAGACTTTTCAATTATTTTT
Source organism: Siderastrea radians (assembly GCA_964017195.1). NCBI lineage: Eukaryota > Metazoa > Cnidaria > Anthozoa > Scleractinia > Rhizangiidae > Siderastrea > Siderastrea radians. Next base: position 6,051,167 of record OZ024889.1, on the reverse strand, counting down.
TAATGTTACGTTAAAAAAAAAAAACAATGTGCTCGCAGTTCTGATCACTTTATTACTAGGTGTTTGGGTTCTTAAATGTATGGCATAAACTTATGCACCTCTGCATTTCGATCTTGTGAAATCGCGATCAGATGTTATGAAACGCGGTACTAAAAAAATTTTGCAACCAAAAAACGAGGATAAAAAATGTCCATATACGCGCTTATACGCCTCTGCAATTCGACCTTGTGAAATCGCGATCAGATGTTATCAAACGCGGCGCTAGAGAAATTTAACAATCAGAAACAGAGGATAACTGAAGCGCAGCGCCAAAGCGAGAGCCCATTTAGGACACAACATGACTTCAAGTGACCAACTACGCACAGAGGGCAATAACACCGACCTTGATCTGCTGGTGTACAAATTTGATGTGACACGGCCGTGGCAGTATTTCAGACAAGGATATCCCCTTGCAAGTTCGGTGGAAAAAGGAAGAAGAACTTTGAGCACCAACAACAAGTTTAAGAAGGTCTACGTGGCAAAGAGAAAAAGGACGCAAAGACGCAAAAATGCAGCTTTCAAGGACTTGAACCAGTTGGAACTTACATGCTGTGAAAGTGGTTGCCTCCTGAGACAAGGCGTAAACAGAACTAAGGTCATTATACGCCAGCAAAGGAACATGCTCTATCAAAAGGCGTATAATGTACAAAACTACCTCTTCTCCAAGCTTATGGAGGTGAAATTGACATTAAGAGGCGTACGGAAGATATCATACCGCGTACCATCACTGGGAAAGGTATGTAAAACCGCATTCCGAAAGGTTTACGGCATTTCAAATAGCAAAATACGAGTTTTGCTAGAGAAGATGGACCTAGAAGGACCATCAGTAGCGCCAGACAGGCGGGGTCAAAATTCATATGATGCTACGGAATCGCACTATCGCAGATCCAGAACTGGCAGCAAGAAGTACTTTAATTCAAACATTTCCATGCGCCAAATGTGGGCTGAATTTGTCCGTGAACACCCTCATTTAAGGACAACGAGTTTAAGAAGGAGAAATAAGGGTCCTGTAATAAGTTTTTCAGCCTTTCGAAACTTATTTAACAGCGAACTTAAAGATGTACTTAGCTTTAGAAAACCGAGGCTTGATACTTGCCAAATATGTGACAAAACTAAGAACAGGTTGGACTATCTGACGTCTTTGGCAAATCGCAACAGCAAACAGGACGACGATTTGCGTGAACTTACAACGTTGAAGAAATCCCACCTCAAAGAAAGTGAAGTCAGATTTGCCTCCTTGAAATATGACGTGACAGTTCTAGCTTCAAAGATATAATACAGATTAATAGGGTTTGATAAGGTTCTAAGGTCACGAAATAAACAGAACCAGACAATGTAAACCGTTAAGCCATTCCAGTAGGCAAAGGAAACAAAAGAAGTGACTTAATTTTTACGAAAACGTTCACAATTCAAAAATGTTACGCAGTGTATGTAATGGTGTATTGGTTACTAAATCATGGAATTATTTTCGTCGATTATCAGATTGAAATTCAACTGATTCAGAAGAAGTTCTGTAGTGGAACAAGTTGCTCCGAAGTAGATTCTTTCCTTGCATAATCAAGATTTGTGATTTAAATAAAAGTAAATGGATTAAACCATGCGTGCGTAGTTTTTCTCTTTTCAATTCTGTGCTTTAATGCAATCGTTATCTCTTTCGGTTCTTGGGGATTCTATACATCCTTACCTACCCCAGTCGTGTCTTGTTGGTGTTTCTCAAACCTAGTTGAACTCCCCATGTGGTGTGCCAATTCGGATAAAGTAGTTACGTTTTTCTCCATAACGCCGCAGGCTTAAACCATTCAAGGTGACAAGATAACCCTAATAGTGATCATTTTAAACACCCTAAGCAATACCAAACAACACTGGAAGCCCGCCGTAACGAATTGAAGTGCCAAGGGACAGGGCAAATGTGTTCCTTATGACAGGGTTTCGTTTATATAAGGGAATTGTGGAAAAACCACCAAAATGTTCATTATATCGAGGTTTGGCTAATAATTATTTTGTTTTAACATTGGTTGAATCAAGCAATTACTACACAGATTTGAGCGACGGAATAAAATTCGTCAAATAATATTTGGATGCTTTTCTGTTGTTCAATTACGCATTTCACTTCAGTCGCGTGATACATCAGTTCCTTAGATCAGGACAAATTTTAAGCTCAATTGAGGGCTTCTGGATTGTGTTCGTTATATCGCGGACTTCATTATACCTGGGTTCGTTATGTCGGTTCTATACATTTTGCTGTAACTTTGGCTGGGCTGTAGAACATCGTTCGTTATAGCCGGGGACTACGTATGTTATCTACATATAAAGCTCGGGGGGGAGGGGTCTCCGGATATTAAGTGACGGGGAGCGGGGAGCGGGGAGCGGGGAGGTGAAAAGGAATATTTAAGTTTGAAATTCATGATTCCGGGATTTTGGGAGGTAAGAGGATTTTGGCAAGTATTTTTCCGGGTAGTTTGCGAGAATGACTACTAGATCCGGGAAAGTATATTGCGATAGTATGATAAACAAAAACGACCGTTCAAAAAGTGCTTTAATGTTCTTCGTTTTTGTCAATCCCTCTCGGGTACTTGGGGCCGATACGTAGCTTAAACAACTAATAGACAACGCCTTTAGTCAATAAACTACTTTCACGAATTTGTCTTGCAATTGTAAGGCGCTATTTGTGTACATTTTGGCTCAGTGCGACGAAACCGTTATCAATCTAAGGGCCGCTTATATTGACAATATCTTAACTTCAGTTGTTATAAATCTGCGTCTTATACTCTGGCGATTCATGTTCACGAGTTGGCAATATAGGAGCCTTTGAGATATTTTTCTCCTTTAACAGTGTCATTGTATTAGTACTGAGATTTCGATGTTGAAGACAGTCAATAAACTTATTGTTTTATTATTCCTGCTTTCAAACTAACAGCTTCTGAGTTGTGACTGTGAACGATATTAACGCTAATGAGTTTGCTTACTTGACGCCTTTCAATTACGAATGCTTTAATTTATCAATATAATTTGCAAATGATATATGGAAAAATATACACAACGTATCGTCCAAGCGTTTACCCGTTCTCAAAACGATGAAGGACAATAAAAGGTTGTTCCTCCAAAAGCAGGACAAAAACTGAAAGGGTATTTTCAGAGCAAAATTCACTTCCGCAAAAAAACAATTAACAGGGGCTGTAAGAAGACGTGTGCTTCACAGGGAAACCTTGCAAAAGGCAGGTAGCAAACTTAAGGCTCTCATAAATCCTATCTTTTCTGGTGACATTAGACTTAATCTATCTATTTCAAGGAAAATCGAGGAAACGAGAAAATAATAACAACAGTCAGGAAAAAACCGAACGTTTAGCTGAGAATTCCCAAAACCTAAATCAAGTACTTAAAAAGAGACTAAGAAAATCTAAGGCCCCTCCAACGTACTCATGTTATTTCAAAGATAAAAAGCAAGGCTCAAACAAACTGGATAAGTAAAAATTCAATAGAAGAACTCCCCGAACGAACTTAATATCTCGCAAAATTTTATATCACAAGAAACAACATTTCAAACAAACACACAGAACAACAACACCAAAGTGTAGTTCTACAAATGAATTTTAATTTAAACAATTTCAAATCTTTCAGACACTGCAGTCAACTACGAAAAAATCAAAACTTCTTTTCTTCTAAACTACTGCCACATCTCCATACCTAAAAGAATAAAAAATTTGCAATAAAAAATCAATACCAAGCAAGCGGTTCGGAATTAAGTCAGTGTGCTTGACTTGCAAGAATAATAACCAAAAAATCGGTAGAGATTAAACTAAAGACCCGAGTTTTGACCAACCCTACCCCCCCTGGATTGAGATGGGGGGACCCCAAATGCAGGTGGTCTGTTAGCCCTGTCCCCGTAGAGTTGCTGGGAACTAGCCGTGACAGTCCCCCCCCCTAGAAAATAAACCGCTAGCCTAAGGTGGACTCGCTGCCGATGGCAGCGAGTCCACCCGGGGCGCGGAGTAAAATTAGTGATTCCGTTTTCAAAAATCCAGGTATATATATATACATGTATATATATATATATATATATATATATATATATATATATATATATATATATATATTTTTCTTTCGTAATATTTAGCTGACCCCACGCCATCAATCTTCTGCTTCGAAGGGTAGGCGTTACCGGTAAATAATAATAATAACTAAATTAGATTTATGTGGTTTTTGTTAGATGATTTTGATGAAACAGGAATTGATAACAAGCCTACCTGGTGAGTTTTGCCAATTTCTACAGCATGTTTTTATCGCGTGAGTTTCTCTTCCGTTCGCTCCGTTTCTAGACCAGCATCGCGCAGTCCGTTTAAATCTAACAGTTTGCCCCATGTAACATCCACTATTCGACGTTTTACATCAGAGATGATGGTGCATTTATCCGCAGTCCATATCAAACTAGCTTGACAGATGACCATTGACCAGTTTGAAATACACTTTATGCATATTTGTAGTTTCTCCCGTCGTTGTACCAAAAATTACTCAACACAATCCATCTTGGGAGTTAAATTGTCAGCAAATGCACGATCCAAAATAGGTAGTTGGCTATAATCAAGCCATAAATTGCGTTTGTTGAGGAGCTATGAAGTTGTTGTTGAGTGAACGCGTAAACCGGAATAAAATTTAGCGTGACTCCTGAAATCAGCTAGGACCCAGTTAAATGAAACTATGAGGCTGATGTCCTGTGTCTGTTCCGGTGAGTTTTGACATTGAGCTACAGTGTAACCTTTTTAAATGAGATACTCTTACACCAAGAATACGTTGCCTCGATTTTTTTTCCGTTATACTGCAGTGTGTTCACATATTTAAAAGCTGTTTTGTGGAGTCACGTCAGTATTAACATTTTATGCCTAAAACTTTATCAAACCTTGGATAGCCTTTTCCGGTGCCAATCATATATATTACTTTCTAGAATAATTTTTTAATTTGGTCAGGGCTTACAAGCAAGCAAATCGACAAAGATGTAGTATAAACACTGGAACTCTGTCGTTTGAGCTCAAGTTTAAGGAGCTCTGTCCGCTTAAGGGAGATTATTTAGCTCCTGGGCGCTTCAAAAAGGTCTCCGCTTACGCTTACGAGAGGTGTCCGCTTACAGTAGGTTATAAATATAGAGTTTTAGTGGAGAAATCGCTGGGATCGCAGTTTGGTGTCCGCTAACAGGAGATGTCCGTTAGCGGAGGTTCGACTGTACTTGTCACCCTTCCAATTTGGGGTGGGGGGGACCCTAGAGGAGCTCCACTGACCGGAAGTATTTTTACATCGTCAAAAGTAAATAGCGAAAATTTGCATAACGTACTTGCACCGGGAAATAACCTGTCCGAGACGTTATCGTCAACATGGAAAATTGTTCCTTACTAACTGAGCGCGAGGGCCGTACTGAGGAATATTGCCCGAGGTCGTGGTAGTACGGACCGAGCGCAGTGAGGTCCGTACAAAAGCGACCGAGGGCCAATATTCCTCAATACGGTCCCGAGCAAGTGAAGTTAGTACGTAGTTTATTATATGGCATCATTTTTCGTACGAAAAAACACTTCCGGTAGTTCATTCAAGTCAATTTCCGGCGCGATGTCGCAAGCCAGCGATTTTAACTGGCTTTCGAAAACCGTTTGATGATTGTTGCTGTCGATCAGCGCAAACTTGCGTGGCACTTGAATGAAAACTGCTCCGCTTCTATTATATGTGTCAGTTTTTCGTCGTCCTCTACAACACAATTGCAAGATAGTTATATTTGAAAATACTTTTTCGTTACGGGTGGGAAACTCGGGAAAAAGAACGAAAACGCCACGATAAAATCTCACAAACGTGCTTCTCAAACTGGAAATTGTGGCAGCGTGTTAGTCTGTAACGTGAACTGAAAGGAACTCTCGAACTTTAGAAAAGGACACTGAGAATATCTCTTCGTCAAATACTGCAAGTTGTGCGCTTCAATGGCTTTTTGGAACATTTTGTGGATGCTGAGTGCAAATATTCGTCGCACCTAACAAAGTTGTTTTTATGCGCGAGCTACAGCAAAAGCGGAGTTGTAAAGAAGCCAAAATTATTTTCAAGGACGTCCACTACAAGAACAAAAATCTCGCTGAGGAATCAAGGTACACTTTTAGTTTAATACGTGTAGCGTTAATTTGTTCCTGTAGAAAGCGCTGACTGAAGCGATGGTCTATATAAGCTAGACAAGAAGGTGATCGTTTCCTTTCGATTTACAGTTGCTGATAAAAGCCATTTCCCAGTTTTTTACAAGTTTTAATTTTTTTTCGCCGAGAGGTTTTCTTGCGAGAAACGTACTCTTTTGTTAATGCTGAATTTTAATGATTATTGTTCAAGTCTTGGCCAATTTACTCCTCTCTTTATAGCTTACAGTCTATAGCCGTACCAAAAACAATAAACACACACTGAAGAAAGTTGTTCAAGCTTTTTGATTCACTGCTGACGGGTTTTTTGCTTATATCAAAAAGTCGCTAAAGTTTGAAGGGCGTTTTTCTAAACAGACATGTTCACCTCGTTCATTTGTTTTGTCCCAGCTACAAACTTTACTTTTTTTATCCTCTTGCGTTTTTGCAGTTTGAATTTTGCGGGAATGCGAGAAAAAAATATCCAAAAAGGACCGTTTCTATGGTAATGGTCCGTACTGTAAAATCTCGACCGAAAACTAACCAATCAGAGTGCTCCATTTAGCCGTGAAAATCGCTTGCCATATAATAATACGCTTTCTTCTAGATATTATTGTTAGTACAATACATTGCCTTTATGTTTAATTCTATTCTTTTGTTCTTTAAACAGGATCGAAAAAGGATCGAAAAAGGATCGAAAAACAACATTTCATACGCATGAAATATCATTCTAATGCCCCTACATACCCTTACCCGTTACATCCGGTCAGCAGTCTTTCCCCACTTATTTCCGGTCTACACGTTTAGTCAACAACAACTTCAGGGCTTCCTAACAAAAGCGATGTACGGTTTGACATTAGGCAGACGCGTACTCTAGATCGTTAAAGGCATGCATTTACTGAGGATAGTAATTGTTATCCGACAATTTCACTCCCTGGATGGATTGTATTGAGGAATTTCAGTGCATCGACGGCAGAAACGACAGATAAAATCACCCGATACTGTTTCCATTTGGTCAATCGTCCCGGCTTTGTCAAGCATCTGCGGATAAATACGCCATCATTTCAGGTTTAAAATATGGATGAGTGGATGTTAGATCGGGAAAACTTTTAAATTTAACCTCACTGCAAAACGCTGTGCTATATTTGGTCAAGAAAACGGAGCGGGCGAAAGAGAAAGCAACGCGACAAAAGCATGCTATAGAAATTGGCAAAACTCACCAGGTAGGCTTGTTATCAATTCCTATTTCATCAAACTCGTCCAACGAAAACCACCTAAATCAAATTTAGTTTACAAACAAGATTACAAAGAACACTTCTGGAGCTTGAAAGGTCTATCCAAAGCCTTTTTGGGCAAAACAATGTAGGTTGAAAATGGCCGATTTTTTGATTCATTCAAATTTTCTTGAAATGTGCTCAACAGCCATGGCCATAATATTGATTTCCCCAAAAAGATTTTACAATATTCAGAAACGTTATTCTCCATATAAACTCTGCTGCTAATTTAGTTCCTGGGAAAACAGTACTTTCGGAGAAAATGCGAAAAAAGTCTGGGCTTTTTTTTTGCTATTGGTCAAAATGGCCTAGAGGCAACCTTGGTTCAGCGATCATTTTTTCCGGTGATTGATTGCGGTTACCATGGTAACGATACATCTGCTGACCCTTATATGGCCATTTTTGTTCCTCCCTCCAGGCAACCTAACTCCACACAAAAAATGAAGGGGGGGGGGGGGTAAAATTTTTCATTTCCAACTTTGCTTCACTTTCTCAGAGAACTGCTCTTAAGCTATGTAAAACGCACCCCTCGTTGATTCTTATCAAACATCTCAACTCTGTATATGGACAATAATACATGGGCGCGCGGAGATATGGAATTTCTCTTCGAGTGTTCAACGCGATATCTCAGGAGTGAGCGTAGCGAACGAGTGAGATATCGAATTGAACACGAGAAGAGAAATTCCAGATCTCCAAGCAACCATGTATTACTGTGTTTATTATATAAACACAAAAGCCCACAATATTACTGAAACAATTTTTATTTAAGGGCAACAGCAGTAAGCGTAGAGGCAAAAGATAAAAGTGATTCCGGTTCAACTCATTCAAACAAACAATTTTCAAATACATTCATTAACTCAATAGAAAACTTTTCACTATTATTTTATTTTCATGCTATTATTACTACTCTTTACTGCTTTATTTGTCCGTATTCATTAGTAGACAATCTAAAGTCATCGTACCTTCTTGCTCCAGATTAAATTTGCGACGTAAATAACTGGAATAGCACTTATCGATTAACCCGAATATGGTCATCCTCAAATTCGGCAAAGTCGCAACTCGCCGTTAGTTGTCGAAGCCTACACACAAACTGATCCGCAGTCTAGTGTCAAAATTGAGAAATTCGTTTAAACAAGTGCCTCTCGAACAATTCAACTGTCAAACGTTGTCCTTCGATAACAGACTCGCTGTAGCGTAGGTTTCTAAGATAACGCTCCACAGAAGCAATAATTCCTCTGAGTGTTGTTGGCTCATATTCATTACCAGACTTTCCTCACAGATAATAGAAATTTGTTGAGGTAAGCGTCTAATTCTGGCGGCGGTATGTCTTGGAGTTGTCTTGTTTCGTTTTCATTTGGCAAAAACGACTTCATCAATGCTACGTCGTTGTGCATTTCTTTGAGTGTTTTTGTTGGCTTCAGCTTCGGCAAATCTTTCAACATCTTCGTCAGTGAGGGGCACGAATCTTTCACTTGCCGAATTTTTGGTTGTTTTTTCTGGTGTGCTGCTCGAGGCCATCGTAACCTGTTTTTTCTTTTTTGAACAAGCCAAGCGAACAGCGATCGAGAACTACGAAACCATGGCAAGCCACTGAAAGTGGCGCGAAAGAAGGCGCGTGACGTCGCGAAAGCTGATTGGCCGTATTTTCACATGTAAAATTATCGCAATTTTACGTGTACCAAATACGATTTTTCTCAGTGGTGGAAATCTCTATAAAACACTCCAGTTTATATAATAAATTGTTTTATTGTATATCTTTCTTCACATTGAGACTTGTATCAAGACCCTATAAAAATGAGTCTTACTCTCAAGTACACATTTTTTTTATATAATTTTGTTCAGCGGCTTGGTCATCTCGAAACTGGACTATTCTTGAGTAATATAGTAGGCTCATGGTTTGTATTTTGGCTTCACTGAGTTCTATCAAGTACAAAGCATAGCTCAACCAGATATGCCGCCGAAGTGTACGACTTGGTAAATAAAGCGAAACGAAAATGGAGCCTCGCTGCAAGTTGAGGATTAGTTCTAATTTCGCCAAAAATATTATCTTCACGGAACATCAGGCTTGACGGATGGGATAACCCTACAAAACCGTTTTCTTTTGGCGTTGTCGTCTACTTCAAAACAAGGCGAAAACCCCTTACGGCAATATTTGATTGTTCAATGCAGTCTGGTATTACGTGTACTTGTATGGACTTATATTAACCCTCTTTAGCCTGGGAAGGGGCGGGGGAGGGAGGGGGGACATTGTGCCCGCGCTGACCTTAACAAATTATAACTTGTAAACGGCTACACGAATAATTACCAAATCTCGTGACATTTCCTGAAATTTATCAGAGAAAAATTTTCTGTGTCCATGACGTGTCTATGATGATTGACGTTCACATAGCAATCGTCTTCTCAGGAGATGTTTTGACTATTTTCTGTCTTTTTTTCAGTCTTTTTTTCAGTTTTTCCCCTTCGTTTGTGAGAAGAAGATAATCCTTTACTTTTTTATGCTTGTTTTGATTAAGTCTGTTTCTTACAACAAATTCATATATTTTTCGATGTCGTCATTGTCAACTGTATGACTGCATGCTCGGGATTTAAGATGGCGGCTCAAAATTCAAAATGGCTGCTTTGTGAAGTCATTTTGACGTCATGAAACGTCCTAATCGACACGTCATAAATCCAGTCTGTTAAACTAATGACGTGCTAAAAACGTGCCAAGTTTCATCACAAGGGCTCGAATACTTTTTGAGATCTATAGGGGTGCCCCCTTCAAGCTCAGAAACTCAAAAAAAGCCCAGGCAAAATAGGGTTAATGCTCACCTCCTGCAGGCAAACCACAGATCTTGGGTAACAAACGGCAAGCATCATCTGCTCCCCTGGCGAGAAGTTTTCCGTTTGAAGTGAATTTGTACTGCACCGTCGAATATAAAACATCTACAGCTAAACAAGTTTTAAAATACATAGAGTCAATATAAGCCCGACACGCTACCAGCAATAACAGTTTTAACTCAATTACTGGTTTTCACTGTCACGCCATCAAAAAATATATTTGAGACCACTCAACAACAGAAGCTAAGAATTTGAAATGTTACAAAAGATTAATAAATAAACAGCTTCTCCAAGTGTCATGTCTGTGTGGTACACTGTGCTTGAGTTATTTGTCAAAAATTTACAGATCTTAGTATGCAGACGCCATATAATATTATCAGCTTTTCCGTTTATTTTCTGCTAATTTAACTACCTTGAAGTGTCTCACGATTTCAAATATATCATCGTACCCCTTGTGCCGCGTATGCAATTCTAAGATGAGATGAGATGAGATGAGATGAGATAAGGTGAGGCAAGACAGGACAAAAAGCGAAGAGAGGAGGTGAGATGAGATAATCTTTTATAGCAATTGGTCCAAAGGAACGGCATTCAGTAGGAAACAAACTCCCAGTTGGAGTGGGTAGGGCTTGGGGTACTGAATGACGCGAGGCGGTCAGTGAAAAGTCGTCATATCTCATCTCATCTGGACAGATACAGGGAAACATGTAGCTCTAGAGCTAAATACGTTTTATCCGGCCCTCCCAGTGAGTCAGTAAGTTGGATGGGTGCTGGGAGGATCTGTTTCTCCTCGTTTCCCGCTCTATTTACAACCGGGTCCCTGCAACTTTCTATAAGTCCAACAACTATAACAACTAAATTATCCATGAATAAGTGTACAGAAGAAAAACTGATGACTAGGCAAAATTACTCAGAATATCTTAGAAGCAAGCAAGTGCTAAAAAAAAAACTAGAAAAATCAGGTAACACACACACGCTAAAAAAAAAAAAAGAAAAGAAAAGAAAAACAGGTGGCAAACACAAATGTCAATTTTCCATGTTTCGCCCCATTTTCTACCCGACCCCTCCCCACCACCTAGACTTGCCACAAGTCGACTGCGTGTGAGCAAGCGCGACATAGTCGCGAAAAGCTACCAAAAACGGACTTTGAGAAACTCTACCCACCGCCCTGCCAATGTACTTACTTGGAGTAAAAGTCACTTTGGCGGTGACTCGGTTCCCAGGTGTTATAACAAGCCATGGTGTAACGCTGTATTTGAAAGTTTTATCTTCAGGGCCTGAGGATGATAACAGATTCTGTTAACATGCGATAATTAACGCTGTTTCGTGCACTGCTTTTATTAAGCCCCATGCAACAGAGAAAATTTTCTATGGCAAATTTTCTTTGATATATGATTTGATCGTGTATACAGGTGGGCAAGTTTTCTGTGACGTCTCCTTGAATATGTCTTGGTAATGGTTTTTGGACAACGGAGCAGCAAATGCCAAATGAGAGAAAGCCAGAAAGTTGCACAAAGTAAGTGAGAAATAAAGGGCTGTTTTATCAAGTCAGAAATTAAGTTTAAATACAGCATGTCCCTTTCCGGTAATGCTGCTATTGCTACTGCAGCTGCAAATGGGAAGCAGAGACAGAAAGTGGCTCGCAAGGTTCACGGAAAATGGAGGCTTTCTAACAGCAACTAAACGGTCAAAACACTATCCAATATCCATTATCCAATAGGCCCCCAAAAAGCTTCAAAACGTGCTTAAGCGAGGAGTCTGAGAATTCCTTTTCCACAATTGCAATTTCCGAATTACTCAGGACTGATGGATTGATGCAGTCTCTTTGTTGGCTTTTTTTTTCCTTCTCTATGTCAGGTATGTCAGTATGTCTGTTATGCCCTTTGTTTGGTGGAGGCAGGAAGGTGGGGTTAATATTGGGGTATCAAGGTACAGCTTCATTTCCTTCTTACCACAGTATTTAACATATTTCATTCTCACTGCAGTCGTCAACAGCACCCAGACCGAGAGAAAGACAAAAAGCAAGCGATGAGCGTTCATTGTCCACAGAATTTGAAGCCACCTAGTGAAAAAACAAAAAATGTTCTGTGACGCTTGAAGAGAATAAATCTTGGTCGGCTAATATGGCGATCTGAGCATGCACGGCTACAAGGAAACTTTAAAAAATGTTAACTTGGCATACATATATGTCTCTTACTGCCATCTGTAGAGCGAGAAGTTGTAATCGCAATTAGCCAAATTTTAATAGCAGTACTTAATTTAGGACCATAGGCTATGATGGCTAGATGTTTCCTCGAAGCTTTAAAACATTTTAGCACCCATACGTTTCAATACGCTATAATTAAAAAAATAAATTGATTAAAGTTTCCTCGGTATTTTGCTTTAAAACAAAATAACAGGTAACAACACTACGCTTAACTAAAACTAAACTGATGGAAATACACTAACCTTGTTTTCTAACAATCTTTTAATGCCAATTTTACGGATTTTACTTAGCTTTTGAAAGCGTTAAGGCTGGGCGAGTTCTACAAAGTGCCACAATGCTTGCCATAGTTAACCCTATTTGGTGGTCACATTGAGATTCTATCCCTTGAAGTTTAAGGTGCATTTAGGCCACCTTTTTAAATACTAAAACAACTAAATTCCCTACTCTTTGGTACACAGTAGAAGCGCAAAAAAAACCTCTTTCTATAATTTGTAATCCCCTCGGGTTAAGGTTGCATCGTCTAATTTTCACATCTGTCGTTCTGAGATTTTGTTAATAAAGATGGATTTCATTTGTTAGTACGAAAGTCTGAGGTGAAGTTTGGCCAAAGAAATCTCTAGTTTTCACTGCAATTAAATCCAAATATCTCTGGCGATTTCAGGTCTTCCCAACAGATATTTCAGTAAACGAACCGTTGGGTGCCCCTGAAATGTAACAATTAGCGAGCTCATCATTAACCTTAACATATGTCTCTTACTGCCATCTGTAGAGCGAGAAGTTGTAATCGCAATTAGCCAAATTTTAATAGCAGTACTTAATTTAGGACCATAGGCTATGATGGCTAGATGTTTCCTCGAAGCTTTAAAACATTTTAGCACCCATACGTTTCAATACGCTATAATTAAAAAAATAAATTGATTAAAGTTTCCTCGGTATTTTGCTTTAAAACAAAATAACAGGTAACAACACTACGCTTAACTAAAACTAAACTGATGGAAATACACTAACCTTGTTTTCTAACAATCTTTTAATGCCAATTTTACGGATTTTACTTAGCTTTTGAAAGCGTTAAGGCTGGGCGAGTTCTACAAAGTGCCACAATGCTTGCCATAGTTAACCCTATTTGGTGGTCACATTGAGATTCTATCCCTTGAAGTTTAAGGTGCATTTAGGCCACCTTTTTAAATACTAAAACAACTAAATTCCCTACTCTTTGGTACACAGTAGAAGCGCAAAAAAAACCTCTTTCTATAATTTGTAATCCCCTCGGGTTAAGGTTGCATCGTCTAATTTTCACATCTGTCGTTCTGAGATTTTGTTAATAAAGATGGATTTCATTTGTTAGTACGAAAGTCTGAGGTGAAGTTTGGCCAAAGAAATCTCTAGTTTTCACTGCAATTAAATCCAAATATCTCTGGCGATTTCAGGTCTTCCCAACAGATATTTCAGTAAACGAACCGTTGGGTGCCCCTGAAATGTAACAATTAGCGAGCTCATCATTAACCTTAGTTGCTTAATTCCTACTCACCAGTTTGGGTTGATAGGTCAGTTGGTTGAAACACTTCAACTGTATCGCAGGTTCATGGATTCGAATCCTGTTCCACGCTTTTTTTCCTCAGGTTCTTCTGTTTCAGTTAAATATACGTTTCTAATCTTTAAAGTCCTTATTAACGACGGGTTAGGAAAACAACGCTCACCTATGTCAGAAACTCAGGTTTGAACCAAGAACTTTCCAGTTTCGTTTCTCTCACCCAAAAACTTGCTTGGCTTCACGTTATAATAATTACGATATAATGTCCTGAGGTAGATTAACGTAGGCGTTCGAAATGGAAAGTTATGTCTATGCTTATCAGGTTAAACCAATTAAAGTTTCGAATCTTTCAAGAAGCGAAAGTCCAAAATTTTCCCTGTACCTTTTAAGGAAACATTGTGAACTATTTATCATGAAACTGGGTCCACTCCATTTCGAACTTACTCGCTTTCCGTGTTAGCAGACAAAGGCTTCTCTCTTTCTCGATTAGAAAACTGTTCGCTAGCTTTGAGTCCAGGTTAACATGCTTAAGCTTAAGAACTAAAGCATTTCTTGTAGCTCATCATTAACCTTAGTCCCTTAATTACAGAAGCAAACAATATGTTTACTTTTACGAAAAAATAATTGTGGTGGTTTGGTGTAATTAAAGCAGTACGTTCGAACCATGAAGGTTATTTGTTTCCGTTAAAACAAATTAAGGTTTCGAATCTTTATATGAAATGAAAGATAAAACGCCTCGTACTTCCTTATAAGGAAACATTGTGAATACTATTTATCAATTAACTGACCCTCTTTATTTCAAAGTGACTTACTTTTCGGAGCAAGGTAAGCAACTTAGCTTATTAGAAAACTATTTTCTTCGAGTCTAGATTAACATGTTTAACATTTTGTGTAGCTCATGAGTAGCATTAGGCTTAACTCAAACGTCGAACTTTAATTTAGCAAAAACAATAGCTTTTACTCATTTGAATTAGGTTCGACACATGTGTTCGACGTTTGGTACGGGAGGTACAACATTTGACCTAGGCATCAGCCGCTTAATTCCAACACACAAAACCACTACCTAAAAGTTTCTTCCGCTGATAGATTCACGTAAACAATCCGAACCGGTCAAACTCTTAGCTTACCCAAACAACCCTTTAGACGGCCCTAAAAGGATCTGGGAAAGCGGAATGTGGCCATTTGTTATTGACTTAAAATCGCTTTTAAAGTTTTGAGTGTTTGTAAAGGTATTATTAAAATAATGCTCACCTTTGTCATATTAGTTAGGATCATTTAGGCGCTTGCAAGTTTTACAGCCTCTAGTGTTCGAGATTTTATGACATTTAGGGATATGAAACATCATCGTCATTGTGATTAGTTTCCCAGCTGATTTTTGGAATACTCGGTCTGGCTTATTGTGTTCAGTCGTAAGATGACATCAAGCGATGCATGCTCGCTGACAAACTTAAGCTAAATGATGACAAAACGGAGTTCATTATCATCGGTACTAGGCAGCAGCTTAAGAAAGTGACCTTCAATACCCTCCGTGTCGGTAATACTCTAGTGACCTCATTGAGCAACGCCAAGAACTTGGGCAGCTGGTTCGACGCGCAGATGAACCTAAACACGCATGTCACCAAAAATGCTGCCAGGCTGCATTCTTTCACTTGTTCAACATCAGGCGTATTAGGAAATTTCTCAATCATGAGACTGTCCAGATATTAGTTAATGCTTTCGTAACGAGCCGTCTAGATTACTGCAACAGCCTCCTATATGGTCTACCAGCCACCCTACTGAATAAACTTCAGCGAGTCCAAAATGCAGCTGCCAGACTCATATGTAATAGCTTTCGCTTTGACCGCATTACTCCTATCCTTTTTGAGTTGCACTGTCTTCCAATTAAATACAGGATTAACTTCAAGATCCTGCTAATCACGTATAAAGCTCTGCATGGCCTAGCACCTAATTACATCACAGAACTCATTACTGTCAAACCTTTGTCTCGCTGCAACTTAAGATCTGACGGCGCACTTTTCCTCCAGCGACCAACGATTAATAAGGGCTTAGCTACGTTGGGGGACCGCTCTTTCGCACTGGCAGCACCCACGTTATGGAATGAGCTTCCCATGGAGATATGCGATGCCAACTCAATTTTGACTTTTAAGAAACTCCTTAAGACCTTTTTATTTAAAAAAGCATTTTATTAGTTTAATTAATTTATTAGCATTAAGTAATAGTCATTGTAAATTTATGAGATTATTATTTTAAATCATTGTAAATTTATCTGTAACTTTTATTTGTATTATTGTTATGCGCGGGTGAGCATTTCTGTATGGAACCCGCGCAATACAAATATTAAATTTATTATTATTTATTATTATTATTATTATTATTATTATTATTATTATTATTAAGATGATGTGTTTCGCACCACCGCCGGCCGGATATGATTTTCTAATCAATTAATTTTCTTGTTGAGGGTGAGGTTTAAACTTCTCTCGTTTATCTGTTTAAGCAAGCAAGTTAGCAAACTGAAGTTTTTAGTGTTTTTTTCCTCCCATAAGCCATACTACAATGTCATTGCTATGCTTAATAACAGAAATGAAAAAATACAGGTAAAAGAAAAAATTGAGCATTCCTTGATTTTTCTCCGCGCCACTTCATATTCCCCTAAGCAAAACATGAGTTAGTTTTCACCTTCGATTTTCAGGGTTGTAACAAGTTAAGTGAGAAGATGTTAGAAAGAGGTTGGCTTACTTATAGCAAGTCACAATTTCTTTCAACAGATGGGAGTAATATCTACGGCAAGACTTTTGATATACGTTAGTTTTTGTCAGATCGTGTTAGTCTCGTGGTACGTAGTGGCATCCGGAGTTTGCCCAGAAAAGTGTACCTGTACTCCATTTGGAAGCAAGCGGTTTATTGTTAGGTGCAAAGGAATAAATCAAGTACCGAACGAATTACCAGTGAATACTTCAATGCTGTGAGTTTATAGAGCACGACTTTACACTTAGTATTAAAATGAGCCAGTGTTAGAGTAATTGTTATGTCTGTCTTGAGTGAAGATAGATCAAAGCACATGTTTTTCCCCACGAGTTACCGTCTCGTGAACCTTGCTAAAAGATTTTCATCTCGTGGCGGGTACGTCGTCCTCTACCCCAGTTTTTATCGGTCACTCTCGTCGCCGACGACCCCGAAAACGTCTGTTGCTTAAATTACGTGCTCTACTGTTAATGAGGGGTGGGAGAGCCGCCCGGTCTGAGTAGGGTTAAAATGCTAATCTTTTCATCATTTTATTTCACTTTCAGAGATCTTTCAGGAAACTTCTTGAAAGCTATTCCTCAGGAAATCTTCCGGAATATGAACATGCTAAAAATCATGCAAGTATAACTAAATATTAAATTCAAGCCTAACTTTCTATAACTGAGGAACACGGTTTTCTGTTTTCTCTTAAGTTTTGGGTTTTCAGAGTTCAAGTTTACCAGTTTAACCATGGAAAATTAGGTTGTGTCAGGTACATAAGGCCTGTTCATGTGTAGAACTTTTCTTGTGCCGAATTTAATACAAACTAACTAGAACAAACAATGATAAATCATGTGCACACACTCACCATCCCCGCGGCCCTTAACCAGTACGTCACGAATGTGCCATAACAAAGGGGCAGTGGCGGCCATGGACAGCTGTTTCGTCCTTGTAAGGACTCATCAGCATGGCATAGCCCCAGGTGGAGAGCTTCGTAACTCGTGGCTTTTACTGCTGAGGCGAGGGCAAAACCCTATTTTAAGCGCCGGCTCCACCGTAAACAAGTGGTAGCTGTTGCCTGGAGACCGAACGGCAGTCCTCCTACGGCATGTGTATGGATAAGTGGATAAGCATTTTTGCCGATCGGTGTGCCCAAAAATTACAAACAAACAATATTACCGAAATCTCGTAGTAGTAAGAACTAAATAAGATATTTAAGAAAAACACGACGCAGCGTTTGAGCTTTGAATACATGTCTCGGATACTTCAGTATCCATCGTCAGTTCTAGGACGTTCACCGATTTGAAACTATATATAAAGCTGATGACAAAGAATTGTTAATTGAAAACTGAAAAAAAAAAACAGTTAATTACAGAAAACTTGATGTGAATACAAAACTGTGCCGAAACCCCGGTGTTAAAATGTCTGGTGGTTTTCCCGACATAGCAAGTCTGACATTTATAGTTGCTTCGAACTCATTCATCGCTCTACGTTCAGGAACATTGTTGACTAAGGACAATCTTAAAAAGAAAAAGAATCTCAAAACGAAAACTCAAGGCCAACTTCATCTTGCAAACGCTCACGTTTCCTCTCATCAACCTTCTCAAAATGATATTAAAACCTTACACATTCTGAAGAAGTTAAGGAGGAACAAGAACATTGTCATACTAAGACCGGACAAGGGAAACGGCGTGGTCAACTTGGATAGCACGATGTCATGATGATAATAGCATCATGAAC
Organism: Siderastrea radians; assembly: GCA_964017195.1. Lineage (NCBI taxonomy): Eukaryota > Metazoa > Cnidaria > Anthozoa > Scleractinia > Rhizangiidae > Siderastrea > Siderastrea radians. Next base: position 6,032,702 of record OZ024889.1, on the reverse strand, counting down.
ATTATCTCAGACCGTTCTAAATTTAGACAACTTAAAGCTGAACTCACAATGACAAGAGAGAGTAAGTTACAACGTTTCTTAAGGGTACTTATAAGAAAGAAGGTCAAATTTCTTGTGAAGTTTATAGTAAAATTTATCCCACTCAGGCTCCCAACCTGCGAGAATTTATGGCCTCCCCGAAATGCATAAGGCTCGGAGCCCCGGGTCTGCTCCCCCCTTTCGGCCCATAGTTTCTTAGATTGACAGTTATAACTATAAGTAATCTAAGTTTTTTATGTTCTCTTTTAGTTCCTTTCATCCCAGGACAATTCAATGCCAAGGATACTTTATCCTTTGTCAGTGAAATTACCAATTTATCTACTTATGGTAAATTTATGGAGTTCCTTTGACGTGGAAAGTTTTTTCACTAATATTCCGCTCGAAGAAGCTATCGACTTAGCGGTTCACCTCATTTTAAAGCAGTCCTGTCTTACGAAATAATTTTTGTTTGGCACTGCCGAGACTCACTTTTCTTTCAACGGTAACTTTTACGGTCAAATCGACAGTGTAGCTATGGCCCGGCGAGGGGGGGGGGGGGGGGTAGTCCCTTATATACGCTATATAGGTATGTGCCTCCCGATAGGGTAGGGTTTGTGAGGTGCTCAGTCCTTAAACAGCGAATCCTTTTTGGTATTTTTTGGTAGAGTGATGCTTAGATGTTCCTTAGATAGGGTCACTAAATTGCAGTAGCCACCTCGACGTGCGAAACGAAAAAGATATGGTCTGTTAAAACTGCACTACACGTCCGAATACACGTTATAAAGTTTAACAAAGCGATTTTAAACGTCCGTGTACAGAGGAAAAGAAATAAAACGACCTATCAGTTAAATAGGATGCCATTTCTTGGATTTGGGCCTTTAATATCATTTCTGGATTTTCTCCCCTTAAATAGGGTCAGGGTTTGAGAACCTTGGTGGCACACACCTATCCTAAATTGGTTTGAGTACCCCCCCCGGGAGCCATGGGTTCCCTCCCTCGCATCCGTTCTTCATTGGTCACCATGAAGGTTTGGGTAGAGAAATACAAAGGCCCAGAAGTTATTTTTTACCACAGATAAGTGGATCATACGTTTTAACGTGTAACCATGAGAATGATGCCTTATTTTTTTGATTACGCTAATTTGCAACATTAATCAACATGGAGCTTACTATTGAGAAGGAGAGAAGCCATAAACTACTTTTTCTTATGTTTTTGTCGACAATCAGGTCGCCCCGATTTTTCTGTTACATCAGTTTCACTCCTTTTTCTTAAATCAAATCGTCAAACGTCCTTGAACTGACGATGGATAACTGAAGTATCCGAAACATGTATTCAAGCTCAAACGATGTGTCGTGTTTTTTAAATGTCTTAAACAAACAATGATAATTAAAGCATGAGGCACACGCTACACCATTCCCGTAGTATGGCCAGTACGTATACCTGGTTGCCACTGTTCGGATGCTAGTGAGCAAACGGCGGGGTCGATGAACTTTTGGGAGACCCTCACGCCTACCTATGACATGCTGATGATTCCTATCAAGGACGAAACAGCTGTCCATGTTTACTATTGCCCAGGTGACATGGTTATGCGTAAGGTACTGGCCATACCGAGGGGCTGGTGTTGTAGCCTTTTGCTGTTTAATTTAACCAGAACAATAATTGCTTTTTCTCACTTGCATTAAATTCGGCACATAATAGTTTGACATTTGAAACGGGCAGAAGCATATGTACCATTTATAATTACAAAAGGAGAATAAAATACCCTCGCTTGTATAGGTTTGTTACAGATCTGTGTAATTATGCAACCAAAAATGAAGAAACTGTTATGGGAAGGCTGGCAAAGGTTTTCCCTACTACTTAAAGCTTTCCAAAACATGTTGAGCTTTTCTACGTATTTTATGGCAACACACAGAAAATTATTTTTCCTTTCTTTAAGAAAGTAACAAGTGGAAAGTTTCCCGGGTCTCTAAAGTTTTCAGCAAAAAGCAGGGCTTTCAACCAATATGGACTGTCGTTACACTTACTGTTCACCCCGGGCAGGGCTATTTTTTTTTTATTTCACACCCACTTCAAGGTGGCGGACTTTCGAGTTTTTCCTTACTTTGCGTTTTCAAGGTTAAAAAGATGTTAAACATTTCAAATCAAGCTCATCTTTTACTGTTTAGCTTCAACAATAGATCACAATTTTCTGTTAAGGTTACTCCGGACCTTCAGGGTGTCCTCTGGGAAAAAATTCGTATGTGCGTCATTTTAAAGAAAAACATAGCAATCTATATATCGTTGGAAAGCTTAATAAATGTAGAATTCGGGAAAAAAAACATGAATTGTCGGTTTCTTGAGTTCTGCAAAAGAGAATCGCGAACAACCGCGAAAATGACCATGTGTCATTCATTTGAATTAATAGGGTATCAAGTCTAAGTGAATTGGCAAAATAACTGCACAGTGTTAATCACAAAGGATCAATCACCAAAAGTGTGTCAGCATTTGTCGATATTTTGATTGGTTATTTTTAAATTAACCTGTCAAGTTCGAGAATCAAAGAATACGCGATACGCATTGATTGCATCCAAGATCGCCACGGGTGAAATATTAAAAATTTCAAAAATCCCCGACAAGCTTTAGTTTCACAACATCTAAGGAATGTTCAGGCCAAATTTCACAGAAATCCGCCAAATTTTAGTACCCTATTAATTCACTTGTCTGATTGAATGACGAATGGTCATTTTCGCGGTCATTTTTGCAATTTTCTTTTGCGGAATTAAAAAAACCGGCAATTCATATCTTTTTCCGAAATCTACATTTATTAACCTTCCAATGATACGTAGATTGCTGTGTATTCCTTTAAAATGGCGCCCCCACGAATTTTTCCCTAGAGGACACGGGAGGACACCCGCAAAGGTCCGGAGTAACCTTAATGCAAATATTTGGTTGATTGTTATTAGAAAACGACAAGTGTTGGCATAATGCCAACATGTCACGATAAAGCGAAGGCTAGTTCGAAAAAATTACCTTTCAACAGTGTAAATTTCTAGAAGTAGCATAGACACGATTTGAATCAAAGCAATTTGAATTGCTTTATATTTTTTTTTTTTACTAAAAAGTTAATCGGCCGCCATCTTAAAGTGGGCGTAAAAAGAAAAAAGTACCCGGGAAGGAGGGGGGCGTGGTCTCCTTACAGCGAGCTATACGTAGTAGCTTTTCTGCCCCTGCAATGTACGGAAAGGTAGGGAAAGTTACTGTTTTAGTATGTTAAAGGTCACTGAAATAGGCTGCAAACTGAATGAGACAGCATGCAAGTTTACGTAGTGAAACGTTTGCAAAATTTTAGCATTTTAAAATCATTAAAATGTGAGACAGCTTGGGGCCTTCGAACGACTATGTACGATGTCTACTGTTTCTGGCTTATTTTTGTGGCTTAAAAATAGTATATCAAAGGGATTTTTACTAAGTGTTCGAATCCTTTACACGGAGCCTCCCTGTGTGAAACTTTAACGTGTAACCCTCTTTCCCCTCGGGAATTTGCAGTAGACATTTACTTCATTGTTGTACCTCTTCTAGAAATCTTAATGAAAACAGCATTGAAGATGGATTTCGCCTTCCAGAAAGTGTCACTACGGTGTAAGTTCTGATATCTTGTGCTTACTCTAACACACACGCCCGCTGGCGTTATTCCGCTTGCATATCAAAGTCATTCCCCCCTTGTGATGAACCTCTGCTTAGGCTAAGTACCAGTGCCGCTCTTCCGAGGTTAGCCGTTTGAGCATGCGTTGTTCGATTAATCTGAGCTTCATTTGAGCTCTTGAAAACAAAATCACGCAACATGGCAGACACGTTGAGAAAGCGAGAAGTGAAGCCTCCCAAGAGATTCGTGGCGGATTTTAGTTCGCATCGATCTCAAGTTGGAGCCAAAAGGAAGGAGGCTAAGCCGGACAAAGCTCTATACGAAATAGAAATCATTGATATCGACAATGCGCAAGATAAAGTTAAAATTCATTACAAAGGATATGGCTCAGAATTCGAGGCGTGGAGATCTTGCGTTGAGCTTGGATTACCGATTCGTTTGGAGAAGCTGCGTTTACCGGGTGAGGATTCCTTTGAAGACAGATACAACTCATTTTAAGATAGTCTGTACAGAGAGACAAAGAAGAAACTTTATTCTACTTGTTGATTTCCTTGATGAAGAATGGTTTGTCTCCACGTGAACCTCTGTAGAAGTCTTCGTTATTCGTATTCTCATCACCGGGAACTGCTTCAGCAACGCGAACTAGTAACGCGCAGGAAAAAATGAGAAATATTTCAAACTTCACAAACATCCCTGCCATGAGTCTGGCAGCAAATTATTGCAAACCCCAATGAATTTAGTATCAAAATGCGTGCAGTTTAACGAAGATTTCGAAAACGGCGGGGAAATGTGAATAACGTCCTTGCGTGACCAGATATCGAGCTTAGTCTCCCATGTACTCCTAAAATCGCATGAATTTTTCTTGTAAACAAACCCGAATGGCAATTTTCGAAGCCGAAAGTCCGACTCTAAATTTTTCCCTATTAACCCAAACCAGGATTTCAGGGGTGCTAAATATGTTAAAGTTAAATCATCCGTTTGGGATTTATCAATTTTTGCGTCGTTTCTACAAACGAAACGAAAATTTTCCAAACTGAATGATTTTTTTAAGGGGTTAGAATTCTCTGGTGTGACGCGGATCAGATTTCTAGACCTGATGTTAAACGTGACTTCCATATGCGATTGTTAACAGCTGAAAATTCTTTTAAGACGCTAAACGGCACACAAGATTTCCGCTCTTATTTTGGTATCCAAAACATTTATCGACTATCTGGTATCTGGTATTCTAGTTATTAAGCAGGCAAAGCCAGAACGCGAGCAAGCAATTGTTCTGATTGGTTCAGTAATAACGCATTATCATGCTTTTATATACAAGGGTTTGTTTTCATTAGTCGATGAATGAGACAATCACATAACCCACAGTCGTTCATATGATAAAACAATTATTCTACTCAGCCTGATTGTACATGAACTTGATAGTGTAATTCTTGCACAATCCCATAAGGTTTTTCTTGAATTTTCCAAGACAATTTTTTATCTGCACCTTCCGTTTTCAGTAGCTGTATGCATATCCCTTGGACACATTTTGATACAAGTTGGCGAGAATCGGTTGCTATGGTTACGAGATATTAGGTTATAAGTAGGAGGCGTTCAAGCCATTTTTAAATAAAAATGTGTGTTTTCACCTTTTTAGGTGAAAAAAGCACAAAGTGTTGACCAAAGGGAGAAACGTGTTTAACTTTGTTAAACACTTTTCGCCGTTTTTTGATTACTTCTAGTTTTTGGTAAACTCCAAGATGGCGGCCATTTTAGTTGATGAGGTCACAAACCCCAGCAGCGCTGCAACCAATGATATTTACCTAATCTCGTCATGTTATAAACGAATGATATGACAAGTTCAAGGTTTGATTCCGAAATATTTCCGAAAAAGATCCTTTGAAAGAAGGAGACCTCCAAGTAAGATATTAAATGGCTTTCCCATTTACTATTACTTTTTCCGCGGAAGCCGAGATGTTGTGATCTAAGGAATTTGTTATTATTTAACTGAAGGTTTTTTGCGTTACTTAAGGCTTACTTTATTTTTTGTTTATTTTCAGCAAAATGAGAGGCAACAGATTATCGTTAAAAGACTTAAAAATAATCCTTGCAAAAGCAAAACGCGTCAACTACTTGTAAGTATACTTGTTTCTAGATCGATTGTAGAAGTTTCGAATGAACAATATCCCTATTCGTGTTTTTGTCCCGTTTGCACTCATCAGTTCTTTTTGGATTACTTGCCTCCCTATTTCGTCTTTACTTCAAGTATGAAAAGTAAGATAAAGGTAATGTTTTGAGAACGTCAAATATCCGTTATACCAATTACTTGTGGCAGAACTAGTTTTCTTAACCGTTTTTTGTTTGTTTGTTTGTTTGTTTGTTTGACCACCACGCCACTGCACTTCCACAAAATCAATAAACTTGTTATTTATTACAATTTTAAATTAACGCTTGTCGTTGTAGAGATATATCTGGAAATCCCATAGGACCTAACCTAACAATGGACGTTTTTGCTGGCCTTGAGAAGATGTTTTTCTTGTAAGTTCAAGTAACGATGTGAAAATATTTGCTCTGCAAATTGTAATTACGTGGCGCCATAAAAACGTTCGAGTGAGGTATTGAACGAGTAATTTTACTCCTGTTGATAAACTTAAAGAGCTAAAACTTTAACAAACCACCAAGCCTGCACTTTTTCTCTTTATTAATATCTACAGTTCAGCCTCACCTTATCACCTCGGGTTACACGTAGTACGTCCTTCTCATTACATTTCTAAACCCACGTTTTGTCGCCCAAACATCAGATTAGTCTGAATTTCCTTCCTTGAAATTTTGTAAACCCGACAACCCCGTTACTGTTGGCAACGACCACCTGTTTTCACAGCACCAAACCCTTAAATTATTTACAAATTTACCTCATTAAAACGTCGACCAGACTGCAAAGTTGAAAAGCCAAAAAATGGACGAATAAAGTAAAACCACGTAGTAAAGTCAACACCCATTGTTTTTTATTGTCATTATTAGAAACATCAGCAATTGCGGCCTAAATCACATCCAAGGTGGAACCTTCCGTGCAATGAAAGACTTGTTTAGACTGTGAGTTTAACTGACAGTAATCCAGATGGCACTATTTAGTCATTCCAAATACGTTGTATTGTTTGTTTTATATGCCATGTGCTTACTTAATTGACGACAGTACTTTGTAAACATAATGCTCATATTTCTGCAGTCAGGCTAGTTATAATATGCTGACGCATATACAACCAGCTACCTTGGAAGGACTTGGTGACAAACTTTCAACTTTGTAAGTAGATGACCTTTTTTTCTTACAGTTGATATAATGAACTTTCTTCATTGTGTCATATATAATATACGTTTGCGTTTCATGTTGTGTGGGTGGGTGCGTGAGTGAATGGATAGAAACTTTATTTAACCACGGTAATTCTATCAAATTTACATATGTTATTTACAAAAACTGTTCTACCTAAAAGCCGTGAGGCGTATAGATAATCATTATAAAATTGTACACGTTTACAGAATTTACAGGATAGATGGAAGGACTAACAGATGGATGGATGGATGGATGGATGGATGGATTAATTGATTTTTACTTTTTTTCAACAGGGATCTATACAAAAACGCCCTCGTTACAATAGCTGATGGAACATTTGTACGTTTCCAAAAACTCAGGAAATTGTAAGTGCCGACACCTTTGTTGTGCATATTATGTTTTCGTGTTCACAAAAGTGACACAAAGCGAACCCATGACTAACCAATATGACATCCAGAAGAGAGCATAATTGAAGTGGTGGGCGTGGGATAACACTGATCATCTCGTTAAAGTCAAAATTGTATTTCAAGCAACAAACTTTAGTGCTATTTCTATTAGCTGCCACGGTCCCTGTTTCTTTTGCTTTTTACGATATCGTTGTGCGTAATTAATTAACTAGTGTGGTTAGTAATTTATGTAAGTAATAGTGATTAATGTATGCAGGTATAATGTATTGAGAAATGTTACGTATGCTATTGCTGATTGAAACTGGAAATAATGGTTTTAGGTGACTCTTAATTGTTATATTATGGTTTTATTTCAGGGAATTGTCCAGAAACCAGTTAAAATCCACGCCTGATTTCTCAGGTCCTATTAACCTGTTTCACTTGTAAGTTAGTGACAAATTTATGCTTGTTCATTCTGCCTGGAAAAATTAAGTATAATTTTGATATACATTTTTTTTCTATAGGAATCTTTTTTGTACGAACGTTAAGACTAAGAGGTTAAATTTTTTATAATATGCAAAGAACATATTCAGGCAAAATTTAGTTAGTACTTCTTTATTTTGCGACTTTTTTCACGAGATCAGAGCTGAAATAACAATATAGTTAGGTTAAAGTAATTGGACAACATAGTCAAAGGTAACAGTGTGGTTTGAGTAGTTGTGTAGTCTAGCCGACATCGAAATATTAGATTTGAACAAGTAGTAACACATACAGTTTGGCTTTTTTCCTATACTTCTTTGACCAGTTTGATTTTCTGATCACGTCTGAAATGCTGTACCATGTTACCCTCACGCGAAGAACGTCGTTTTACGTTATCGTAACCGACATAACCAATTGCAAGTTGACATATTACCGCAAACATCACGCTATTGCCGGATTACATCAGGACCGCTACCAGCGACTTCAGTAGAGCAATTTTTCAATGATGCAAAGTTAAAAATATATTTCTCTTGCGTTTTCCGAATACAAGGCAGTTGCATCCGCACACAAACTTTGACTGCTTGAAATCCGTCTCAAACGCCGGGAAACGAGAAACGACGACAAAAACCGTCTTGAAAGCACGAAAGAATTGAGCGAATGTAATTATGACCTGGCCTATTGTTCTTTATAATAAAACCTGTGGGAATGTTTTAAACCTGATTTACAGGTATTCCCGCAACAGTTATAATTAGAGTTGATAAAAAAGGGTTGATAGTCCAAATTTATATTGCACTGCTGTAATAATCGCTCACACTATCTGTTACCCACAGTGGAAGATATTGCACCTATACTCACCAAATCGAAAGTCGTTAGAGTTTTGGATGCCATTCAGACCATGACAGAAGTACCAATCATCGGCCACTAACTAACTGCTGATAGAAAGGTGTCTGTGCCATACGTGACATGCCTACCCTGACAGATGTCACATCGTTACAGAGATTTCTTGGCATGGTTATTTACCTGACAAGGTTAATTCTAGCAAAACTTCTTTCCATGCAATCCTAAAAGCGAAGTAATTGAGGTTGCGAGTGCCGCGAAAACCTGTGAAAACATTATCAATGGAGAAATTAGCGACCGGAAAGTTTATATTCACATCGTGCTCTTCTAGACTATCGAAACGTATACACCGACGGAAATTGGCTCTTCTCCGGGGAAAAGACTGTTCAGCAAAAGAACACATAATCCGTTACCTCTGAGAATGACACTGCTATAACCTGAAACACTCCCCATACTGGATGTGTAACAAAAGCTAGATAACTAGATCTAAGCAAAAGCAGGCTTCCTGACTTACAACCTGGAAAGGCAAGAAGAAACCAAACAGGTCTACTTGCACTGTAGCTGTTTGCAATAAAATGATTGGCCCTCGTTCCTATATTGTTGGTAACTGCACCTATCAGCGAAATAGTAGAAAGCTGAAATCAGTTGCACCCTTTGAACTCCCCCTGCCACTACAGGATAAACAACTAAGTACAGATGGTGGACAAGTGCCAAAGAGTGATTCCCAATGACTACGTAACCCCACTCAAGTTATTAAGCCAACATCTGAACATTTTAATCTGCTTTTCATCTCTACTGTTACAAGGATTTCCTGCATGGTTAAGCCACCAGTCTACTTTTAGGATTACCCAGCTTGAGAACTCTGCTTAAAACCTCTGTTTATAGGGGAGCTTCAGCGCGCGAAGTCCCCCAGCGGAACACCATGGGTGAGTAAATCTGGTAACCTATCGATGTGAGAAATTTTGGTTTTGACGTCATCGTACTCCCGTACGCCCGTCCCTCCGTACAGACTCTGAGGGAGGGAAAGAGGAGTCCCAACCAAGGCAACCCGATGGAGGGGGGGGGGGGAAGAAAGCCATCTTTTCTTGGCGGGAAATCGCGTGGTGCGTTTGGGCAACCAGCATATTTCTTGGCGGGAAATCGCATGACCATCGTCGCTTTCGAAAAAGAGGTTTCTTTAAAACTTTTACATATTTAGCAAAATGATTGTTCGACAGAAATGAAATTTTAAATATGAAAAAAAAAAAACTTAAATCTATAAATGGAGAGAAAACGTTAAAAGAATACTCAATGTTTTTTGGTGGAAGGCGAAAAGTTCAAGTTACGAATTGCCTTCGAGGACTTCATCTTTGTTTTCTTCACGACAGAGAGCTTGTCCTCTTCTGAAATACAACCGAGTAAATGAAGTTTTTAAAGGGTTTAAGGTACATGATTTTGAGCATTACTGTCAAAGAAATAAAGTTTTGAAATGGGAACTAAATTTATGTCATTAGAAATTTGTCGTTTACTTTTCATTTTATGTTGACATTGACTTTAAAAAATTGAATATTTTGCTTGTTTTCAGCAGACCCACGATGCGGGAAATGTAACGCGGATTTAAGGATAAACTTCTGGGTTTTCGAACACACTTTTTTCAAAAATGATTTCTCTGTCCATTATTTTGTGTTCGTTCATTCATAACAGTGGGTCAAAGCACAGTCGTAAGACAACAACATCTAATTTTCTCAAGCATGATTTAGTGAAAGAGAGAGAGAAATCGTTTATTCATGTAAAAAAACATGGCAGTCTTTCGACTGAATTACGTTGTTCTATTTACAACAATATAAAATCTATATACAATAAAAAGTAGAAAAAAGTTACAATACAACACAAGTTATAATACAGTTATGATAAAACCTTGCATTAAAAAATAAAATCGAGTAAAATATATATTAAAAAGTTTTGCTATGGCTGATGAAGAAACTATTCTTATAGCGGTCCGTTTCGAACTCAGCTGCCTATTATGAGTTGACATCGGCCAGCTTATGGTTTCCATCCTGTACAATATTGCTGAAAAGTTCTAGACATAATTCTCGTCGAATAATTATTTTGAATTTTGACTGTCGGATTTTGACCAACTCTCAGTGTGCAATTGGCAATTTTCTTGTCCTAGAAGTTTTCAATAGTAATAAATTCTTTCAAGCGAAGCAGTTGCCCTCTTAAATCTATTTTACCCGAAAAGCTTCCGAACAGTTCCTCAAAGCGCCCAAATTTATAGCGGAGCTCCATACTAATAAAACCATGCGACTCAATTATTGTGGTCATGACGTCATTCAAGCCGTGCGTTGCCGCAACATGCTTCATGTAGTATGTTTGAAGTGTCCTTGAATGCTCACGTGTTTATGCTGGAGAAAAATGGCGGGCTAATAAACGCTTCAGCGTGCTCTTCTTTGACTTGTTTGAGGCTTTAAGTAGAAAGGACGTACTTTCATGGACCTCCGCTAAGACTGATGTTATAACAGGGTAAAGTTCAATATCCTATACGACTGGACACTGACAAGAACCCGGGCAAGTAGCAGAATTCGGATGGCCTATCTCCTGTTATCACGGAAGAAGTTTGATCTCAAGACAATATGGGCACTGGCTTTTCGTACGCTGGATTTTCAAGATGGTAATTTGTATCCTTGGAATGAAGAAATTTCTTTTAAACGGAAAAGACCTGAAGACCTGAAGACAGCATTTAATCGTGAGTTAAACTTTTTCAGTGCCGAATAATACTTTGTGGGCGAAAAACTTTTGCAATTTTCCCTCAATAATTAACGTGTGCTTGAAAGCTTCCGAAAACCTTTTTAGGTTAATTTTTGCTAGCCAGTAAGCTGCCTGATGCCGAGACAATGCTATTTATTGTAGCAAAGTTGTTTGATGGTTGAAAGAACTAAGCAGCCAACGGGATGCATGCTAATCAGTGAGAAATGCGTATTTACATTGAAAAGTCTGTTGAGTCGCTACCGGTAGCAACTTGAATGGGTTTATTAGAGCAACTTTAGTTTTACGAGTACTCTTATTGAACTTAATTAGCTTTCCAAAGAATGCTGCAAGAAAAGCTGTCGGTGAGAGTCCTGCTAAGGTCTTCTTTTTGAAGAAAAATAAGTCAACTTGACTGTTTCCTCAGCAGTCAGCATTGTTTTTTTTTTTTTGCCTTTTTGTTTTTCATCTTTTGGCAAATAACTGCACTACTGAAATTTACTGTATTTTAGGGGCCAACAAGTTGAGAAGAATTTCATCTTTACAATCCACAAATGCAATCTTTTTTTTTTTCAAATTTAAGAGTATTTAGCGCAAACAGGATAAAAGCGCATCAAACTTAACGAGTAGAAAAGCAAGTTTTATGATAGCAAAACTCCTTTAGAATGCTTTTGAAACAAAAATCATAAAAAGACACTGATAGAGGACAAAGTTGAGGCAATAAACAAGTTGTGAAGCAATTTCATGGAAGAAAAGCAAAAACGGTACCTAATAACCTGGCCGATAATCTATAACTGATCTTAAAAGAAAATCTACCTCCTCTACGAAATCTCTTGGTGTACATATTGATCAGAATCTAAGTTGGGATTTTCATCTTAAAGAAATTTCCAAAAAGATTGCCTCTGGCATAAGCGCCATTAAACACATAAGGAATTTCGTTCCACGAGAGATACTTCTTTCTATTTATAATTCACTAATTCAACCTCACTTCGATTACTGTAGTGTAGTGTGGGGATGCTGTTCAAAGTGACTCTCTCAGAAACTACTCAAATTATAACAGTAATACTGACGAACTTTTTCGTGATTTAAATTGGACCAAACTTAATCATCAACGGACAGATAGTAAGGCGATTATGATGTACAACACAATCAACAATTAGACTCCGGGTTATTTAAGTTCTCGGTTTATTCCGCGTCACGAGGTTTTGTCTTACGGTCTTAGAAATAATAAATGTAAGCTATCAATACCACAGAAGCGCACTAATTATTGTAAACGAAGTTATAGCTATAGCGGGGCTGTGTTATGGAATAGCTTGCCTCGTGAGATAAAACAATCAAACTCTCTAAAAGAATTTAAAACTAAATTAAAAAATCACACTTTCCAAAGCGAGCTCATTTAGTAACGTTAAGGCATCATCATACACGGCATCCTTGTAAAGCATGTTTAACTGGTAGTTAGCTTATTAGTTAGTGTAGTTAGCGTTTTTATCTCTTTTAATAATATTTGTATAAATTTCTCTCCTGAACGGAATTACCGTGTTAAAATAAAGTTTTACTACTACTACTACTACTACTACTACTACTACTACTACTACTACTACTACTACTACTACTACTACTACTACTACTACTACTACTACTACTACTACTCTTGGTGCAAAAAATTGACAGCAGCTGTTTTGAAACTGCAGCAACCAAGGGAATGAAAACCGGGTCGACCAAACGCTAAAGCAGACGAGTAGCAGATTTTGATAACTCCACTGAGCAATCTAGCCGAATGCGAATTTCAACTTTCGATTACACGTCAGTTCGCTTCAGCGCTACTGATTCCGATTTGGTGACATTTCCTGTTATTTTTCAAGATCCGAACACGATGAAAACCCAAAACGATACCCCCTTTAGTTTAGAGTGAGTTATATTTAGCCTGTTGTAGATAAGCGACGTTTTCAGTTCATTCAAGCGAACAGCCAGTGGTCTGAGATGATTTGACAAGCCTTGACAACTTCATGGAAGAAAAGCAAAGACGGTACCTAATAACCTGGCCGATAGTCTATAACTGATCTTAAAAGAAAACTTAACCTCCTCTTAGTGCAGAAAAAATGACAGCAGCTGTTTTGAAACTGCAGCAACCAAGAGAATGAAAACCGAGTCGACCAAACGCTGAAGCAGACGAGTAGCAGGTTTTGACAACTCCATTGAGCAATCTAGCCGAATGCGAGAGAACAAATAGAAAACTTAACGCGAAATTAAATTTCAAATTTCGATTACAGGTCAGTTCGCTTCAGTGGAACTGATTCCGATTTGGTGGCATTTCGTGTTATTTTTCAAGATCCGAACACGATGGAAACCCAAAACGATAACCCGTTTAGTTTAGAGTGAGTTATATTTAGCCTGTTGTAGATAAACGACGTTTCCAGTTCATTCAAGCGAACAGCCAGTGGTGGCCAGTGGTCTGACATGATTTGACAAGCCTTGACAGTTAAATGACAGGATATTGAAACATTGCAAAAACCAAGCAAGACGGCGCAAAAATAGTAAAAAAATTTCTGCGTACAGTTTGAAGCTCGAAAAAACTAATAATAACAACAACTCTGTGTTCTAGAGTGACTTTCGAGTTCGGCCGGATTATTGTGAGCAATTCGCGGGAACAATTTGCGGCGCTGTACAGAACACTTTCGTTTTTTTTTTTAAGAAAAACTTTTCGAAAGAATCTTGCCCGTAAATAGCCCCGCAAATTGAGAAGATCTTTAAAAAAAACAGATACGATGTATTCAACTTCCATGGATAGGGCCGGTTCTTTCGTCCCCATAGCGTTTTAATTATGTATTTAAAATTTCTCTGGTTGGTGGCGCAGACGCGTGGCGCGCGGACGGTTTGCTTTTGTTGTATTTAATATGCAGGCAAAGGTTCAAACCTCACGGAATCACGTCTTTCCTTTTTTTCTTTTTTCTTCTCTCTCTCTCTCTCTCTCTCTCTCTCTCTCTCTCTCTCTCTCTCTCTCTCTCTCTCTCCCTCTCCCTCTCTCTCTTTCGTTCGTTGCATTCTACGGCAACTGCGCTGTTAGAGGCAACGAATGAATGGTACTTCAACGTTGACCAAGGGAACATAAATTTGATTGTTTTTCTTGACTTAGCTAAGGCCTTTGGTACTGTATCCCATGACATCCTCTTACAAAAACTTGAATTATATGGGATAAGTGGACTGACCCTCAACTGGATTAAATCATATTTAAGTACAGTCGAACCTCGATTATCCGGACATCGATTATCCGGACTTTTCGATTATCCGGACTTTTTCTCTGGTCCCGTTTTTTTCATGAATATTAATGACCTTAGATGTTAAAAACTTTAGGAGGTAAAAAAATTCAGAAATTATGTTAAAAGTTAGGAAAATTGCGTTTAAAACAGCGCATTACACGCTCCGCTTTCGAAAGATCGAGCGCTCGTGGGTTATGTAAACACACGAGACGATCATAACTCAAAACGACAACATGTCTACGAAGCGAAAGCGATCTGTTCTCTCGATAAAAGATAAACAAATAATTATTTCACGTTGTCTCATTAATATTCATATTTTCGATTATCCGGACTCTCGATTATCCGGACTATTTACCCTAGTCTCACCGAGTCCGGATAATCGAGGTTCGACAAAACAATTATGTGTGGTTGAAGGAAGCACTTCACAACCGCGAACAGTCACCTGTGGTGTTCCACAGGGATCAATTCTCGGACCACCACTCTTCCTCATTTATATCAATGATCTTCCTGCGTGCCTTAAGTTCTCGACCGCACGTATGTTTGCAGACGATGCAAGCATTACGACCTCCTGTAGATCAATAACGTGCCTGCACAGTGAAGTCAACCACGATTTGAAAAGCATTCAAAATTGGTTACTAGCCAACCAACTTAGTCTGAAAGTTCTTAAAACAGAGTATTTACATTGTGCATCTGATTTCAACCTAGCTAATATTGGTGCTAGCAACACTGATACTGTAAAAATTGGTGGCGAGCCTATATCCAGGGTCCAGTCCACAAAATCCCTTGGGGTTATGATTGACCAACGTTTAGGCTGGGACGAACATGTCGACAGCCTGTGTAAACGCGTCTCATCTGGATTAGCCGCTTTAAAACAGGCTCGTCGGCGCGTTCCCCAAAATACCCTCATAACAATATACAAATCACTTATTGAACCCTTTTTGACTACTGTGATGTAGTTTGGGGAAATTTAAATAAAACACTGACCACAAGACAGCAAAAACTGCAAAATCGAGCTGCCAGAATTATAACCCGCAAGGGTTATGATGTTAGATCGACCACTATTTGAGGAGAATTAAGATGGGATGACCTGCAGACTACTAGAAGAAAGCATATAGCGATCCTCATGTATAAAATTGTGAATAAGAGAGCCCCAGGTTATCTCATCGATCTTTTCGAAAAAAGCAACAGCGTTCATTCACTTCGCGAGAGTGGAAGTCGACTAATCCTTCCTAAATATAACACTGAATTTGCAAAAGGTAGCTGTTTTGCTTTTGTTGGAGCCAAAATATGGAATTCCATCCCATTCAACATCAGATCTGCAACCTCTCTCTCCGCTTTTAATATAAATCAATGATTAATAATCTCGCTGTCTTCTAGTTAGTGTTGTACAGTTTTATTATATAATACGAATAGTAATTTTTATAACACGGCTTTTCTGTAAAGCAGTTGATTTTTACTGATGTAAACTCCGTGTGTAAAATAAAGTTTGTTCATTCATTATTCATTCTCTCTCTCTCTCTCTCTCTCTCTCTCTCTCTCTCTCTCTCTCTCTCTCTCTCTCTCTCTCTCTCTCTCTCTTTTTCTCTCTCTCTTCGTTATGTGGTTTCGTTTTTCTGGTCCCTTTACGCGAAACTCCTAGCTAAGAAAATCACAAAATTCGGCCCGAAGGCGGCAAGTGAAGAAAAAGCGGTCATTCTGTGTTCAACTGTTCGAGGTACCTGAATTGTTTTATTTAGGTCGCATACCTTTTTTAGCCCCAACCCCTAACCCACACACACATACACACACTTTTTCCTCTTTCTTCCATATATAAGTGCCGTGGGTTATGTTCGCACCAAATGGCGCGAACGAGTCAGCGCACGCAGTTTGTATACCTTGTTTACCGTTTGCTATTCACGCCGAAAGGGTCACCTCACTTTAAATAGTATACCAGTATACATTTCATCAGAGGCAACTCCCTCGAATATTGTGCAAGTTGAAAGATTCAGTAAACGCCATGACAAAGCTCTATCACATGACTCTATCTCTGCATTTCCACTTCAATTTGAGCTATACGTGAATGTGAAGATTGGCTCTAAATTGGCCATCTCATTGCCTGAGACTAAACCGAAATTTCATTGACACCACCTTTACTCATTTCAAGTTTAACGTGCCTTAATATTTTTTATGCCAATTCACACATACAAATTAAGAGTAAGCCAGTGATAACTTGCTTTTATCCAATCGTAACACAGGTTAGCAACCTCTTGGGTAGTTAAATGTCATCTAGAACTCTATTCAGAGACTACGCATCAAGTTTTAAAACAATGTAGGACTCTTTACAGCAGGGGGTTTTGAGCAGCTCCACTGTTAGGCTAGCCTATCTATATATATTACACTTTGCAGCCGCAAAACTTATGCCATTGTGGTGTTTGTTTTGTTTTCAATCTTAATGGTCTCTAGTTAGAGAACGAAATACAAAGGCTATTTAAGAAATTATCAGCGAAGCAGCTGTCGGTTTAAAGCTATTTTATTCTAAAAGCCTCTGAAAACAGTTCTGTGCATTTCTCAAAACACCCGATTTTATACACTTCGTGGCGGAAAAACTAATGTCTCAGTTTTCAGCATGTTTTGGTTTTCTTTTATTTTCAATCTCGATGGTCTCTAGTTAGAGATCGAAATAAAAATTATTCAAGTAACTAAAAACGAAGCAGTTTTCTGTTTAAAGCTATTTTATCCAATAAGCTTCCGAAAACAGCCGCGTGTGTTCCTCAAAGCGCCCGAATTTATATATTCCTTCGATAATTTACAGGTGCTTGGAAGCTCCCAAAAACCTGTCTTTTGGGTAATTTGTTTTCCAGAAAAAATGCCAGTGAAGTGCCAGTTCCTGTTACTTGTTAGCATCCGAACACGATGAAATCCCAAAAAGATGACCCATCTGTTTTTGTAAATGAGCGACGTTTCAAGTTTATTCAGGCGAACAGAATAATCCGAGATTTGACAAGCCTTAACAGTTAAATGATAGGACATGGAAACATTGCAAAAACCAAGCAAGACGGCCCGTGGTTAAAATATGTGTTTATTTTGATGGCCGAAAAAAAATTAGAGCTGTGCTCTAGAATGGATTTTCGAGCTCGGATTTACAGAACAGATATCCAAACTATTCGAGAATAATTCGGAACACTTGCGGGGTTTTTGAAAAACACTTTTAAGAGGAGAACAAGCCAAAAAAAAGGCCTGAAATACATTTGGGACCGAAAATTTTCAGGACTATTTTTTTAGAAAAGAACACCAGCATATTCCTCAGGAGCTCCACTTTTAGGCTTGGCTAAATCTATTTAGTATAATTTTAATGCTATATTCAGCGCGCTACCCGGTGGATATAACATTTCAAGGCGAGGCTGCTAAGCTGTTTTTGTGTGTTGTTTGTCAAGTTTTAGCTGGTTTTTGTTTACTTTTTGGTGTCCACATCTCAAAATTAAACTAAAACAATTATTCGCCTCAGGCTCAGTAAATATTGGTGGATATTTACTTCGCCTTATTTGCCAATATTTACTTCGATTCACTTTCGGTGAATAATTGTTAAATATTAAAGGGAAGGTGTTCTTTAGGTGGAAGGTGTTAGTGCACCAGGTGGTCTTGTTGGTATTAGTGGTTGGTCATTATGATTAAAGTGTTGCTTTTCAGAGCGTCATAAAGTACTGAGAATGTTGATGCTTTTGTTGCTGTCTTTATTTTTATGGCTGCTCTTGTTGGTCTTGTTTAAATGCGTTTTGGCCGTGCACCAGTGATGTTTTGTTGCTGTTGTTGTTGCTGTTCTTGTTTTATCCATTAAATAATATCTTTATCTTTACTCATGTAGATAGAGCACTGTATAATAAAAGGAGTTTTCTGATCTTCTACCAAAACTATAACTGCACATATCATTGTTACTTCCTTCAGATCATTGAAAATCAATCAAATCAAGGATATATCACCACTCGGGAACTCCAACCTGAAGCACTTTTTTGCTTTGTAAGTACAGTGAATATATGGCTATTGACTTCCCATTGTATCCCCTTTTTTCGTGGAGCAGGGCTACACGGACGATGCCTTAATAGAAAGGGAAACACATATTTTGTATTTAAAAGATAACAGGAATTATCATCCCATTTTAATTATTGATTTTACGTAACAGTTGAAGGTAGCTTAAACGAGGGTGTTCGGAGTCAAGTGACTTCCCCGATGTAGTAGTGGTCAGTTCAATTTTAGTCTCAGCTGTCAACACTCGAAAAAGTGACTCTATAGTTTATCATTTTATCAGGCAGGTTGGACTCACCTGGCCCGTTGTTAGTCTATATTCCTTGCCGGAAGCGTGTTTTACCAAGAAACAATAATTATTGATTTGAGTTTTTTTTTTTTTTTTCATTTTATATATGTATTTTCATTATATTTGTCCTTCTTTGTTTCCATTTTTAGAAGATTGAATGACAATCAGATAGAACGATTACCAGCCTTTGTATTTCAAACCGTATCTGTTTCATTTTCACTGTAAGTTCAACATATATATATAATATTTTACTTCACTCTTTACTTGGTATAGCTAGAAATTGCTTTGTTTTCATTATCATACAGATAAAGGTTGTCTGTTTTAATTACCATGTTTTAGAAAGAGCGCGCGTTGGATATGAGATTACAGATAACCTCATGTTGATAAGGCGCGAAAGGAATATTTTTCTTTTAAGTTCTCAACTTTACTGATTGTTATTTATTTTGAGGCAGTTTTTGGCCAATCACACGCTAGCAAAAAATATGAAATGGATTTTGAGAGGTGATAGCTTAATGGTAGGGAATCAGTCTGAGCCAGCACTTGATTGTATCTGGACAAAGGCTAAAGGTGTACAAACGACGTGTTAAA
The DNA here is from genome assembly GCA_964017195.1 of Siderastrea radians. Taxonomy (NCBI): domain Eukaryota; kingdom Metazoa; phylum Cnidaria; class Anthozoa; order Scleractinia; family Rhizangiidae; genus Siderastrea; species Siderastrea radians. The sequence goes on along the minus strand of OZ024889.1, from coordinate 6,013,198 downwards.
ATTGCAAAGAAAACATCTAAATACAGAGAGGTTCTTACCAAGACTACCAAAAATCATCTAATTATATTGAAATACAATACCCCGCAATATTCCAAATTAAACTCGCATTATGACCTTCTATTTTCAGGGATTTGTCCTTTAACAACCTACATTCACTACCGGACGGAGCATTTTCTGCCTGCAGTAATTTATCGTCATTGTAAGGGAGTAAAGGAAACCAGTTAGTATAGGCGACGAGTTACACTAAGGCTGAATTAGTTCACGGATCTAATTTAAATCGATATCATGGATTTAATTCAGCATAAATAAAGCTATAGCAGTTTAAACTTGATTTAGCAGAAACTCTAGAAGCAACTCTATGTTCAAGTTAACCCTATTTAGCCTGGCTGACTTTAACGAATCATAACTTTTGAACGGCTAGACGAATAATCACCAAATCGCGCGACTTTTCCTAACATTTATCAGGGAAAATTTCCCAGTGTCAATGACATGTCTTAGATGATCTACGTTTCCATATCAACCGTATACTCAGAAGTGTTTTTTGACTTTTCCTGTCTTTTTCCATGTTTTTCAGTTTTTTCCCCCGTCGTTTGTAGTGCTTTATTGATTAAGTATGCTTGTTAGAACAAATTTAGACATTTTTCGATGTCGTCATTGTCAACTGTATGACTGCAGGCTCAGGATTCAAGATAGCGGCCTCAATTCAAATTCAAAATGACTGGTTTGATACGTCATTGTGACGTCACGGCACATCATAATTGACAAATCACAAACCCAATCTGTTAAGCTAAGTACGTGCTGAAAACTTGCCAAGTTTCATCACAAGAGCATTAATACTTTTCGAGATCTATAGGAAGGCACCTTGTGCCCCAGCCCCCACACTCTTGAACTAAAAAAAAAGCCCAGGTAAAATACGGCTAAGTCTGGAAAGCATTGAGTTTTACCACAAACTTCTGACAAGAGTAGTCGACAACAATAGGGTTTCAGAAGTCAGAACATACAAATGGGTTGCTTTCAAAAAGGCTGTTTGCGCTTTTACAAGCGACTCCGGGAACAACAGCCTCATTTTGACGCTGAATGGTCTTCCCAGTTATTATTTTCAAATTTGCTTTAGAACAACTTGAAACAGGAGAGTAAAAGATTAAGACCTCATTGATGTAAGTGTTGGTAATGACATGACTTGTATCGGTATTTGTTAATTGGTAAGACTACTTACTGAGTGGTAGTTTCAAGGCTCTTGAACTTCAATCACATCTCAGGAATCAGCCGTCGCAGTTTTGCTGGGCTTACAAATTTGCAATTCCTGTAAGTTATAAATTTGGTATGAGCAGAGATTTGAAATGGTGACTTTGTGATCTGTTCTTAAATCTACGTGCTGTTCCTGAAACTTGGTCAATCACGTGTATTGCCATTAATTACATCAAACTAACGAGAAAAAAAGCATATAAATTAAAAAAAAAAAACATATTACGTAAGTACGTAAATTAAAGGCCATCCCAGTGGTTAGAGAATTTCCTTAGGAGATACTGGGCTGATTGCATTAGGATGATTCTAATTTAGCTAATTAAATCAATCATCTATTCGTTTGTCAGGATGATGATACAAAACAGTATAACATACATTCCTAGATACACGTTTGCTCATACTCCACTGAAAGTCCTGTAAGTATCAATTTTTGTTTACTCTTTAAGAACACCTTTACAAAGCTAACATTTTGAGGTGCTTCCTCGGTTAAGTGATTCATTTCATTTCACTGCAACTGGCCTACTTGCCCAGTGGTAGTACCCGGGGACTGAAAGGTCTCTGCTGAGCTGGGAAGCGAGACTATAATTTCTGTTTACCATAACCTTTGTTAATTTGAGAGCAACTTTAGCAACTTCCACGGGGTATAATTCCGTAAGAAAAATTAAGTCCAGTGAGTTAAATATTTTCTTATGGGCCTTTACAACAAGTTTAGAAGGGGTGCCCCGATAATCTGGGGGTATGACATGCAATTCAGTGTTCATTTGTGGCGTCAGAAAGAGGCGTATGTATTAGATTGCATCTGCCCTGCACTAAAGGGCAGCTGTATTCAGAAGTATCTTCCACGGATTTCTTCTTCTAAGAGAAATGTTAGAAAGAATACGAAAGATAGAACGAACAGTTAACCTGTAGCTCGCTCACCTGCGGTTTGCTATAAACAAAACAGGAGAGTCGTAAAGAGAAAATGATAACGATACTGGGCGCTGCTTCCATGATACAAACACATTCTAATTTGCAGAACATTGTATCTTTAAAGTGTGGTTGACCACTTGATTGTTCTCTTTTCTTGCTTTAGGTTTCTACATAGCAACTCAATCAAACATATTGACGGAAAAGCCTTTAGTGGCCTAAGCAATCTGAAATTATTGTAAGTCATTTTATCAATTACCTATTTTATATGGATTTCCATCACTATAGTGATTTGATTAGGCGCCCTCCTTCCCATTAGCGCCCCTCTCTAAAACGCTCCCCCTTTGAATGTTCCCCCACTCCAAAAAGTGCCCATTTTAAGCACCGGGCCCGTCCTCTGCCGAATAGTACCGTAAGAAGGAATGATGATAGTGTGGTAAGAAATCCCCCGAAATTTACTATGCAAAATCCTGGATGCTTCTCCCATACTTCCTGAGAGACATGAAAGACGGGTACAACCAAGCGATTCCTTGAACAAATTTATTAGACAAAAGACTAAGCGCTACAGTAAGCGCTCTCCCATGTTATACCAAATTAAGACTAGGTCATGCAGAGATCAAAGAAGGCTTGAACATTGGCCTACAATTGCACAAAAGCTAAGTTCCTTTTTTTCTAAGTGTGAAGGACCACCGTTTTGTTAAATAACATGAAAGTAAGATTTATGTTCCCCGTCATCACGTTTATCCGGCTATTTCCTTTTTTACCTTCACAGGACATTGTTCAGCAATCCCTTTGGATTACTGCCGGTCAAGATATTTGACGAAATGACAGCTAATACAACATTGTAAGTTCTGTGGAGTCATCATATGAACTTTCCCAAGTCATATAAACCTAGCAAATCATTACGATGCTCGTAACAAAACATCTAAATTTCCGTTTACAGGGCTATATCGTGTAAAAACCTCCAACATCTTTCTCCAGGAAGTTATCCTGCTTTTATGTAAGTAAAAAAATGGAAATTTTGTTTTTTTTCCTTAACAAAACGATCAATTGACGAACGTACTTGAGTTCACAGTTATGCAGGTGTCAGGCCGTCTAGGGTGTTAAGAGTATTATGGCAATGTATTCTGTGTCTGTATACAAATTTGTTTAATCCTCGTCTACCATTATCAAGATATGGAACATACTCAAACATAATTTATGGATGTGTTCTTCAGTCGAGTGCTCAAAGATATATCTCAAAGGTGAAAGTAACGAACAAGTAAGATGACGAGTTGAACAGGGCATGTATCTTATTATGTATTGAAGTGTTTAACGTATTAGTCAACTGCTTCTGGTCTTCGTTTGGCAATTTGTCTTTGGCACCGCCTTCATTATTTTAGCTGCTTTTAAAGATTTTCTTGGTAAATAAAATTCATATTTGCAAAGGATAACGCGACAGGTTAAATTACTGGAGAATTCTACTTGCTATCAAGCACTGCTGGGACACTACGCTTTAGGAAAAAAATTAATTGTTACGTCCTAGACTTCAAATTGTCTTAGAAATATTATAAATTGCTAAACGAAATTGCCAACGTAAATTGCTAAGTCGACCCTTGGTCAATCATATCCTAGGGTGTTCATAGGTATCACTTCCACCCCCTCCATGCGTATTAATTAGGTGATATGTATGTTGCGCTGACTAGGCTGTTTTAAATTACCAATTATTCGAATTTTACAGACGAAAGGAAAAAAAGTAAATTTTGACGTCGTCTTTTTCTTCAGTGAATGCGCTCCCTCAGGCTCTTTCTATGTAGTCCTTTTCAACGAGGAGATTTTTGTCAGACAGGGTCTTCTTAGTTCAGGTTTCAAGTGTAGTGGATGCGACTCCCAAAGATCCGTTGGTGATCAATGTATGAACTGTACATTTTGTATGGCTGGAACTCGAACGGATGGAACAAATTGCATCCCATGCCCTGCAGGTAATTGTAATTACTATAAATTTTGAGGCTATGATATCCTAGACTTATCTAGTTTTCATGCAAAACGCAAGTTGTAACCCAAAACAAATGATACACAATATCGCGATTATAATCGCTACTCCTCGCTCCTTTCCAGTTACTGGCAGCCTTTCCTGTCAAAACCATTAGCACTAGAACAATTTCTGAAATGTTTTTTTCTGGTGGAAAAGAGAACCAATCAGAAAAAAGATGAACAAACCGCAAGCCGTAACGGGAATTGATTTGTTGATTTAAGTTTTTTCTTGGCTTTGATCTCGCGTCTACTGGTTGCCGCACAACAACCATCTTAAACTGTGTTCACAGTTTTCTTATTCGCACTGTAACGGACTCAAAAAAATGACGCATTATCGCAAGGTTTGACTCTGGAATGAGTTTGAAAGACTAAATATGCACTAACGTACTCTATGTATGTCTGGCCTGGTCGCCAGAACTGGGTGAGCCTTCGATGCTAGTTTGACCTCGTTCGTTGGCACATAACATTATTTACCCAGTTTGGCAACTACTAACTAAAGTCTTCTAGTGTGACAAACATGACGGGCAAGAATAAGAATTTTGAGAAACGTGGTTCTGGACTCCCAACCATGGACTAACGGTCATAGGCACCTCAATTCACGATCCTTAAGACGCTTTTTGTCAGCTTTTAATTCAGATACAGGCATAGTTTTCGATCACTTTTATTGTGCGTTAAAGCAAATTCGAGTATATCTGTGTTCTAGGAAAGAAAAATAGGTCATACCGTGCTAGCAACCTATCTTTAAATAATTTTTTTTCTTCTGCTTTTTTTTTCTTAGCCCAAAATGGTTGAACCCTAGGTACATTCGGGAACAAATGAAGGCGGAAACATAGTTACGCAAAAAAAAAAAACAGTGCCAGTAACTTACAAAGGCGCGGCGAGGTTTTCTTGGTCGTATGAATCTTAGCTTTAACTAACGGTTAAGGGTATGCGCGGACAAAATAGACCAGTAAGCTGCCCAGTTCAGCCAAAATTAAGGCATAGAGGGGATATGCAGGTATGGCGCCGATTTATTACTGGAAATGGCCTAGCCAGGCCACGAGGAAAGTTTACAAAAATTTCGTCCACAATTATTACAGTCTTGGGCCTGAATATGACAAAAAGAAAAACATTTCTCGAGATTTGACGAACCGCTATCAATTATAGCCGCTAAAATGTGATCCAGGTTCCTGTTATGGTGGAATTGACTCAGCACGTCATCCCAGGTACAAACGAACTTTGTGTACCACGTGCTCTAATAACCACTATTTCCGATTTAACAACTGCCTGGAATGTTGAGGACGACACGACATTTACTTCATCTTATGTGTTGTAGCAGTTTTGGTCTTTGTTGCAGTGTTCTTGCTCATTTTTTGGAGGCGACTCAAGAAGCACAGAAAACAAATCGTACAGTTGCATATGTTGACATGTCTTGCTGTGTTTGTGATTCTCTGTACTAGCACGTGTTCAGTGGCCCGTACATAACCCTCTTCTCCATAGGAAAATACTTGAAGTTTGTTAAAGGAAATATTTTGCAATTTGCACCGTTGAGCTGCGTCCACTCTCAACTGCAACCAGACCCATTTCTGAAATTTTTCTTAGCCGTCGGAGTCTACATCTTGGTTGTTTCTTTTAATATTCTTGTGTATCTCTTCGTAAAAAAAACGCAACAGCAACAAAAGAAAATTTTCAGGTGCCAAAAGGCAATGAAAATATCGAGCTTAAGGAAGTCGTGTTACCGAACCATGTTCTTATTTCTTCCGTTATCATACCCAATGACAAGTAATTTTAATTTATTAAGTACGTGACATGTCACTCGCGTCACTTTGCGCGAATTTCTCGATTCTCAGTCCACTGCAAAGGTCTTCTTCCTATTGGAACTATTATCTGTTTGATAAAAACAGGAAGGTTTCATCAAATGTACGTTTCAACAAAGTTTTCATTCGATATCGTTTAAAACTAGCATTTATTTGCACAATTGAAATAATTTTATTAGCGTTTTCATTTTTCTCGTAGACTGAAATTCTGCTAAATATAGCCGAGAACTTAAGGGATAAAAATCGTCGCTTTGTAGCCAATTCCGCTGTAATAATTTTCGTCCGCATCTTACACTTCAAGTGAAACGATCAAAGCCTGCCTAATTGTCAGCATTCACTTTGCCACGTGCACCGCTAAGAACTTCGCGCTGCTAATTTTGCCAATTTATAAAGAAACACTCACGCCATATAAATGCATGAATAATTTAGCCCCGCCTTACCTGTTTTAAAAAAAAGAACAACAGCAAACAGTCGTTTCTCAACAGAGCTGAAAAGATTTGGGAAGATCCCTGTTGTTTTCTTCACTTGGTGTATTTTCAGAAGGTTTTTATCAGGATGAAATGGGACAAGTTGATTGCAAGAATTGTAGCATAGGTACTTACGTGTCAGAGAAGCGTCAACCCGGAAAAAGCCCAACTGACTGTTACGCATGTCCGTACGGTAAGGACTGTTATGCTAATTACGTGGGTTCCTAAGTTCATCATTTGTCCATCCATCATTTGCTCATTTGTTCATCCTAAGTCCATCAAGTCCATCATTCCATCAAATCATTTACAATAGCAACTAAATTAGATATAATCTAATTTTACATTGTGAAATGCTATATCGAATTTGGTGAGAGGTGGCCTCTCACTACAAGCGCTGCGCTTGAGTTGTTAATGGTTAGCGAGTACAACGTTCCAGCAAACGGTTTCAAGCCCGGTCTCTACATGGTGTTATTTCCTTAAGCAGAAAACTTAACATCACATTGTCTCTCTCATCCTTAAGTTGTCTAATACGAAACTTGTACAAGTGAACAAGGCCGAAAAAATCCAGCTTTATGAAACTGGTTTCCATGGAAAAATAGCGCCAAAACTTTCCATGCGTGGAGTTTCGCTAATCGTCTCGGGTTTGATTTACTAACCAATGGTTCAATTGACAAACCTTTCTTCGCAGGAAAAAGGCCTGAGCTCAAAATCAGTTTTATTTCACAATACTTATGACGTTTCCTCTTTATAAACAGGTACCCTTTCGAATGAGACCGCTGGTTATCGCGCATGCAGATGTCTCCGTGGATTTTACCGGGTGGATCGATTTGGTCCTTGCTCAGAATGTCCATCCCAAGGCATAACCTGTGTTAACGATACAGCAATACTGGCACCTAATTATTATTGGAAATGGCCTCGCCAAGCCACGAAGGATATTTACAGTAATTTCGTGGAAAACATTCTCAATCTGGGGTCCGAATATAACAAAAATTTCTCGAGATTTCACGAACAGCTGCCTAAGCCGCTAAAATGTCCCTATCCAGGTTCCTGTTATGGCGGAATTGACTCAGCATGTCACGTGAGATACAAAGGAACATTGTGTGCCACGTGTTCTAATAACCACTATTTCCGATTTAACAACTGCCTGGAATGTCCCCGAATGACAGTTACCATCATTTCATGTGGTGTTGTAGTTTTGGTCTTTGTTGCGGTGTTCCTGCTTGTTCTTTGGGGCGACTCACGGCGCACAGAAAACAACCGTACTGTTGCAGATGTTGTCATGTCCTGCTGTAAAATCGTGATCGGATTTTATCAAGTCATTACCGGAATATTCTCAGCACTAGCACGTGTTCAGTGGCCCGTAACCCTCATTTCCATAGGAAAATGTTTGAAGTTTGTTGAAGGGAACATTCTGCAATTTGCACCGTTGAGCTGCATTCACCCTCAATTGCGACCAGACCCATTCATGCAATTTGTCTTAGCCGTTGGCACCAACATCCTAGTTGTTTCTCTGATTCTTCTTTACCTCTTCCTAAAGAAACTCTACATCAACAAGATGGACATTTTCATGAGCGAAAAGACAATGAAAATATCAAGCTTAAGGAAGTCGTGTTATCGTAACATATTCTTATTTCTTCTTCTGTCTTACCCAATGACAAGTAAGAAGATTATCCACATTCTGCCCTTGCCTGGAGTATGTGTCAACGTCTGCTTTAACCAAAACGATAGCGAATGCATTTCTCTACTGAAGGCTGATTACTCCATCCTCTGCTCCACTGTTCGACATAACGTCTTCTGGAAAATTGCTGCAGTGTTTGCATTATACCCAGTTTTTTTTCCACTTCTGATGCTGCTTCCCATTTACAAGTACCGGGATTCTGAAAGTGAAAAAGAAATCGCTTTTGGTTTAAGAGTGTTTTTCGAAAACTACAAGAAGAAATACTGGTTTTGGGAGATAGTTGAATTGTACCGAAAGCTTATCCTGATCTCACTGATCTTTCTCTTTGGATGTGAAAGTCGTTCCCAAATTGGCTTCACCTTGATCACAGCAAGTGCATCTGGAATTGCCTACACCCTCTTTAGACCCGTAAAAGGGAAATTTGAAGATCGACTCCAAACGTTTGTCCTGTGGATTATATTCTTTAACGTTTGCCTTGGTGCAATATATTTTGTGCCTGACGTTAGCGGGGATTACATGGAAAACGACTCAATCTTTGTCAATTTTCTTTTTGTGCTTCTTAACAGTTCAGTCCTGATCATTGCTGTTGGTAAGTTTTATCAGTTAGCCACTCGATTACAATAACCTTAAAGATTTTTTTAAACTTCACCATCATGACTTTATTAAAAAATTTTCGTTGATGCATCTTTAATTTACGAGGCAACCACAGACCAGAAATTGTCCACCAAGAGTACGGACTTCTACTAAAAACTTACTCTAGAAGGCTCGTTTTGTAACTTGGAGCAAACTCCACTTAACCGATGCCAACAGTTATCTGTTACGTGGTACAGATATTCCCAACGAAGTGACAAAGTCTAAGACTCATCTTCAACGTTGTTCTCGACGATTCGTTCTCTTGACAAATCCAGCAGCAGATAAATAGGCATGGGAATAATTCTGCTTTTATCTTAAAAATTGATACTTTTTGTTTAATGTTTTGTCATTTTGTCTGTCTTACCTAGTAAAGGGAATCCTTTATTTGAGGTCTACCTGGGAAGCAGTGTCTTCTTGTCCCAAGCGTTGCCTTCACTTCATCTGCCGTGGTTGTTTTGGTTGCCGTCGCAGAGAAAACGAAGCTGAATCTAACGAAATTATTTCTCAGTTGCACGAGGATTAGACTCGCTTGTTGCTTATTTGAGATCTGCTTCTGTGTTCAAGTCCATGCAATTAGTGATGGATCTGAGACCGACATATGTCAGGCTTAAAAATATTGATATCACAATCAAGTGCAAAAAAAACAACATTTAGATATGTAGGTTATGTATGGCGTGTATATATTTTTTTCTGGCATATAAATAACCAGTAAATTTCGCACACAATTGGCAAAGCTGCCAAGGAAAGTAATAAGCTGAGCTGATTGGCTGATTTTTTTATTTTTCATTTTTTCAAAAGGTCATTATATTGCTTCGGATAATCTCAAAAGCAGTATACTGTGCGTAGAGTAAAGTGCAAGTCACGTTTTCTACTGTATAGGAAATTTAAGACAGTTTTCAGAATATTAGTGCAAATTAGTTCTTTTAGGTGTAAGACGTACAACGAAGATATCGTGTACTTACTTCACGTCGTAGATATTAATATGCCAACTAGAATCGAGAGCAACGATGGTCCAGCACCACGAAGTAACTTATCCTTACCAAAGAGTGAACGGCGACGCAGTAAAGTTCAACACAGAACAGAGTGCAAGTTAACAAGAACTGATCTTTTATAGGATATAGAGAAAACCAACTACCGTAAATCCAGAGTTGGACAGATCAGGGTAAGTTGCATAAAACCTAACGCTGGACATCAGACTGCTAACGTCAGACGTTAGAATAGTGACTAACTGGAGTGAGCTTCTGCCGTTAGAAGTTACGCCGGACGTTAAGTTTTATGCAACTTGCCCCAGAAAGCGAGGCTCCCCTCAATTCATTATTACAAGGAGAAAACAGCTATGGAAGAGATAACAAGGAAAGAAAATGCGGATACCTCATTAGAAGAGCTGGAAAAAAACTCTTCAAGAAATGGCGACTGGCCAGATACCTGCAAGCAGGACACGGATCACGCAGACTAGTGTGTTTCCATGAGGGGACATCCATTGACATGTAGGACTTTTAACTTTTAAGTACGACTCGTAAAAGAGCCGTTCATTTTGTCTTTTGGTAGTGCTAGAGTAACAAGCTTTTTGCTTGTTTGGGAAAAATATAACATGCATATCTCTGCACGAAATAAGGAACTGTAAAATACTGTATCACGTGATTTAGTTGTATTAAAAACCAGTTCTGTCCCACATGGCGTCTTGTTCTCGATGACACGTCAATTTTAATAAAAAGAACTCGAAATTTGTTCCAAACAGTGGACACGTGTGACGTAGAATGGCTGTACCAATGGGACAACGAGGCCTTTTTTGCGGAGGTGGGGGGGGGGGGGCAAAATCTACTTAAAATAGCTCACCTGGAGGGGATGCATATATCACAAGTTACCTTCTTTTGCAAAACCCTAAAAGCACAGTCAAATCAATTAAATGTAAAGAAGACCATCGCAGTTATGGTCGCCACTTTTGCAGTTGCGAAAAGAAAGCCTGAAAAAAATTCAGGCTTGTACAGGATTCGAACCCTTGACCTCTGCGATACCGGTGCAGCGTTCTAAGCAATTGAGCTAACAGCTAACAAGCCAACTGGGAGCTGGTCATTACGTCGGTTCGTTATAAACCCGTGAAAGATGCAGATGAAATGATGAATATATGAATATCATATAGTAGAACTGCGGAGTGAAGAATTAAAAGAAGACCATCGTAGTTATAGACACAATTTTTTGCCTTTGCAAACTTTTTCGCAACTGCAACAGCTGCGTCTACAACTGCGGTGGTCTTCTTTACATTTAATTCCTCATCCCGAAGTTTTAAAATATGATATTCATATATTCATCATTTCAATGTCAAATCAGTTCAAGATGTAATTAAAAAGTTTTATTGTAGCCTAGCTAGTAAACTTCGCATTTGAGATCCACTAATTTGGTAAACAAAACGTACGGATCGCCTGATAAAACATACCCATTGACCATTTAAACTGTGGACAGACTGGAATTATAAGCAAAGTTATGACATTGACCTCACCAGTCTGAATAACATTTATTTTCCATGTGCCGTTTGGGTTTAGAATTGCAGTCTAATTGCTTCTAAACGTAACTGTTTTCACTTTCTCTCCTTTTATAAAGTTTCATTCTTGTTTTTAGTGTTGCTTTAAAAAGGACATCATGTTGCGTGTATTGTGTTCGTTGCTGCTTTGTGGACCGACTCTAATGGTCTTCCTACATTCATAGATTGTTTCAATAGCCAACAATCTGACATCAGGGATAACCAGCTGCCGTTTAATTTAATTTACCAGATGCCACCAGCCAATATACCGAGGAAGCAGTATCCAACTTGTGCAATTTAATCTAAAATTTGGTATCAATAATAATTCGGATTAGTAATACTCGCCGTCATTTACATCTCAAATATTTTTTACGACTAACAGTGTTACAGTTGCTATAACTTACAGTTGATATAGCCCAGGGTAAAAATGTCCCCGACATATATTCTTCAAAACTGTATGTTTTTGACCCAAGACCGTCTCTTCGGGTTATCATTTCTTATTTCACCTGCAGTGTCATATATGTGATTATTTCTTATATTCACACTCATTTACTCACCATGTACAGGATTAATACAAATTCAATAACCTTCCCCATGGAAGTTGACTTGATGACCGGGGAGAAAGTAGCCAATTGAAATCAAAGCTCATTAAAGCAGAGAATTTGCCTGCAACAGCCGAATTATGCAGATCACTTAGCGCTATAAAAGCTTAAAAACATGCGTAAGAAAAGAGTCTGAGAACTAATTTTGCACATTTATACGAACTAAAATTTCAGATCTTTCCACAGATACCAGACAAAATTGTCCTTCTTTTGTAAATGAGGTATTGGTGTTGCATTTCTCTCTGATATTAGGATTGTTTTTTGTCTTTTGTTTCCTTTGCTTTACTGCCATTGACGTACCCCGTTCTCAGAGAAGGTACTGCAATTTACGTGTGGCTAGTTTTCTTTAACGTGCCAGTTTTTATTTGTCATATGAAAATTTCCAGACCTGCATCCACGTGCATGAGCAAATAAAATTTTTCATAGAAAATTTGTTCGTGTTTATAGGGTTTCTCTCATTGATGAAAAAGACGTGAGATTAGTCGAAGAGCCTGAACTGAAGGTTACGAACTCGCAGTTTCGTAAATCGAGGGAACAGTTGCTATCCACTATTTCGTAACGACACTGCCATATTAATTCACAAACTGCGGATGCGCAAGCGCGGAAAGATCTGCCTCAACATCCTTCAACATCAACGGACGAGAACTTTCTTTCCGAAGTAGAATAAACCGGGAGGGTTTTTAACTTGTTGTGATAAAGAACGAAAAACTATTTTCCGGCGAAGGTTTCTCGATTACTAGTTTAAAATGGGTATATTTTAACCATCTCTGACTTTGTGTTGCAGCTATTTCTCACAACAAGGAATCGTGCATTCAAAGGAAACAATGGCACCAGCTTACATGTGTGACATCAAAGCTCGCTATTTGCATGGAAAGTGATAAAGTCATGAGTCATTTGTTTGTTCTCATGCCCACGACTTCACATTTTCGGGGGATTTATTAACTGCTCCAAATTAAAGTGCATCGTTTAGTTTCATAGGAAATAAACGCTTCTTGCAGACAGGAGATAAGAGAAATAAACGAGTTTTTAAAAGAAATAAAAGAAACAAACGACAACAAGTTGTAAAACACAACAAATAATTTAACTTTCCCTTTTCCTTTGCTGCCAGTACTTCCCTTGCCTTTCTATAATTTCCCTTTCGCTACCTTTCAATGCTGAAATGTTTCCTTCTCTTTTAGGAGAAACATGCAGCTAAACAATGACATAACAGTTATTGTAGTCTAACATAGTTTAACGAAGTGTATTCGAAACCTGTTTTTTTTTTTTTTATCACAGCAACTCAAGATTTCGAATCTTTCAAGAACCGAAAGTCCAAACACTTCACTACTTCCTTTCAAGAAACAAAATACCTTTTTATTAAATTGGTCCGCTTAAACAAACATTGGCTTATTAGTTAACAATTTGTTTACTGGTTTAATGTAGTTGAACGAAGCGTGTCCGAAACTGGAAGTTATTTATCCCCGTTGAAGGAGCTTAAGATTGAATCTTGCAAGAAACGAAAGTCAAAACGCTTTACTTCCTCCTTTTAAGGAAACAATGTCAAATATACTCACCATCTGACTCTGTAAACTGGTCCACTTCATTTCAAACTGTCTTACGTTCCCGAGCAAGGTAAGCAAATACTCGTTTATGAGTAGAATATTCGCTTTGAGTCTAGATTAACATGTTTAATTTGTGTGTTGAAACATTTCGCGTTCCTCATCATTAAGCTTTGTTGGTTAATTTGAACTTACAAGGCTGCCCAGTAGAGTCGTATCATAGTTCTTACTAGTACCCTTCCCTGAAAAGGATTATAGCACCGTTTTTATCAATAAAATAATGCAAACCATCTAAGAGGCCCTGACTGAGAAAGCGTGTCAAACCTTGGAAATGGGGGACGGCCAAATTTAATGAAACTTGGTGAGGTCATTGACCTTGATGAGTTATTACAAAAGCACAATAAGTTTCGATTGAGTTGTACTAGTAGACTTCCTAGAGCCTTGAGCCCTGAGCCCTTATTTTGAACAAAACATATTTTGTTTCCATGAGGCTTTCGTAGGTTGTAAAACATAAACTGCAGAGGGAATAATAAATACTTTCACCATTTTTTTACCCAATATAGCAGAATAAGAAGGAAAAAAGGTCCTCAATTTTTGCGGCAAATGTGCAGCTCGTCAAGGCTGCCCAGTAGAGTCGTATAATAGTGCTTACTAGTATTCTTCCCTGGAAAGGATTATAGCACCGTTTTTATCAACAAAATAATGCAAGGCCATCTAGTACAACTCAATCGAAACTTATTGATGGTTCGATACATGCTTTATACGCATGGTTTCGTGTATTACTTATATTGTCTAAAGCTCCTTGTATTTTCCACCTTAAATCATGCAACCTTAATTCTGTACTTAAGAGCAATTCTCTGTAAGAATCAAACAAAGTGGGAAATGAAAAATTTTGATCCCAACTCAAATTTGCAGGCAAGTAGATATCCACGGGGGATGTTCGAAAATGGCCATTATTGAGGTCATAATTGTTTCCATGGTAACAGCGAATGTTTGCTGACGCCCGAGAACCCAATTTTGAACTCAAAAACTGTTGTGAAAACTGCAAAATTTAAAACGTTATTTCTCACGTTTATTAAAACTTGAGAAACTCGAGACTTAGGAATGTAAAACCACTTTTCTAGTTTCTTTCCATGTATATGGCTTTTCATTACATTTACCGTAAACAAAATAAACGGCGAATAAACTACACCGCGTCTTGGCCATTTTAATTCGTGAGTAAAACAAGCAGTACATTTCTTTTATTATCTCCAAAAGTACATCAGTTTTAGAATTGAAACTACATGGATAACTTACAACAGACATCGTAGTTACTAAATCTGTAAAATTCTCAGCGGGGCGGGCTTATTTTGTTTTCATGGCAATCAACAAAGAAACCATAAAAATGAGATTTCTTAAATTTACATTCCGTAAATTTGCTGGAAAAATCGGAACAAAGCTGAGATGACCTTTCACGTTGAGCGAGCTGGTTCTTTCTGTACAGCACTCGCATTATTTAAAAATCCAGTGTTACCTTACGCATCCCTGTGTTTAAGGCATACTGTCATGTGCAGCTGACATTCTACTGGGAGGAAAGTCCCTATAGTTATCCGACAGGCAAGTCGTACGTGATTCAATCGCTCCGTTTTCAAAGTGCTAGATTTTAGCCTTTCCCGTGTAAAAAGTGGTCATGATAAATCATGATTTGTCATGGCATATAGTCGTGATAAGTCATGACAAAAAATTAGCATTTTTTAAAAAGCTAGTTAGTTTTCCTGTCATGACATGTCATGACAAAATGTCATAAGAAATCCATGACGACATATCATGACAACATGGCATGCAATGTCACAATGTTAAGTTTACTCGAAAATGGCTCAGAGATACAAAATTTAAGACTAATGACATATTGTCATGACTTATTGTGCCTTGTCATGACTGTTTGTCATGACATATCAGGCCATAATATGTTCACCTTGTGTGTCATGACATCATCTTGTCATGGCACGCCCTTTTTAAAATCAATGTCATGATACTTTGTCATGACATTATCATGATTATAAATCATAGCTAAAACATGAGAAAACAGGAAAAATGACAATTTAAAAATTCAAGTGTTTTATTCTGTAAAAACTATTCTTAAATTCCATCACAAACATGATAATCCAAGGCAACTAAAATCAAACATAAATAAGTGGAAGTTACCCTAACAGCTGAAAACAAAAGTAACAAAATGGAAAAAAAGATCGAGAATGAATAAAAGAAAAGAAATATAGCACTTCAGGTGTTCTGGAATGTTCCATCGAGGCCGCTCTAAAAGTCCTTGTGAAACTTGAATCGGACAAACAGAAATGATACCAAAAAGTACAATAATAACTAAAAGGTACTAACAAGACAAAAATTGTTTTAAAATATAATGATCCGTTTGTATCCATTTATCTGAATCTCTCTTTATTCAAGACTTTGTTTATGGCCTGGCATGTTTCTTAGAATCAGGATATTTCTGTTAACAACATCAACACCTTGTTTGTCTTCTTGTCAGCATCTGAAAAGGGAATTTTAAGTCTCATTAAGCACAAGTACAGTGGAATCTGAAGAACTTAATGCAATCCCCTGTGAAATCAAACTTCTGGCCAACTCCAACCAAAAGTGGATTTTCTGGAACCACACATTGGTTTCAAAAAGTTTCAAACCAAAAACAGATTTAAACTGCAACATATCCTTAATTTAAAAAAAATTAAGGGCCAGCCCCATTTCCAAATAAATATATATATATATATATATATATATAAAAAACAGTTAATGGTTGCCTCAGGCCAACAAAGAATGCCACTGCGTCAGGAGGATCAAAGATTCACAGTCCAAGCCTCACTGCATGGAATTAAAACTCGTTGAAGGAAAGCGAGGACGGACAACTTCTGACGATTAAAAAGTTAAAAAATTTAATAAAAAATAAAAACGTTTCGGTCTTAGACCTTCATCAGTTACATGAAAAATTAAACTTATCAAATCTACCTAAATAAGATTACAGAACAAAACAAGACGCAAAATACAATTCAACGCTATGAGTTACGTAACCGGCGTGATTATAACAATACTAAAACGAGGATAAGTGACGCTAACATTCAAATATAAAAACAATGTAGTACAACGATTATATAACGAAAAAAGGAAAAATAAACAATACTAACAATTAAACGTAATTACAAGGTGTAGATACAGGTACAACACTAGATAAATGAACGATACAAGGCAAAAATATAACAAAAGACCGGAAATATGCTGCTATAAAAATAAATAACAAAAGATGACAGATAAGACTAAAAACTAAAAACTGCTAATTCAAAAAAGATGACATTTGCAAAGCGGCAAAAGAAAGGGCAGTCAAAAGGAAAGCAACCTACGTTTACGCAAACATGGATCATACCAAAATCCCAAATCGAGGCCTTTGGAGCCCCAAAGGGCCGATAGACAACAAAATCCCTGGGGGGGCCTTAAACAATAATGACCGTAATAAGTTCCCCGAACAGGGCCTTTGAGTATACCCAACACCTAAGAGGCTGACAAAATCCAAGAAAAGGGCCTTTGAACGGCCATATATCGCAAACAAAGAATCGCAAAAAAGAAAATTAATTATAACAAATTCTATTCCTAGAATGAAATTCTTTTCTTTTATTTAAACCATGGGGTGCCAAAGAGAATAGCTGAGCACTCCAATAAGCCTCCTTTGTAATTAAAAGCCTGTCGATCTCATCCGAGTTGTTTGGGGCCTGCACCTGATCAATACATTGAAACGAAAAATCATCTAAAATGTGTGAAGTTTTGTTGAAATGCACTGCTACTTCACAAGTTGTTTTGTTTGTGAGCATAGCAGACTTGTGATTACGAAACCTAATTCGAAAATCAGTGGTTGTAGATCCTATGTATTGCAAACGACATTTCTTGCAAGAAACCAAATAAATCACATTTTTAGAATCACAAGAAAGTCTTGAATGAATGGTGTATTTTTTGCCCGTCTGCAAGCTAAGAAATGATTTGGATTCAACAAAGAAATTTCGACAAAGATCGCATCTATTCCTTTCGCATTTGAAACAGCCATTGCTTTGTTGAATTGTTTGTCCCTCTTCGGCGGTTTTAAAACGAGATGGTGCCAATAATTCTTTAAGATTTTTTGACCTACGAAAAGATGGTATGATAGAGCCTGGAGGGAAAAGTTCTTTTAATTTGGGGTTGGATTGTAAAATCAACAAATGCTTTCTAATTATGTTGCCCACGTTCGGTAAATTTGGATTAAATGTCAATACGAATGGAAATAATTTCTTCGCTTCTTTTCCACGTGTCCTGAGTAAATCATTTCTAGAAATGGCGGAGGCTTTGGAGAATTGATCATTGACTAATTTAGAGGGATAACCCTGGTTAACAAGGTATCCTTTGTACTCGGCTGTTCTCTTGGCAAGGAAAATTTCTTCAGAGCAATTTCTTTTCAATCTTGTGGCTACTCCAAAAGGAATAGCCTTGAAGACATGCTTGGGATGGCAGCTGGAAGGTGGAAGATATAAATGACTGTCTGTAGGTTTAGAATAAACGTCAGTCCTAATAAACCCATCGACAAGGTGTAGAGTAAGGTCTAGTACATGAAGCTCGTGCTCAGAAAAAACTAACTCGAATTTAATAGTAGGGTATAGAGAATTAATGTACTCAGTAAATTGATGTAAGGCAGGAAGGCCTTGCTGCCAAAGATCAAAAACGTCGTCACGATATCGCCACCACAGGGACGGCTTTATCGGACCGGAAAATTTAGCTCTAAGATCAATTTCGCCCATGGCTAAATCGGCATAACTACAAGCATTCTTCGGACCCATAGCCGTGCCATGGATCTGAAGAAAGAAATTCTCCTTGAAAACAGAATGGTTGCTTTTCAAACAAATTTTCACAGCTTCTAATATGCAAGTCGTGGATGGGAGTTTGTTTTCCCTTGCATTCAAAGCCTTCCTAACTGCAGTAAGACCAAGTTTGTTATCAATGTTAGGGAACATTGAAACAACATCCCACGAAACCAGTAAGGTGCCAGTTGGAAAAGGGCCCCTCGTGTTAAGATCTTCTATTTTGTTAAGCAAGTCGGTAGTATCCTTAATAAATGATGGTAATTTACGGGCAAGTGGTTGCAAATAAAATTCGGTAAAGGCCGACAAGTTTTCAATTGCCGTGCCACAACAAGAAGTAATAAGTCTTAATGGGTTGCCCGTTTTGTGCGTTTTGATATTTCCAAAAGCAACTCCTGGTTTCGCTTCCTTATTTAATACCCACTTAGCTACTTCGGGGGAAATCTCACCCTTTCCGAGCCATTTGGAACACCAACTATCTACTAATGCCAAATGCTTAGAAGTAGGATCCGACTGCAAAGATTTATAGTGCAGCTGATTGTTAAGCTGACCAAACATTTTTTCCTCGTACTCATTATCATCAATTAGTACAAATCGGGAGCCTTTGTCCTGTATACGAATCACTACCTTAGAATTTTTAAGTTCCTTAAGCACAGCCCGTTCCTTTTTTGAAAGATTATCCCTAGGTTGCTTAATGTTCTCAGGATTGATGAGATCACGTCGTACATTAGCTAAAAATAGTTCAAGTTCAGGGTACCTGGACGTAGGAGGTCTCCATTTCTTTTCTTTCGGAACCCGGGGTAAATGGCTGGGAGTTACAAGGTCGTCATCCGGATTGGCGTCAATAAAGAAAGCAGCCGTTCGTAGTCGGGATTCAAAGATTTCCAAATCGTCATATACGCTCTGCCAGTTGATGTCTTTTGGTGTGGGGCAAAAGGAAGGTCCTTTCCTGAGCAATTTGACTTGATCTGCACCAATGACCATGCTCGAAAGGTTGACAGGGTCTAGCTGATGTAGTTGCTCCGTATTGTCGGGGTTTGGTAGTCTGCGCCTTTGGCGAAAATGCTGGCGTTTCCTAAAAATCCTAGCACACTTATTATAACGTCGACTGCGTCTGGATGTAGGTGGATTATCCGTGGCACTAGGTGAATCCAATCCAGGGTCAAGAGGAATAGTCTTGAGCCACTTGCGCTTTTCCCGTTCTTTCAGGGTGCGGAGTAGAATGGCGTTTTGACTCTTTAGACCATTCCATAGGAAAAGTGCCGAGTTGTAACTGAGCTTCGAAAACAATTGTTCTCTGTAAAGTCTGAGCTCTTGTTGGAGTAGGTTAACTTTCTCGTGGGAAGCGCGTAGAACCGCATTGCAGATGTCTCTTGATGTGCGTTGAAGAGAATGCTTACAAAACGTGTTAAGATTAACATTGTCAATGTTCAAAGCCAAATGAAAACGAAAATTAAAGCCAACGGGAATAACATTACGATCTAAACAAAGTTTAAGGAATGTACAATGGTGCTGATATCTGGAGAGCTTGTTCCAAACAAAAGCAGCTTTGCTGACTATGGAGTTAAGACGTAGCATCTTTGGATCAACCAGGATGGATGATTCGAAGGCGGATGAAGCGGAATATAAGATATTGAAAACAGTTAATGGTTGCCTCAGGCCAACAAAGAATGCCACTTTGTTTAGATCGTAATGTTATTCCCGTTGGCTTTAATTTTCGTTTTCATTTGGCTTTGAACATTGACAATGTTAATCTTAACACGTTTTGTAAGCATTCTCTTCAACGCACATCAAGAGACATCTGCAATGCGGTTCTACGCGCTTCCCACGAGAAAGTTAACCTACTCCAACAAGAGCTCAGACTTTACAGAGAACAATTGTTTTCGAAGCTCAGTTACAACTCGGCACTTTTCCTATGGAATGGTCTAAAGAGTCAAAACGCCATTCTACTCCGCACCCTGAAAGAACGGGAAAAGCGCAAGTGGCTCAAGACTATTCCTCTTGACCCTGGATTGGATTCACCTAGTGCCACGGATAATCCACCTACATCCAGACGCAGTCGACGTTATAATAAGTGTGCTAGGATTTTTAGGAAACGCCAGCATTTTCGCCAAAGGCGCAGACTACCAAACCCCGACAATACGGAGCAACTACATCAGCTAGACCCTGTCAACCTTTCGAGCATGGTCATTGGTGCAGATCAAGTCAAATTGCTCAGGAAAGGACCTTCCTTTTGCCCCACACCAAAAGACATCAACTGGCAGAGCGTATATGACGATTTGGAAATCTTTGAATCCCGACTACGAACGGCTGCTTTCTTTATTGACGCCAATCCGGATGACGACCTTGTAACTCCCAGCCATTTACCCCGGGTTCCGAAAGAAAAGAAATGGAGACCTCCTACGTCCAGGTACCCTGAACTTGAACTATTTTTAGCTAATGTACGACGTGATCTCATCAATCCTGAGAACATTAAGCAACCTAGGGATAATCTTTCAAAAAAGGAACGGGCTGTGCTTAAGGAACTTAAAAATTCTAAGGTAGTGATTCGTATACAGGACAAAGGCTCCCGATTTGTACTAATTGATGATAATGAGTACGAGGAAAAAATGTTTGGTCAGCTTAACAATCAGCTGCACTATAAATCTTTGCAGTCGGATCCTACTTCTAAGCATTTGGCATTAGTAGATAGTTGGTGTTCCAAATGGCTCGGAAAGGGTGAGATTTCCCCCGAAGTAGCTAAGTGGGTATTAAATAAGGAAGCGAAACCAGGAGTTGCTTTTGGAAATATCAAAACGCACAAAACGGGCAACCCATTAAGACTTATTACTTCTTGTTGTGGCACGGCAATTGAAAACTTGTCGGCCTTTACCGAATTTTATTTGCAACCACTTGCCCGTAAATTACCATCATTTATTAAGGATACTACCGACTTGCTTAACAAAATAGAAGATCTTAACACGAGGGGCCCTTTTCCAACTGGCACCTTACTGGTTTCGTGGGATGTTGTTTCAATGTTCCCTAACATTGATAACAAACTTGGTCTTACTGCAGTTAGGAAGGCTTTGAATGCAAGGGAAAACAAACTCCCATCCACGACTTGCATATTAGAAGCTGTGAAAATTTGTTTGAAAAGCAACCATTCTGTTTTCAAGGAGAATTTCTTTCTTCAGATCCATGGCACGGCTATGGGTCCGAAGAATGCTTGTAGTTATGCCGATTTAGCCATGGGCGAAATTGATCTTAGAGCTAAATTTTCCGGTCCGATAAAGCCGTCCCTGTGGTGGCGATATCGTGACGACGTTTTTGATCTTTGGCAGCAAGGCCTTCCTGCCTTACATCAATTTACTGAGTACATTAATTCTCTATACCCTACTATTAAATTCGAGTTAGTTTTTTCTGAGCACGAGCTTCATGTACTAGACCTTACTCTACACCTTGTCGATGGGTTTATTAGGACTGACGTTTATTCTAAACCTACAGACAGTCATTTATATCTTCCACCTTCCAGCTGCCATCCCAAGCATGTCTTCAAGGCTATTCCTTTTGGAGTAGCCACAAGATTGAAAAGAAATTGCTCTGAAGAAATTTTCCTTGCCAAGAGAACAGCCGAGTACAAAGGATACCTTGTTAACCAGGGTTATCCCTCTAAATTAGTCAATGATCAATTCTCCAAAGCCTCCGCCATTTCTAGAAATGATTTACTCAGGACACGTGGAAAAGAAGCGAAGAAATTATTTCCATTCGTATTGACATTTAATCCAAATTTACCGAACGTGGGCAACATAATTAGAAAGCATTTGTTGATTTTACAATCCAACCCCAAATTAAAAGAACTTTTCCCTCCAGGCTCTATCATACCATCTTTTCGTAGGTCAAAAAATCTTAAAGAATTATTGGCACCATCTCGTTTTAAAACCGCCGAAGAGGGACAAACAATTCAACAAAGCAATGGCTGTTTCAAATGCGAAAGGAATAGATGCGATCTTTGTCGAAATTTCTTTGTTGAATCCAAATCATTTCTTAGCTTGCAGACGGGCAAAAAATACACCATTCATTCAAGACTTTCTTGTGATTCTAAAAATGTGATTTATTTGGTTTCTTGCAAGAAATGTCGTTTGCAATACATAGGATCTACAACCACTGATTTTCGAATTAGGTTTCGTAATCACAAGTCTGCTATGCTCACAAACAAAACAACTTGTGAAGTAGCAGTGCATTTCAACAAAACTTCACACATTTTAGATGATTTTTCGTTTCAATGTATTGATCAGGTGCAGGCCCCAAACAACTCGGATGAGATCGACAGGCTTTTAATTACAAAGGAGGCTTATTGGAGTGCTCAGCTATTCTCTTTGGCACCCCATGGTTTAAATAAAAGAAAAGAATTTCATTCTAGGAATAGAATTTGTTATAATTAATTTTCTTTTTTGCGATTCTTTGTTTGCGATATATGGCCGTTCAAAGGCCCTTTTCTTGGATTTTGTCAGCCTCTTAGGTGTTGGGTATACTCAAAGGCCCTGTTCGGGGAACTTATTACGGTCATTATTGTTTAAGGCCCCCCCAGGGATTTTGTTGTCTATCGGCCCTTTGGGGCTCCAAAGGCCTCGATTTGGGATTTTGGTATGATCCATGTTTGCGTAAACGTAGGTTGCTTTCCTTTTGACTGCCCTTTCTTTTGCCGCTTTGCAAATGTCATCTTTTTTGAATTAGCAGTTTTTAGTTTTTAGTCTTATCTGTCATCTTTTGTTATTTATTTTTATAGCAGCATATTTCCGGTCTTTTGTTACATTTTTGCCTTGTATCGTTCATTTATCTAGTGTTGTACCTGTATCTACACCTTGTAATTACGTTTAATTGTTAGTATTGTTTATTTTTCCTTTTTTCGTTATATAATCGTTGTACTACATTGTTTTTATATTTGAATGTTAGCGTCACTTATCCTCGTTTTAGTATTGTTATAATCACGCCGGTTACGTAACTCATAGCGTTGAATTGTATTTTGCGTCTTGTTTTGTTCTGTAATCTTATTTAGGTAGATTTGATAAGTTTAATTTTTCATGTAACTGATGAAGGTCTAAGACCGAAACGTTTTTATTTTTTATTAAATTTTTTAACTTTTTAATCGTCAGAAGTTGTCCGTCCTCGCTTTCCTTCAACGAGTATATATATATATATATATATATATATATATATATATATATAATTGAGATCATGAGGCAATGTATTCCTGTATTCATTTAAAAGGGCTTCACAACCAACGGCCAAATAATCTTCCCTTTCTAACATGCCCCCCTTTTTGGAGCAAGAAATTAATTCTATAAAGCCCCCTCCCTTTCCCCTTTCCCTTCACAATCAAATAAAAGACAGACAGTATCACAGAAGTAGTTTGCCATATCAATCTGGGCACAAATTAATTCACATACAGTACTGGTGAGCTTTGTGGAGATATGACAACCTACTGCATTTTGCTAAAATAAATAGCCCTCCCCCTCCCCCCACCACCACAAAACAAATGTGAAATAAATAAGCCCCCTGGGAAGCTTGATAGACGATTTATGGTATGTATGTAAAGGAAACATCCAACTGGTGTACCCACATTTGAAATAAGGCCAATCTTCCCCTCCCCTCCAGTGTCTTTTTGATGAGCTGGCGCCAAAATCATGCACAATCACAATAGAATGGATTGTCGGACAGCCGCAATCAAACTTCGAGCGAACGAACAGAAGCTGACACGTTCAATAGTAAAGTAAAACATGTTCTTTATTAAAAAAAAAAAACAGTTTTAGTCGGCAAGCACATGACTTTGTGGTGCCAAGCGTTGCGTGAATAATCATAGGAAGCCCAAGCATAATATTTGAATAGCATTAAAAATGGCGTTTCAAAATATAAGTCTTTGTATGGGATTTCGAAGCGAACATTTGGAGCAATACATAACAACGAACTAACTGAATTAAGTTCATGAAACATTACATGGTGTTGTTTGCTATCCTTACAAAGCATTTTGGGCAATTTTAGGTCCATTTACTTAACTGTGTTAGTACGTGTATAATACATTGACAAGGAAGGAGTCATTTGGCCCGATTTAGCCACTATCACCGCTCGACACGTTTCGGAATTCGCTCGAGTTTACCCACAAATATAGTTCAGGCTCCCATTCGGACTTAGCGACTTGACAAAAGGAAGACATACAAGTGATTTTCTCAAAACCAATTGCACATACCTCGTGTCCCAAAAGAATTATCCACTGCACAAAATCATAATAGCATCTCAAAATAGGCCGCCATGGATCCGTGAGGATCCCGATAGCCCCGTTTGACCGCGGTCGGCACTGGACACCAGTCAAATCATGCCCTTATTGGGAGGGCCACGCTCGTTTTGGTCGTGTTACAATTGTAGTAACTATGACCCGGTACGGACACAAAATTGTCGCTCCAACGTAGTCTGGTTCGCGCGAGAATGGTGGAATCGCTGCGCGGGACTCCGTGACCTTATGGAGAGAATTAAGTTACCGAAAGAAATTAAAACGGTCTTGGCCGTTAGAAACTGAAAACGAGTCAAGAAAAAGAGAAAGTGAACCGTGTTTCTCCTTCTTCCTATATTTCTATTCATGCGTGGTAAATTCAACATATTTGCGTTGATGTACAAAACGTTTGTAATACAGGTCAGTCTACTGCGTTAATTTTAAATACGTACTCTGCGTGAATTGAATGTGTTCAATTTTTTGGAATCGTCGATAGGTTTTATATACCACTGAGGTATATTTTTTCGAACCGAAGTCGGCAAATTCATTTCAATTCATATCCTCACGCGCGTGAAAATGTTTTATTTTAAAATTGTTATAATTGTATATACAATATCTATTTCTATATTTGCATGAAGCCGGTCAGGTAACCTACCTATTAAAAAAACAAGAAAATATACACCCTGAAAATGGATATAAATTCAGAAATGGGAATGATTTATTTTTGCTATCCGCTTGTAACACGCAGCGATACTCTCACGCGAACCAGACTACGTTGGAGCGACAATTTTGTGTCCGTACCGGGTCATAGTTACTACAATTGTAACACGACCAAAACGAGCGTGACCCTCCCGATAAGGGCATGATTTGACTGGTGTCCAGTGCCGACCGTGGTCAAACGGGGCTATCGGGATCCTCACGGATCCATGGCGGCCTATTTTGAGATGCTATTACGATTTTGTGCAGTGGATAATTCTTTTGGGACACGAGGTATGTGCAATTGGTTTTGAGAAAATCACTTGTATGTCTTCCTTTTGTCAAGTCGCTAAGTCAGAATGGGAGCCTGAACTAGATTTGTGGGTAAATTCGAGCGAATTCCGAAACGTGTCGAGCGGTGATAGTGGCTAAATCGGGCCAAATGACTCCTTCCTTGTCAATGTATTATACATGTACTAATACACAGTAAGGTAAATAGACCTAAAATTGCTCAAAATGCGTTGTAAGGATAGCAAACAACACCATGTAATGTTTCATGAACTTTATTCAGTTAGTTTGCTGTTATGTATTGCTCAAAATGTTCGCCTCGAAATCCCATACAAAGTCTTATATTTTGAAACGCCATTTTTAATAATATTCAAATGTTATGCTTGGGTGTCCTGTGGAATAATTTGCGTGCCGAATGCGACGTAAGCTAAAATTTTCAGAATTGAAATACGCCCGGCCTTCGCCATACTCAAACATGCCGTCAAAAGCGAAACTGCTGAATGTAACGAACTAAAAAGCGAAAGTTATGATATTAGAAAGAGAATTAGAGTAAAATAGCAAGATTATTGCACTGAATTTGAATTTGCATACTGTGAGTCTCAAAATAAATTGTGCGAGCGATGTGGGAACAAATCGAACCTTTCTGGATCTTTTGCACACTTAATCCTTCGATGATAATTGAAACAGTAAATGAAACTCATGTTGAAACTCAAAGACAATGCCAAGTGTAAAAGAATTTGTAAGAAATAGCGATATATAGCGCGGAGAGTAGTTTCAGTTCAAAAGCGCATCAAATTTGCATAACGGGTGAAATCTGACCTTTTCAATGAACGTCAGGCCCCAGTTGTTCAAAAGTTGGATAGCGCTATCCACCGGATAAATCACTATCCAGCGGATAACGCAATCAGTTTCCCTAACACTTATCCACTGGATAGCGATTTATCCGGTGGATAGCGCTATCCATCTTTTGAACAACTGGGGCCAGATGGATATGTAACGCAACAATTCTATCTCTATGATGTCCGTTTTATTTCTTCTAGCTGTTGCAAATGGCACGAGTATCCATTTCTTTCTTCGACTAACGTTAGCGTTCAGCAAAAGTGCTCAGAAGTCACGTTTTGGGGTTTTCCGATTTAGCGGAATCGGAAAGACTTTTTCCGCCTTGCTGGCTAATTGAGGATGAAAATGTGTTGTTGATTCAATTTGCACAATGCATTTTCAGTTATTCTTGTCCATTTTCTATTGAGATACTTGACAATAATAAAGCCTTTTTAAAGCAAATACAATAGGTTGCCTCGATTTCAAAACAATTCAAAAACTCATTAATAATTCATAAGCCCCATGAACCTATCAAATGAGCTCACGTGCAGTGACTTTATATCTAATTAAAAACACCCCTAATTAGTATGCGGTGTTTATCAGATATAAAGTCAGTGCATGTGACTTAATTATGAATATTAATTATCAAAACATAAACTGACACAAAAAATGGTGACTGAACATTTCATCTGATTCTTTCAAGTAATTTAATTACATTACACAGTGGATTTACGTTTTCAGTAGTCATTAAACGGCTTTCGCTATTCTCTTTGAAGACATCGTAAGTAAACAAAAGTGAAGCGACTATAACGTAACTTCAGTATCCAAGTGTTGAATTTTTGCCTTCACCTGAGACCACGTGGGTTCCACAGTTAATAAAAGAATCTGGTTATGAAGCTCAGCAAAGTCTTTTGTTTTATGTTTTTGTTACCGTTTTTAGCCTTGACCGTGCAAAAACAACAATAGGTTTGAATTTTGTATGAGCAACGAACCAATAAAAATGTCACTGTTAAGTTATTCAGCCATAGGGTGCGAACGTCAAACAAAAGATTGTGCACGGTCGTAGAACTATAAATGCAGCACCTTTGTTTGTTTGTTTGTTTTTTCAGCACCTTTGTTTTGGCCTTTGAAACTTGCAAGGTTTCATAACCAGTCCCTCGAGTAACTATGGTGGGTTCATTACAGGCAATTTACTTCTCGTCGTTCTCTGTCGCTCAACAGAAAAATCATACACCACTTACTCACTTACCAAGCGAGTTGTCTTTAAAATAGCTCTGTTTGGCGGGTTCCCCTTTTCTTCTTCAGAATTTTCGGCTCTCAAAACGTTTGACAAAAAGAAGCGATGTTGACTCCTTCGAAGCCAGAGCACGTATGAGACAAAAGATGTTTTTGTCGTATAACAATTTC
This sequence comes from Siderastrea radians, assembly GCA_964017195.1. Classification (NCBI taxonomy): domain Eukaryota; kingdom Metazoa; phylum Cnidaria; class Anthozoa; order Scleractinia; family Rhizangiidae; genus Siderastrea; species Siderastrea radians. Next base: position 5,985,486 of record OZ024889.1, on the reverse strand, counting down.
TTCCTTTTCAAAAGAGCATTGGTTTGAACTCACTGGGGACACGCCCTTTCGGTAAGTTTCGTTGGAGATAAAAGATATGTTTTTGTCGTATGCTAATTTCCAACTTTAACAAAAGCATCATTGTTATAAACTTTTATAGTGAGTGTTTGTTCCGAGGCAAGGCCGAGGAATTTTAGACCCGATAAAACACTGCTGCTCGTTTATTTAACATTACTTAGTTTCAAAAACTACGCAAATGAATTGCAAAACTGTACTTGTATGCATGTATTTCTCTTTAAAATATCACCACCCTTCAGTGTCAACGAGATGCACGTGGACCATGTTAGCAAGTCATCAGAACAGGTCGCCTCGCATTTTTAATGAATTTTGTTTATTTTTCTTCATAACTAGCACCAATAATAATCTAATTCACGACATTTTAATATATTTTTTCAATTTTGAAGAACTCTGTTGGAACCCACATGTGCACACAACTAAAGGTAAAAATGGTGTCTGGTGTCGAAATACACTAGAAATAGATATTTTTCGAAATCCAATAGAATGATCTATCTGTACTCGCAATGACCGCGATGCACGATTGGCCGAACGTTGCCTCCTGTTGGGTGAGATGGAGTATATTGTAACTTCATATAGTTTATTTCTACATCTTCCTTGGTTATCTTGCCCGGTGAAAACAGTGTGTCAAATAACTGAGGTCAAGTTATCAGACCACAGTTAGAAAAAAACCTTCGTAGAACTCTCTCGTGAAAACAAGGCATTGGTCCCCATACTGCATACTTATACCGATTAAAATTATTATTTCTAAAAAGAACTTTCGAAATACCGAACGAATATAGGCTAGAAATCTGCATCCCTGCAAAGCTCTGACTGAACGACTAGTTCTTCAGTATCTTCAGAGGTATTGAGATACCTCTACCGCGAAACCGGGAACAGAAATAATACTGATTAACTTAACTTATGCAATTTGTGCAGGCTCCCTGTTATGCAACAATGGACAAACTAAGTGATTTCAATGACATTTTCAATAGGCGGAAAAATGTGTTCCATTTAAGTGAATTTTCGGCTAAATCGGAAAACCCTATTGTGAATCACGGTAAAAGCAATAATCATGTGAAATCTATTACATCATAAAATCATCGGCGCGCGACGTCTCGCTTATTGAAGTTAATTAATCTTTGAAACAAAGGAAACAAAAGGCTATTCAAACACCACCGCGTCCTATTCTTTACCGCGGTATTTTTGACCGCAAAAAACCGAGGTAAAACGGGAGTTTTCAAAGAAGTTCGACGAGGTTTTCCCGAGGTCAAACCGGAGATACAAACTGCGATTCCACCGCGGCAGTATCGCGGAAAATGCACCAATACTTTCGAGCGGTACTATACCTGCCAACCTTATAAAATCAGAAATAGGGACCACCCCCCACCATGATGCTCACCCCAGTCCTGGGGTAGTGCCCTGCCCCCCCCCCCCCCCCCCACTGCCCCCCAACACTGAGCAGGGTCTAGGATGCTCTAGGGTTTTTGCATTAATTTTTAAAAATATTGCCTGTACTGTACTGTTTTAGCATTAGAATTCTCACGTGTTGTTTAATGGTCTCAAGCACCACATGTATTGCACAAAACAATAGGATGTAGAAGAGTCATTGAAGACCAATCTTTAACAATCCAGTTCCAAATTGTCTTTTTTTTTTCTTGAAAATCGGAATTCCCTGATTTTTTTAGGTTTTGAAACTCAAAAATTGGGACAATTTCCATTAAATCAGGACGGATGGCAGGTATGAACCTGTTTTACAAAATTCTAAATAAGCCCCAGTTTTAGGTTGTAAACATAAATATTGGGCGCAATAATTATTTTTGTTCACCTTACCTCGGCCTTTTCTCTGCCACAAGTCTACGATTTAATTTATTTAAAATTTTTGCAGAGTTGTCAAATTGTATAGACAAGGTACTAATTAAAAACTACCTCCACCCTATTCAATGGTTTGACAGATAACTTGTGTAGTATAGAGCGAGGAAAAATGCGAGCCATGAGTACCGGTAAAATGTCCTTGACCATTATCTGTAAAACCACTGAATGATATTTATTATTCCACTACAATATTTGCCTATCATTTTAAATGATTTATTCAATGAGTGATTTGAAACTGGGACACTACAGTGCAATACACCCTCATACTCTCATGTGTGTGTTTCTCCTTATATGATAAACTGATGCTATAGTGGAATAATAATGTACCTTCTTTACTCTTATTGATGCCCAGGGACTATTATATTAAATTCAATCTCTTTAAGTACCTATCAGTCATGAATCAACCACTCAACCACTTAGTTGATAAATCGGTCAATCAGTCAATTAAAAATTTGTGACTAACAGTGTTGCCAATGCGAATAACAAATGGTCCAGTAACCACTAGTGACTTTATTTGACGCACAGATTATGACTCACTACGTTACTACCCCTGACCGTGATGGTAGCAAATCTTGTGGTTTAATTAGTTTTTGGCTTGATCATTAGCCTGTACACTGCATCTAATGTCACCAATGAGCAATGTTACTGATTGTCATAATCTGGTAGCAAAGAGTAACAAAAAGAAAAGCCTCTTCATAAATCGTTTCAGGATGTCAGACACCTGTCATGTAATGAACTGACAAGAGGGGATCAGACTGTGATGAATCTATCATTTGAAATAGTTCTCCCTATCAAGTGAATTCAATCAAATAAGTCTGAATCATTATTTCTGTGAAGTTAGTTGTGTGTGCGTGTGTGTGTGTGTGTGGGGGGGGGGGTAGGGTTACTCCCAAAGAAATGCTACTGGTGTATGGATGTGTTACTGAGGTAACAAAATGTGTATGTGGATACAGTCAAACTAATCAGCAACATCAAAATTTGCAGAAAAAGACAAAAAATATAAAGCCTTACTTCAAAACTGCTCTTCAAATTTTTTATTTCAATTGGTAATATCTGCCTGGGAACATACATGTAGCTAAGAGTACAATTTTATTAACCAAAGCCTTACAATAAACTGCCATATTTTTTCTGACATCAGGTTAATGGAATCAAAACCTGTATGGAAAACAAAGCAGAGTTTAATTATCTCAGTTGCCAAAAGTAAGCCCATGGCTTTAGGGAGGGTTCTAAGGATATTTCCGCAATTTTTTTCTGCGCATCCATACTGCGCACACAATTCACAAAATTGGCAATGTCATGCCACGTCATACACTGAGCATGCACGCTCGCATGAAAAACTACCCCAAATGTTTTAAGACACCGTAAACTGCCGCTTATAAGCCCTAGGCTTATACAACTTCGTAAGAGGTTTTGGGTGGGCTTATTAACGGAGGGGCTTATAAGCGCAATAAGAAAATCGTTTCGAAATGAGCCACAGCAGTGTTGATCGAAATACGTTTTTAATTTACCAGTTTGTAATTAACCTTTGAAACGTCACAATAAATCGAATTCATTTCAATTTTAACAACAAAATCAAAACTGCAACAACACGAACGTAACCGGAACGTAACAAAACAGAAGCTCAGAGTCCATCTTCGCAGTTTTCTGTGAGAGTGCTTAATATTAAGGAAACAGGGAAAACTAGAGGAGGGCTTATATCCGGGGGGGGCTTATGACTGGATGTATTTTTTGTTTACAGGTAGATGGGCCTATAGCCGGGGGTGGGTTGTAAGCGGGCAGGCTTATATGCGGCAGGTTACGGTATTTGTTTTGAGCATGTGCATTTAAATAAGTGGCATTGAAGCATTCCAAGTGGACAAAAGGTAAACTGTATTTTTAGAAATGGTTGGTCTCATGTAAATACTTATGCCAGTCTGACTTTCAGACTGGTCTCATGTAAACAAAATTGTATCAGTCTGAGTTTACACCGCTTTAATGAAATCAGGGTTTTACTGCCCCTGGGTATCTGAGGACGTTGTTAAACATTCTTGAGAGCTGCTCAACTTTAGTCTGAGGAGGTGTTTGCATGACACCAGTTCATTGTATGTTTTTCATTCTGATACAAGTTCACCCCAGTTCCCTCTTGCTTCTCTGTATTTGTTACATGATTACAGCACAAAATCTCGTAACAGTGCGAGTCATACCTGGGTGATTTCATACCAGTATATCATGTAAACATGGTATAACTATTTGATTCATTCTGCATTAAGTTAATTAACCATATAGCCATCCAGAATAAATCTCACATTACCGTGAAAAAAGGATTTTGTAACTTGAGGAAGGAAGATTCTTAACTACAGATCTCGCATTGTTGCTAAGGGTTTTTGTGGATGGTATTTTGTCATACGCTGTTTTGCAGCATTACCTGCCGCTATATTCATTTGGTGAAATAATGAGGAAGAACATCTGAATTCCACAACTGAACATTACGCATGCATAGCTAGTGCCAGTCCCCAACTGCACATTAAAAAGAAAATCAGTAAAACTAAGAGGAAACTAGTATTAAGTTCCGATTTTTTTGCGAATCGCCCCACCCTTCTTTACAATCCAAAGCATGCAATTACTGTTTTTACAAAGAATAGAAGAACTACAGGGCAAAAATGTATAAAGATATGTGCTTGTGCCGTCATACCTTTTATATTCATAATAAAGCGAATTTCTAGAAACTGTTCCTTCAAATTTTGCATCCTGATAATGTTTAAATGTTGGCAATGTTTACAATAGCGAAAACTGTATGCTGTTTGAGTTTTAACATTTTTCTGTTCAGGTCAAGTGACATGCTGAATATAGTTGTGACTTGAAAATCTTGAAAACCTTTCCCATAAAACAAATGTGGCCAAGCAGCTTATCTGTGGAAGTAATAGGGTTTTCAAGATATGATGGTTCTGAAGAACTTCCCATAGCAACAATATGGTGATTAAGAGTCACCCCCATTAAGTCCAGATGTAAAGGCTCCAATTGCCCGCCCAAATGGAGGTCTTGATGGCCCACTCATGTAAATGCTGTGGTTCAATTTAATCGTTGGTTCAATTTTTATTTTCCACTGTGAATAATAGGATTGCCAAATAAAACTTGGAGCTCCACTTTTAGGCTTGGCTAAATCTATATATTTGAATGATTTTAAAGCTGTTTAATTATGTTTGACTGGGTTCAGAAATTGAATGGAATCAAACACAGCTGTAGGCATATTTTTGGTAAATACTTACTGTGTTCAATTACTGAACCCAAATTAACCTAATCACTGCATTCAATCCAGTTCAATTTACTGAACAGCTAGATACGTAAGCTGGGCTAATTATATAACTGATATCTTCCACGTACCTTCACTGCAAGAAAATGCTGCATCACTGATCACTGCTGGCATACATGCCTAGAACAGAAAAAAAGGATCAGTGAAAAAAAAAAAAAAACAAATTCAGGGCTAAAAGTTGGCAGTCGCCCAGTCACCAGTAGCGACTTAAAACTGACAAGCGCCACGAAAAGTCGAGGCTCAAATGCCTGATAAAGGACTGCAAATAAAAGTTACACTGTAGTTACAATTTAAATAAATTAGACTTTCATTGGAGCATCTTTCTTTTCTTTCCCCTCCTCAACTCTAAGTTCATCAATTGAAGTAAATTTTCAGTTCTTGGAGTGCAAAATTCATGAGAACGAGCACCTGGCAAATTACTTTTATCCTTAAAATAATATTAACTTTGTTTTTTCTTTTGACAACATCAAATAACTAATATTGTATGTAACATACATTATTAAAGCATTCACAACGCAATTTGTGACCAACGTGACATATAAATGAACAGAAAAAATGGGTGAACAGAATAGTAATTATACTCAATGTCAATTATTAAGGGAGTCGTCATTCACTTTGCTAGCATTGTCACTTCCAGCTTTGAAATGTTGTTGCCGAAGCTATACTTTGCTTTACTTTTGTGATCCACTTGATTCATGAGACGTACAAGTGCCTATTGTTGGAAATTTTTGCATCCACCCGTGAAAGTGTTCTTATTTTAAGCTTTTGTGGAATCCTGACAAATAATTAATAAGTCATCGCCTGAACCTCTCATTTGCAGCTATCCAAACTCCAGTTTAGCCATTTGTCTAAAAAGTGGTTACGCGTATGTCTTCCGCCCTTTGCACAGTTCATTGGATAATATAGGTAAGGTAAAGCACTTGAATATCAATCGATCAAATGAGCAACAAAATGGCAGGCCCTCATTTAAGTTTACTGGATGTTTTCAAAATCATCTCCAGTCTCCTTTGCTTAACTCAGTAAAGAGCCAATCGCAATTAATCAAACATGTTCTAACTAATCCCGGCAGACAATAATCTGTTAAACAAGCCAGATTGCCTTCAGAAAGCAAAAACACATCAGTACAGATATGTCAATTGCATAAAAAAATCCTTTGCTTACATCTGGATCCCCCCCCCCCCCCAAGGAATACGATGATTTTTGAGAAACCCAAAAAATGCATGCAGTAATTAACTGAACTTTCTAAAACATGAACACTCCATTATGAGTGACATAAATAGTAAAAAGCACTTTCCACAATGCAGTGCTTTTATTTCATACATGTAGGTACTGAGATCGAAAAAAATGGCAAATTGCAGTCGCCTTCTGGAAACTAATATTAAGTGATAAACAAAATTAATTCACACATAAGCTTAAGTCTTGAGCTTAAGTGAAGCCAAATAAAATTATTGAAATTCAAGCAAACAATTCAGAAATCAGAATTAGGTTTAAAGAATATTTAAGACCTACTTCAGTAGATTCATAAATGAGGATGTGCTTTTTCATCGATTCGTTACTTGCATGGATTTTGGTAGGGGTTTTGCCGAGGATATTGTAAACAATGACTGGATTCAGAGTTTAACAGAACGAGGTAATCAATTATGTCCTGTTTTGTTATCCTTTTGTTAGTCAATGAGTTAACATCTTGACGATTCGCGTTGGTACTTGTTTTCGTCTTTTACTTCATTGCGTGCTTTTAAAAGCTGTTTGATCCTTTGCCTGGCTCCACTTTGCTCTGTGAGAACAAAACACACTGGTATCCTTCAAAGTTGAGAAAAGTGGGTTATAGTCGTAAAGGTAAATAACTGGAAATATTATATTTATGACCAAAGCCAAGACTTTGTTCGAGATAACGGGGAATTGGAAATAAGCGAGTTGAGCTAGTGGGATCCTTCTAAATAAAAGCGAATGTAACATACCGTAATATTCTGTGAAATGATTGAAAAATTCCGAGAAACTTACCGGCGGGAAACTCAGCAATCAGATCTTCACGCTGGTTCAATTAAAGCATCAGGCCAAAGCAATCCATATTTCTCCTCTCTAAGACATTCTTATTCCACTTAATAGGCATTCGGGACCGGCAGTCGAGTTTCTTTAGCCTATCTTTTCATTTCTAACGTTGAAAAGGTATTGTGTTCTCGTTCTGCCACGCGCGCGGCCATATTGTGAAATCTTGTAACATGAAACCATCACCTTTGCACTACCCCCTCAAATTATGTTCCCTGTTTCGTTTTTTTTTTTTTTCGTTTTTTTTTTGTTTTTTCACTTTCTACTAGTAGAATTAAATGACATAAAAGGTGCGGTTTAAGTTTTGACGAAAAGTTTCCTTTTGTAACAGTGCATTTTTTTTTGTTTAACGAACTTTGCTAAAGCACGGAATTTGATTTTACCCGAACACCTTCTAACTTCATGCTGTCCTTGCCGTAATTTTCTTCTCCGTTCTCTCTCTCCATTACGATTTCTTTCCCTTGTTCATCTGTAGAATAAAATACAAAAACGTAGACGTAAAATATTCGGTGGTACAAAATTATTTCCAATCACAAATTGATAAAAATCAAGAAAACTGTACCCGACATGTTTACAGATCTCTGTCGGCGTCTCTCAGGTTTCCTCTGGCGTTGTTCTTCAGTACCGTCCGTCTTACTTCTCGTTGCCTTTCTCGCTCTGCTGTAAGCTTACTGTTCCTTCGTCTTTCTCGTTTTTGTTTCTGTTCTGCTTGACGCTGTTCTTCAGTGGCGTTTCTCATCCTTTCCTGTTGCTGTTCTCTATCTCCTTCTCTTTTCCTTCGTCTCTGCTCTTCTGACATATTTTTCTCAGTATATCATTTAAATTAAAGTTTAATAAAAGATAAATGGATCTATTAACATGAAAAGTCAAGAAAAAATGCGAAGCTAACGTCCAGTTTACCGCGCCATTGGCAATATAGAGCTGGGCGAAAATGTACCTCAAGTAAGAATGTCATGAAATGCGACGTATGGACGTACGGCGCACGCGCCCGCGAGCCATTCCACTTGCCATGACCATAAAGAATTACCAGCATGCCTCTTAGTATGAGTATGGGGCTACACTCTTGCGGCCTTCGGCCCCAAAGGAGTTCCGCTATGAATTTTGCACGAAGCTGAACTGAGGCTTACCGGCTAGCATTTGTAAAAATGGGAAGTGAAGTAGTAAGGTAAAATTGAGCCAAATTTGAGCGAAAGAAAAATAAGATTAGTGCAAGTTAGTGAGAGTTTGAGTTATTTGAGTTCAAATTCGCTGGTAGTAATAAAATGAGGTCAAATTCAGGGAAAAATGGATTTTGTTTGAGATGGCAGGTGGCTTGAGTTGACCGAATTCGAGTTAACAGGGTTCCACTGTCACTCTGTATTCGTCACAATGTTGCCCTGGTTACCGACAATGCACCCTTCAAGAGTGTGAACCTACACCCTTGAAGTTAATTAAGCCAAACTGAAACAACTATAGCTAGCCCTGCAAAACTTTCCAGACTTTCTGAGGCAACATTTTCAATACTTGCACAAGTTAATAAAACAAGGCCTCCACAGGGGGCCAACAAACTGTTTGACCGTTTGTAGTTTCAAAATATAAGGAAATGTATGGGAAAACTAAAACGTTCCTTTTTTTTGTTATTGTCATTTTAACATCTTTACATACACGCATCGACTGAGATTACTGACTACGTTGCATACGTTACAGTACATACATTGCATTACATCACTGTCATAGATAAAGATAAACGGCCTATACACACTAAAAAAAAATTAATTTAATAATTAATTAGATTTAAATTTTTCCAGCGGTACAGTATCTTTTTGATACCTTAAATATTAAGCAAAGGCTACCACTTCCCTTCGTGTATGTTAAGTCTGTTGTTCTTTTTAGCTATTGCTCGTTCAATAGATTCTGTATACCTTAATTTAGCTATAAGATGAGACAGTAATGGTACATAGTTTTTCAGACGGTTTTGATAGATAATCTGTTTGCCAGCAATGATTATATGATTTAAAAGCAGCCAGTGAGGCCTCTTTTGTATAAGACCAAAAATGATGTCGCAATCGTTTAGAGAGTCAATGTCAATGTGTAAAGACTTAACCCAAAGAACAACAGACTTCCAGAAAGCTATAGTAAATTCACAACTACATAACAGATGCTCGAGGGATTCATCTGAAATTTTACAAAAGGTGCAAAGAGGTGAGTCGACTAACCTCATTTTGTATAGTGTTTTGTTAGTAAAGATTATTCGATTAAGTACTTTATATTGAAAAGTTCTTGTTTTGGTGTCTAGGGTGACAAGGTGCGGAATCAGATAGATTGAATCCCAATCAAGATTGCAGCCAGCTACACGGTACACAGAAATTATTTATTCGCAGTGGCTACGCGGTATGCAGAAAATGATTTCATGTAAGCGGTGCACTTATGTTCCAGTGCCCTGATGAATGTAGCCAGCTACGGGCAAAATTATTTATTCAAATTGGCTACGTAGTATGCAGAAAATAACAATAACAATAATAAGAAAGAAAAAACAAACAAAATGTTGACATAAAATACTGAAACAACTATACTTATTTGACCACAACAAAGCATTACTGTTTATTCGTAACCAGATCCAAAGTACCCCTGATTACTTCAATTTCCTTTCCTGTGCGTGCTGCTTACTGTGTAGCCAAGGGGCATAACTATGTACTGGAGCTGTTTTTGTTTGTTTTCTGTTTGTCTTTCTCTGTTATTTGGTCAAGAAAACGGAGCGAGCGTAGGAGAAACGCACGCGATCAATGCATCTGTATAAATTGGCAAAACTCACAAGGTAGGCTCTGTATCAATTCCTATTTTATCCAAACTCGTGAGTAGTTATAGAGTTGGCGGTTCTAGACCACTTTCTTTGAAAGTGTTCTAAAACCAAGCCAACTCTGTAACTACTTTTCCATTAGATGAAATCTATATGTTTTTTTTTCATCACATGACTCCATCACGGCAATAGAATCATCGGCATGCTAAGTATTTGGATGGCTTGCGAAGCAAGACGTTCAAAGACGACGCACGGGGATGGATGATTCGTAATTGCAAAAAGCGCCTAGGTGGGAAGAGCTCGAAGAGCGATGGGCGCTTTATTATGTGATGACATTATGTGATGGCAAACTCATCACTCGGCTCCATCACGGCAATTGCCGTGATGGAGTCATTTTATGGATAACTATATACAAGATCCATTTTTTAAGCATTGGGGAACAAAAGCGGAGCTTTTGTGAGGCAGTGAATTGATCGCAAAGCGATCAAGAGGGGAAGTTTCTTTTTGCGATGCTGGTTCCATTTTATGGGAAACTATATGTATTTTATTACATAGGCTCAATTGATTGGATTTGGATACTATATGTTGTATCTCATGATGCATCCAACGCATTATTCAATCACGTGATTCCACACCACAGGAAGTCTTTCTCAGAAACAAGTCTGGACATGTCTGATGAAAACAGGAAATGACTCAGCCATTTTACAAGGTCATGATATCACATGATCTCTATTGACCAATTAAAAACGTACCCATAAATTACTTTTTCGTGTAAAAATATCAGAAAATGTTCCAGTTTGATAAAAAGAGCAGAAGTATCTTCCGGTTGACAAAAAAATGAACTCATTTGATTTTATAGTGACCATATGCTAAACTTTGTTTTCCCCCTTTTAATATATATCTTTTATCATCAAAGCAGCTGAGTGACACTTTATTGAGCTCATAGCTTCCGAGTTGATGTTTGCTGCTTCTAATAGTTTTCATAGTATGTTTAATTTGCTTGTTTTTAAATAAAACATTTTTGTAGTCAGTATGTTTGATGTTGTTCTTTATTATATTTTTCTTGATTCCTTTGGCTGTTTTTTCGCATTTCCGGTTGTCTTTTATGTAGCTATACATTTTTGATCGCAAACCGACGAATTCTTTTATTGGAATACTGCAAGCTTCATCTTTGAATTTACCGATTACCTTCTTGTTTGTTGTATCGAAATACCGCGAGCTTTCTGGGTAGTCGCTGTTGTCAAATCGATCTTTGTCATTCCAAAAGTCTTGGTAAACATCTTCTGCTTCAATTTCATATGTTAATGAGTCTGTGTCTGTGAATAATAATTTGGCTTTATTTCCATACTTTTTTTTGATGTAATTATAATGGAAATTATACATTAATGTTTTGCTCAGATCAAGGATACACATTCCAATATATGCCGGCCTGTTTAAAGTGAGCGTTTCCTTTATTTTATGCACTGCAACTAGATTTTCGTTGAAGATCTTACTGCTTACATAAGTTGGTTTACTCACCATCTTCAATAATTTCTTTTCATCTGTGATAAGTCGGACATCAACACGCTTTCTTATGTTTTCCATTGTTTTACCAAATACTGAGTTATTCATAAGTTTGAAAAAGTCTTTTTCGAATGAATTTTTCGCTTGAGCACGTTTTATTGTATTGAAGTTAATGTATTCTTTGAGCCAAGGTGACTGATTGAATTCTAACACTCGATGGACTTTGTTTATTTTCAATCCAAGATCAAGATATAGTTGCAGGTTTCTGTAATGCAGAACATATTTTTCTTTATTGCTTAATGTAGGAATTAATTTATGTACTAGTCCTGTCGATATATTATATTTTGCAGCTATTCTTTTACAATACTTAGACAGCATGTTATTGTTTACACAAACTCTCTCAGCAGCTAATGGGTAGTCATTATGAAGATCGTGCAACTCTTTCGGGTATTCTAAATCGACTTCTATTAACAATCCTTTATTACTGTCTTCATTATACTGAGCTAAATTGATTTTATTAATCTGCTTTTCCGTCAACCATTTGAAACCGCCAGTAGGGAGATATTGGCTCATTGCCCAACCGTATAAATTATTAGCATCAAGATACATAATGTATTTTGACGGCTTATTCTCATCGTATTCTTTCATGTACTTATTGTTTGCTTTTCCATATCGATTTGCTATATAAGATATACCACCTCTCATGCCTTTTTCAATGAATTGAAACATATCTATGTCTGTCATTAGTTCTAATTGAATATTAGTCATCTTCAACATGGCATCCCACGACAACCCAGGGCTACTGAAATAGTTAGCCGGATCAAGTTTATAATACTGAATACAAGTCTTTCGGAAGTTTTCAAACACGTCGGCTAATAAAAGGATATCAGACTTAAGATATAAATTATGGTATTCACCCATTGTTTGTAATTGAAATGTATTCCACACTTTCTTAGCATGACAATAATCTTCATCTGAAATATGCTCATTATTTAATATGCTGTAAAATTCGTCTTTAGTCGGTAATTCTGTTTTATTGAATTTCTCAAAACTGTCCAGTAATCATACGGATAAATACCTTTTCGTGTCATGAGATTTAATTTTTCTTTTTGGAATCTTTCGCTTGTATACTTTAAAGCTTCTGTTGGTAAGTTGCTAACTAATTTATCCAAACTTGAACTCATGAATTGGAAACTGTCAATGAATGTCAGATGATTACCAAGCATAAAAGCCAAATATTTTTCCATGTTATTTGGAATAGCATTGATATTCATTTGTTTCTCCTCTCCTTTCTTATTTTTGTATGTATGTTTCTTAATAATGGCTCCAATCTCTTGCATAATAAAATGGCTGTCATAACCTCTCAAATTATGGAATATGACAGGAATTTTTATTTCTTTTGGGTTTATTCTAAGTTTCAGATTACATTCTTGGTGAGCTGAGCCTCTAAATTCACCTGTAATATGGCAATGATCTCTCACCCGAATGTCTTTTTCAGTATATTTTTTATCACAGATGTGGCATGTTGTTGCTTTTTTGAATTCCTTTTCATTCTCTTCTGTCATTCTTAATGGTTTGTTGAAATATTTTTTCATTACTCTTTTGCAGTATTTCACTTCTTCTAAAATATTTTCCATGAATTTATAAACAGCCTTTTCACCTCTGTATAGTTGTATTGGTTTTGTATATTTGTCGTCATAACAGCAGACAACCTTGTACCCATATCCACAGTCTGTATGTTTTTGGTATGCTTCTGTGTATGATGACTCATTATTCTGTCGGCATCCATGAATCTTCTCTGTTATAGCCTCAAAATCGGCATAAATGACAAATGGAACAGGTTGCTGTTTATGAAAGTTGTTGAATTTCAGTGTGTTATTGTCTTTGTTAGGCATTTTAATTGCTTGAGTGCCGTTCACTTGTATGCAAATATCTCTGTGGCTGCTTAATACCCTTTCAGAACTAAAACATTGCAGACAGTGCATACAAAAGTGTTTCCTGTGTTCATGTTTTGTTTGGCTATACATGAATCTATTAAAATCCTTTATAAGAACATAATGCTTGTTTTCTTTTTCAGTTACCAGAAGTAGTTCCATATGATCTTTATTCTTTTCTTTGGAAACATAGATTGGGTACGGCTGTTTGTTTTCGTATCCGAAAACGCTTATATTGACACTGTTCTGCTTCTCGATTCTATTGTAATGTTTGACAGCTATTGGAAATTCAACACCTGAGTAATCTAATTTATTGACATATTCTTTGTCAGATTTTTTTATTCTTTGAGGATATTTATCTTGTGGGTTTAAGTGCCTGATATGACACCATCTGAAACATTCATTATCCTCATTTTTCATGTTTATTAAGCCCTTCTTTGAATTTCTCAGTTCGTTAGGCAGTTGGATATATGAGGATCCATTCATTGGCTTGTATTTGACAATGTTGAGGTAATGGCTATCAACTGATTGTACCGTCCATCCTGAACCTTCTGATATCCATTGAGCTATTTTATTCATTATCAGTTGTTTTGTTGATTGTAATGAATCAGTAATTTCCATTTAGTTGATTATTGTTTGGGGTGTGCTATTGAAATATGCAGGCTTTTCAACTATTTCACCATCAGAAATTTTATTGAATGTGACTTTCAATGTTTCAACGTATTTCAAGCCTTTCATTTCATTCAACAAAGTCATTACACGTTGTTCTATAGCCTTTCTAGTGTTTTGCATTTGAATTAAAGGGTCTTTATTGTTTCTGATGCCGATTTCAAATGACTTTGTATAACCTTTTAAAGCTTTGTCTATTTGTTGTATTATGGTTCTTGGTGCCGGAACAGGTTTTTTAACAGCATTTTGTTTATTTCTTGGTGCTGGGACTGGTTTGTAATTATCCCGGAACTCTGCTGGTGGTTGAATAATATTATCTTCATACTGCTTGACCATTTCTTTGACACTTTTCCGAGGTGTTGGTATTGGTCTTCTTTTTTGTTGAACTGGCTTTTTATCCGGCTTCAGAAGTAATTTAATAAGTTGTGATTTACTGAGTTTCTTCAAACTAGCTTTATCCATATTAATATGATTAGATTTTTCCATTCTATATATAACTATAGTATAATATTATTTAAATAGTTTTAATCTGCGTTTAAGCATGGTCAATAATTCAAATGATCCAAGCATGAATCCTTTGAACTGTAACTGTAATTGTAACTTATAACTTATATAGGTCAACAAATCCCATAATATCAAGTTGGTAGCAGTTTAAATTGTCTATATAATCTGAACATTTATAACATATCATAGTCTCTACATAGTTAGGAAACTCACCAGTAATTAGTAGATGTGTCGCTGGTGAATGACAGTATCTATGAAATTTACAAATAATTAGGTTATATCTCTTATCTATTTCATCACTAATTCGTGATATTTTTTGTTCTAATCTTTTGATTTTCAACATTGTCTCATTTAATTCCATTCTATATATTACTATATTATAATATTATTTAAATAGTTTTAATCCGCGTTTAAGCATGGTCAAGAATTCAAATGATCCAAACATGAATCCTTTGAACTATATTATTTTTCAGCGTTTTTCTTGTGGATTTTTTTATTCAAATGACACCATTTACCTGCAAGAGTATAATTTATTCCATTTTTGCAAACGTCACAATACCATTCTTTATTCAGCATGTACTTTGTTTTACTTTTTTTTAAAGCCTCCTTTCTGTCTTCTTCAGTGAAATATATTTTTGGTCTACCTCGACCTCTCTTAACATTCTGATTTTCCATATATATTAATACTATATTATTATTTTAAATAAATATTTCAATCTCGTTTAAATCATTTTATATATCCTTCAAGTTCTTAAACGGTATCCAACTGTTGAATTCATCACTATACCCCTTCCACTTCACCAAAGCTTGTTTCTTCTTATAATCCCTCCGAATAACTTTATCAATTCTGAATACCTGTTGTTCAGCTTTCAGTAATTCAGGTTCATAGAAACTCCCTTTAATCTCTTCATCTCTCAGATCCTTTAGTTTGTATGTGATTGGATTCGTATGTTGTATTTTATCAATGGTAAATATTTCTTCACTAAAATTTTCAGTATAGCCTTTATCAAAGACTTTTCTCTTGTATTTGCTTATCCTTACTTTATCACCGACTTTGAACTTTGGTTTTTGTCTTGATGTTTCCATATCACCGTACAGATTAAAGTAAACAACTCCTTCATTTTTCTTTTTGCTTGCTTCTGTAGGTGTCATCTTTGTGCTTGAATGTCTGGTATTGTTATACTGTTTCACTAATTTGGGTAACATTTCAAGATACTGTGTATTACCTTGAACAGTAAACTGCTTCCACATCTTGGTTTCGATTGTACGGTTCCATCTTTCACAAACTGACGACTTTTCCTCATTCTCAGTTGAGTACAAGGTTATTTTATTCTTATCCAGTAGTTCCTTAACATGTTTATTACAATACTCTTTTCCTTTGTCTGTCCAAAGATATTCCGGTTTTCTGCCTTCTTTTAAAATGGTTTTCAATGCTTCAGCAACGGTTTCACCTTTTTTATCCTTCAAAGGAATGATCCAACCGTATTTAGAGAATACATCTAAAACCATAAGAAGATATCTGTAGCCAGCGTTCCATCGACTGAATTTTTGCATCTCAACGATATCTGAACACCATGTCTCGTCAATATGGTTTACAATTACCCGCCGCCGGGTGAAGTTACGCTTTATCGGTTTATGAAGCTCATCAGCTAATTTTTCTTGCCAGTTTTCTTCACTCGACGGCCTTTCACGTTTTTTGTCTCCCTTTGTTTTACACCAAGACCTAGTTTTTGTTTTGTGTTGATTAGAAATCGTGCTGTTTGTCCCCATTTTGGCATCTGTCCATAAGGTATTTTATCCAATGACTTGACCATTACTTTGTCGCATTCACCTTTGTCCTTCCCCATGTCATAACAAATATCATGATGAGCTGATATTCTATCAACTTCATTGTAAGGTTGTACGTGCCACTTGGTGACCTCTCCAGTGTTTTTATCGTACTCTAACTGTTTATCGAGAGGGTTATATGCCCCCATGTATTTATACTTTCCAGGAGTCCATCCAGCTTTTGGTGTCGGTAATTTCCCAATTAGTTTATGGATATCAACACCAGCGCCATCCAAATCCTTTCTGTCGGTTTTATACTTTCTATTTGGTCTAATTTTGGTTGATAATTGATCAAGAGCTTGACTTCCGACATTTTGAATCATTGGATTCAACTTATCCAGAGCATAATCGATAGCCTTTTTCTGCAGTTTTGGGTTTCTCAATGCTTCTGATCCATAATATCTTCCCATTTCAACTGCCTTTTTTCCAAGCCAAGGAATACCGTGGTGAATCAATAAATCAGTACCAGTCGATGCTACTGTATCTAGTACGCCCCCTCCAAGAGAGGGCTGTACTAGTTTCCCTGTTTTTGTTTAACGAATTTAGTCTTTGTAATACCACAAGAAGCGCATACACATTCCATCATCATTCGTCCGTTTTTGGCTCTAACAAATCTTTCACTACCAGGTAGACATTCAGTGACTCTTTTTTCTTTCACACAATATGATTTTACCATATATATATATGAGTTAGATATTTTTAAAATACCGTTCTAAGAATTTCTCATTCTTTATTGTATCATGTATGTCAAACACTTTCAATAGATTAAAATATGATATCCCTTTGTTCATCTCATTTAAAAAGTATAAACAGAAGTAACCACATGTTGTCGTCAGTAAATTTTGTATTTGATTGTTCTGATGAAGCAATGTTAAATTCTTTTTTCTCGCGTGATTGACCATTTCTTGGAAGGGAGGCAAACCAAAGCTATCAAAGTAATTGAGGACTTTGTCCTTAACATAATTAGCCACCCAATGACTCCCTGACATATAACTCGGTTCAAGATTGTAAATGAATAGAGCCTGTCTATGATTGTGAGGAACATTTTCATCTCTTGACAATACATCATTAATTGGGATATTCAGATATTTACACCATTTTATTAAATCATAATTACTTAATGGGACATTCTTATGGAATTCGGGTTTTACAACAGAATGTTGAGAAGAGGGACGTTTTTGAAGGGTGAGTTCTTGCCTAATAGTAGACCTTCGCCCTTTTTCTGAGCTTTTCTTTTTTTTTTTAATTCCCATACCGATTGTATCGTTCGGCCAATTTCCATAAAAAGGTGGAGTTCTATACATCGGAACTAACAAACCACCATCTTGATTGTTAGCAGTACTTGGTATAGATCTGGGTGGTCTTTGTTTAGGCTGTCCCATCTGAGGGGCACCTTTACCAGTTATCTTCTTTATTGCCTCAATAGCTAAAGGGACTCCAATTGATGCTAGAAGAGTGCCTAAGAACCCACCTGTTTGTACTTTTGTTGGTTTTATATGAACACCAGAACCAGTTTGAAGAGCATTTAATATATCCTTCTTTTGTTGGGTTGTCAAAAGATGCTTATATGTTATCAACTTATCGATTTTATTTTGTAAACCTTTTCCAGATATCTTCTTAACAATCTGAGATGCTCCTTCAGATGCTAAACCTGCCAAAGCTGACAATCCAATAGTCTTGGCAATCGTTGGAGCGAAAGTTCTTCCAAGCGACAGAACTGTAGAGAGGAGTGATCCACCAACTTGCTTTCGAATGTTTGTTTTTGCTAGTTTGATGTCCATTCCCTTTTTCAATTTTCTATTTTTATCCAATCGCTTAACTATATTCTGAGGTACGTATAGAGTGTCATTCCCAGATAATGAATCCTTTGTCAGTCTCAAAACGATAGTTTCTCTTTTATGATACGCGTTACTAAGATTCTTTTTCTGGTTTGGTGATAAACTAACTTTGATTTCGTATAGTTGTGTCATATTATATATGTTAGATAAATTCTGTTTTAAAAAACATATTCATTTAAATTTTCATCGATGTAAAACTTATTTATTTAAACTATCATCAATTCGTTTCCAACTGTCTTAACAACAACCTCACTCTCGTAAAATACGATACTATGGGCTCGGACGTTAGCAGCTGGGGCAACATTCAAACGATAATGGAGAATCAACTGTTTAGGATCTCTCGTCACTACCTCTTTTTGATATGTCAAATCGAAATATATTAATCCGTACAAACTACTAAAATTAGATACATTAAGTTGTGTCCCAGAATTGTAATCGTTTTTACGAAATGCATAACTCATGAGATCATTGAATATCCTGATTTTAGAATCTGCATCGTATTCTAGTTCGGGATAGAACGTGTTGTTTCCATATTCTAAACGACAACTCGAGAGAGAGCTATTAGCGTCAGCAGCATTCAACTTGAAAGTGTCAAACAAATACGGACTCCTCTCTGCTTCATCATCATTCGGTGCATCTGTCCGCTGGAGATATATAAAAACATGTTTAACGTCGTCGATAGCTGGACTGATTTGAAACATATTCTGAATAGCTCTGGTATTTGCTGACTGATTGTAGAGATCTCGCATATATGTCCAGGTTGTTGGCTTGAGAAACTCTGAAACGAAATTACTATACATGCTGTCTTTTGGAATTAATCTTGGGAGCCAAAGATACAATCTCTTTACTACAACACGACCATCGTCTGTGCCGTTTGCCATGTGAATCATTTCACTGTCTTCGTTAAGTGTAAGTTCAAATGCGAGCTGCATTGGGGGCAACATTTTTTTTTCTAATTTTTGGAAAAAACTGTATCGGTTCAACGGTATCATCTCGTTATTCGATTTAGCTCCTCCGCCGCCGTTATTCTGATTAGCCTGGGTTAAAATGCGACGGGCTTCGAAACCTGTGTTTGTATCTGCTGTAGTTCTGTCAGTATCAAGATACCAGAAGGAATTCTTTCCAACGGATCTACTAAAATCATCACTATATTCGAGTAAATTTTTAACATTCGTAATTCTATGTAAATTATCACTCTCGTATACTATTTTACCAGACGATTTAATAACCATATGTTTGATCAAACTAGAAGATCCGTTTATCATGGTGATGCGATCTGCTTGAGCATATCCAGTACCATCTGCCCTTTTTTGAAGCTCTTTAGTTACTTCGAAATACCCATTAAAAAAAACGAACATAGTCGACCTATCGTTGATTGTGAATCTGTAACCCGTCTTTTTCTGTGATTGATTGTTAGCAGGTTGCTCAATGACATTGTCCAAATGGAAATGAACGTATTCATATCTTTGTAAATTATCACTTGTTCTGAAACTCATTATATATTGATAGTTTAGATAAAATTCACTTTTTATATAAACCATTTCCCACTTGCTAGTCTATTTATAATTGGATAAAATTCACTTTTTAATAACATTTTATCGTCTTAATCCAGTACCAGATATAAGTCTATTCAGAATTGTGTTGTAATCTTCTTCTTGTTTTGGTTTAGTAGGTTTGGTTGGTTTCATGGTTTTATTCATTGATTGTTTAGTTGAACCGTGTAATTTTCTCATAATAAGCTCTCCGCTTTTTTCAGCTGCTTTTTTTCCCAGTTTGTCTCCAGCATGTGAAATACCAGATTCAAGCGCTTTTTTGGCAAAAGGTTTTAAAACCATTTCTGGAACTTTACTTAAAACCCTTCCAACAGGTTTGAAAATGTTGTCAACAATGATCCCAGATCCTTTATGTTCATAAACAAATCGTCCAAGTTTTGGATGATAAATACGCTTGTATTCATACGACGACATATATAACTATTAGTTAGATTAATCTCTCTTCTCTCTTAAAATCAAACTGAATGAAGTGTCACTATGATTAAGATCTATAATTCTTCGTTTACCGTCGGTGATATAAATCCGAATTTTATTAATCGTATTTTTATTGACAGGATTGAACTGTACTCGTCTTGGCTCTTGTGTGAAACTATAACTCGGGGTGAGAGTTGAGGTACTGAAACTATATATAATATCCGTTTCATCACCATCAACTAGACTTTCGGATATGAGGTCACAATGAACGTTCAAGATTTCCCTGTCTTGAGAGAGATTAGGAATGTAATCACCAACATTTTCAGAAGAAGTTAGAATCTTTTTATTGAAACCGATGAGATTATTGAAATCTGACTGAGTCAGATCTAATCTATAATTTGTGGCTAATGTGATTATTGTGCGAAATATTGTATCGTCGAATTCGAGACTGATCGGATATGACGGATTGTTAGCTGTTCCTGTTTTAGTTTCATCCTTTAAAAAATTATTGAAATCGACATAGTTCCATACACCAGGACTTAATATCAACTCTGTCCAATTAGTACCACTATCAGATGAATATCTGATTTTCTGATTATTGAGTTCTTTTGTCACATTAAACCAAGTAAATGACATTGAAATGATTCGGTCTAGTCCGATTTCATATTGTCGATTTGGATTGAGAATTATCGGATTGATGTATTTGATTATGAAATCACTCGGTTTATTACCATTCTTGTCTCTGACTGTATGGGATGATAAGATAAGTTGTCTATCCATTATATGATTAGTTTATATAAAATAGTTTTTGTATATTTTGTTGTATTGTGGCTTATTGAGTATTGAATTTCTCAACAAGATGTCGAGAAGTGCAACACCTGTGTTTCTTAGCTCTATGCTATTATTACCGGCAACCTTTGATCCTATAATCAGTTCAAGTTTTTTCATCATTTCTGTTGGATTATTGAAAAACATTACCTGTCCACCTCTTTTTGTTTTTTTCTTCAAACCAGACCCTTTAATAGATTTGAGTTTTTGGAGTTTTTGTTGATGGTAATTCATATAATCAGTCAGAACCTTTCTTGTATCTTGAATAATTTTTCTTTGATATTGAGCCTCAGCTTCAGTGATTGAGCCACTATTTAATTTTTTAGTAATAGTCATCGAATATCCAGAAAGTTGTTGTCGTTTCTCTTTAGCCTTTTTAAGGGTTTTGGTAAGATAAGATTTCCTCTTTTTGTCATTCATATCTTCTTGTTGAAGTTGTAATTCAATATCATCATAATTCGGTATTTGAAGTTGATCTAAAGCTTGATTTATTCTATCCTCTTCAAGAATTTCGTAATCTGGTACTTCTTCTTCGTATTCTGGAGGAAGATCTTCAGGTTCATACATGTATTCTGGATCTATATACATTTGTTTTTTACCTGATGCTAAATCCTCAAGGACATCTTCATAAGATGGAGGTTTTGGAACTATCTGTTTCTCGTTTTCAGGTAAAACAGGTTGATCAAACAAATCGTCCAATCCATAATCAGGCACTTCATCATCAATAGCTATTCCATAATCTGGAACAGGTCGCTTTTTCTTTACCAATCTTCTCAACGGTGCTTTTGGGGCTGTAAGTTCCTTTAACTCAGATGTTATAGGTTTGAAAAGTTTCTCTGCCTCGACTTCACCCATTTGATCAGATATCTTTTTTTGTTTTATTGTATCTCTTACTGTGTTAATCTTTTTACCAAGCTCGGATCGTTTCTCAGCCATTTCTTTCCATTTGAGTAAACTCATTATATCATTTGTTTACATAAAATTTCGTATTTTGTTCGGAAAAATTAGGGTTATCATATATAAAAACGCTCGCATAGCGTGTCGCATAGCGTGTCGCCATGCGATAAAATTGTATAAACAAATGATATATGAGAATTCAAAACTATGACATTCAAGACGATGAAAATAACGATTTTATCCAATTAAAGAGTTTCATGCCAAACCAATGTTTCAGGATGCTTATTTGTTCTCCTTCTGGTGCTGGTAAGACTACCCTTGTGCTCGATATGATCTACAGACTCTTATACTTTGACAAGATATACCTTTATGCTCGAAATCTCTCCCAAAGCAAATATAAGCATCTGTTGAAAACTCTTGAACCAATATCAAAAGAGGTGGGTTATAACGTGATAGAAGCAAGTAACGATGAAATCATCCCTCTTACAGATTTGCCTGAGGAAAACCAAAAATTAATCATATTTGATGACTATTTGAATACAGGTAAAAAAAATGACGAACGGATACGAGACTACTTCACCAATTCAAGAAATAAAAATTGTTGTTGTATATATTTAAGTCAAAGCTATTACGGAACCGATAAAACAATAAGACTGAATAGTTCACATTATTGCATATACGATTTCCCATCAAGAAACGAGCAATCGATGATTTGCCGAGAACTGAACATAAATAAATCAGATTATCAGAAAGCTACTAAGGATCCATATAGTTTTTTGTATGTTGATAAGGTCAAAAAAAAGGTAGCCCGAAATTTCGATGAAAGAATATAAACCATTAATATATGAGTTATACTAACGGTATCCTTAATCATGATGATTCTCAAGGACTAGGTAAGATAGGTTCAAGAGGTTTACCTGGTATTGGATTTAAATTAGATGCTAATAATGATTATGATATGCAGAATAAAAAATTAGTGAATGTAAAACAAGGAACCAATAATAATGATGTGGTTATAAAAAGTCAGTTAGATAGTGAAATAGCTAAGATTCCAAGTGTGGATACATCTAAATTCATGCTAAAAACAGGTGATACGATGACAGGGTCGCTTGTTGTCCCAAAAGACAATTACCCAGTTCAAGGTAATCTCAACAAGGTTATTGGTTATGAAACGCAAAGGGAGATATTCTTGTCAAAGGAGGAAGGAGGCTTGATGAAGCAATCTATTAACATGAACAATAATTTCATCACAAATGTGAAAGATCCAGTTAATTCAGACCATTGTGTTAATAAAAAGTATGTCGAAAATCAGCTTGAAAAAAAACTGGATAAAGGATCTGATATTGATGTGAAAAATAATTCAATTATCAATCTTGATCTTCCATTAAACCAAAGAGACGCCGCATGTGTCGAGTTTGTTAACAACAGAATTGATGACATGACACAAAAAAAGTTTCTCAAAGTTGATGGCACTAACAATATGACTTGAAACTTGAATTTAAATAACAATAAAATTATTAACTTACAAACCGACTACAGAGATTCAAAATCCGCAGTTAATGTTGATTTTGTGCAAGAGGAAATAAAAGATTTGAGAAATCTTGTCACTCAAAAAATTCGTGAATCTCAGATCAATAACTCAGGACAAAAACGAGACGCCTTCAGATACTTGATGGAAGACACTGATGAATCTTCGAGTGAAAACAATATCGAGGTTTTGGGTATTGTCGATTTTCCCAATTCTCCACATCAAATTAATAAAAAAGCTTACCAACTTAAACTCTTGTTTGAAAAAAGCTCACCCTTCCAGTACCGCTCACGTCTTGGTTTTAACTTATATAAACTTCCAGTCGGGTATTACACAATGGTCGTTGAATGGTTTCCGCCGGAAATGAATGAGATAAGTGTAACAGCTCAAGGAACAACGATTTCAATTTCTGATGAAACAACCAAAACATTCGAGAAGTACACCAAAACAGTTATCCATTTTCACAGATGGGGTAGCTCACCCCCACAATTTATATATCTCGATCTGCACGGTACAGTCAGTAAGCAATCGTTATTAACAATTGGGCATTTAATTGTCTATGGTGTTAAAGAAACAATTTCAAATGTTGACCCAAGTGTCTATGACACCGCTTTTGTTATTGAAAATGGCAAGATGGTAATGGCAACGGATTTGTCTTTAAACGGGCATCGTTTGCGTGGTTCCGTTCATTACATAAATGGGATTTTGAATACAAAAAATGGGAACACATTTTTATTAAACGGTTGTGACAAAATAATCATTCCAAATCATAGCCACATATTAACTATAACAGTGCTCTATTTCAAAGTCAAAAGACGATATACGCCTATTTCTTTAAAAGTAAAACACAGTGACCATTTAACTCAATCAATCACTTACACTTCAACCAAAGCAACTCGATTACAGACAATAAGTATTAATTTAGTACTGACGTTTGGTCATATGGGTGTGGAACTGGCTTCGGTTATAAAAAATGTGGAACTGTTACTGTTAATTGAATATAGAGTGCCATAAACATTTTTACATTTATTATATAGCACAATGCAGGATATCCATCTGATTGGAGCATGGAATGCTTTTTAGAATATATTATTATCCCAAAAGAAATAATGAGGATTCCGAAGAAGATAATGAATAATCTAACTTTATAATATAATGAGAACAGCTATTTTAATCAACGAAATTATTGAGAATATAGAAAAAATAGTTCGAAACATCAGAAAATTATACATCAGTATTAAGAAATCGTTCAAAAAAGAAAAAAAATGTAACCATATAATATATATGGATAGACGTGAAAGCATATTCAATTGGAACCATGTTTCAGAAAATTTAACGGAAGATCAAATATCTGAGTTGAAAGCATTGTACAAATTCTATCATAAAAAATATTGGCTTGCAAAAATGACATTTAAATATTACAAAAAGGCAGAACTTGCATGTAATATTGGATCTGTTTTTTTGATAGTAACTGGGACTGTAGTTGGTGGTGTAACACTAAACCCTATTCCTCTTGGAGTGATATCCGGTTCTGGGCTCTTGCTTAAATCATATTCAGAGGCTAAAAATTAGAAAAGGAAGATTGAGATGTTAAAATTCGCATACACTTCGTACGAAAAAGTTTTAACACATTTGCGATCTTTTATGAGAGGACTGGAATATAATGACAAAGAATTTATTGATTTTGTCAAAATTCTAGATGATATAATAGTAGATATGTGTCCGTTAACTGACAAATTTGAAAAGAAATATAATAAGGTATTCATCCAATAATAGATTTTATTTTATCACCGATTAGAGACATAATACTAGCCCAATATTTATTATAAAAAGCTAAAGTTTTTTTCGATTTACTAATTGGAATATTTTTGTAAGGTATTCCCATCATCTTGAATATCTTTCTCATAATGAAATTTACGCTAATCATCCTTTTCCTTGTACCATTAACTTCATTAAGAACCTTACCTATCTCGACATATATAGCATCAATCTTATGTTTCTGACAGTTTGATATTTCAATATTATATTTTTCTTCAATATCGAGTAATATGTTGCTGATGTGGTACTCTCGATGGTAAACAGATTTTCTAATAAATTTATGTCTATTTTCATAAAAATTAACATATTCTTTCACATAATTATATCCTTGAACAATACCACAACTTAGACAGGCTAACATCCCATCGTCATTAATAATATACTGATTATCACAGCATTCATCATATTTCGGTTTTTCATTAGAATCTTCCAATTTTTGGTCACAAAAAGGACAAACAATATCTCCTGATTCTTTCAGTTCATCGTGTATATCTTTATTGCAATTCATTCTATACTATTATATAAGATATTATTTATAACAATTCAATTCGTTTCAAACAGCTTAAATAAAATCTATTATACATATATATGATAGTAGCAACTCGTGAAGTAAAAAGAGAATAACAAAGCATTATGAAGATGGATCCACAAAAATAACTCATATAATCAAATATTACAATGGTAATGATAAAACGCCAAATTTAAGATGGAAAATTGTTGATTACATAACCCCCGACGGCATTATTGACAAAAAAAGATCATACGATACCAAACTTATTATTAACAATTACAATGATTATGACGCTGAATATATAAAAAAAGAAATAGAAACATCATCAATTATTCATTACGACAATAATAGTACAAATCATACATTATA
Source organism: Siderastrea radians (assembly GCA_964017195.1). Lineage (NCBI taxonomy): Eukaryota > Metazoa > Cnidaria > Anthozoa > Scleractinia > Rhizangiidae > Siderastrea > Siderastrea radians. The sequence continues at coordinate 5,959,274 of OZ024889.1, read as the reverse complement.
TTGGGAAATTGTAAATGTCTCATTAAAATCCATATTTATACAAACGAAAGTCGTAATGGAAAATCGCGACGGTTCAATTGATAAAGACAATTCATGGCAAACAGCAAGTTACGACGTGAAGAAAAAAAACGGAAATCATGTAAGTCATAATTATAATTTCCCGCTTTGATTAAAACAATAAAAAATAATATCAAACATGAAGACTACTAAACTTCCTGCAGTGCGACATCACGTGATAGAAAAATGAGTTGGATACATCATGAGATAAAACATATAGTATCCAAATCCAATCAATTCAGCCCATGTTATAAAATACATATAGTTATCCATAAAATGGAACCAGCATCGCAAAAAGAAACTTCCCCTCTTGATCGCTTTGCGATCAATTCACTGCCTCACAAAAGCTCCGCTTTTGTTCCCCAATGCTTAAAAAATGGATCTTGTATATAGTTATCCATAAAATGACTCCATCACGGCAATTGCCGTGATGGAGCCGAGTGATGAGTTTGCCATCACATAATGTCATCACATAATAAAGCGCCCATCGCTCTTCGAGCTCTTCCCACCTAGGCGCTTTTTGCAATTACGAATCATCCATCCCCGTGCGTCGTCTTTGAACGTCTTGCTTCGCAAGCCATCCAAATACTTAGCATGCCGATGATTCTATTGCCGTGATGGAGTCATGTGATGAAAAAAAAACATATAGATTTCATCTAATGGAAAAGTAGTTACAGAGTTGGCTTGGTTTTAGAACACTTTCAAAGAAAGTGGTCTAGAACCGCCAACTCTATAACTACTCTCGTGCAACGAAAACCTTATACATCAAAGTAAGTTTACAGCTTTTCTAAAGCTTTTCTGGGCAAAACAATGGAGCCTGAAAATGACCACTTTTGACATTCATTCAAATTTTTCCCAAATGTGCTCAACGGCCATGGCCATAATATAGCTTTCCCCAAAAAGATTTTATTATATTTATCATTTTAAGTATCCATGTAAACACTGATGCTAATTTGGTTCCTGGGAAAGGAACACTTTGGGAGAAATTCCGAAAAAGGTTGTGCTTGTTTTGGCGGATTGTCAAAATGGCCGAAAGGTAACCTGGTTCAGCGATCAATTTTAACACGTTGACAAAAGTCAAAATACTTTAACATCAAGTTTTAGAAACTAGAGGAATGGAGCTTCTCCCTGGGGAATTTTTATTTTAGTTGGTTCACATTCACCCGAGAACCAGACCAGTTTATTTTTGGGTAAAATTTTTGCTCAAAACATGACTTTGAGGGTAGCATGATTGATTGCAGTTACCATGGCAAGGACACATCTGCTGACCTTTATATGGCTGTTATCGTTCATCCCCCCAGGCAACCTAACTTCACACAAAAAATGAAGGGGGGGTTAAAATTTTTCATTTCCAACTTTGCTACACTTTCTCAGAAAACTGCTCTTAAATTTTCGAGGAGATCAATAATTTCCCGACGAAACTGCAAATAGTAAAGTATAACAAAGAGGGGCCATTGGTGCTTCAGAGTTTAGACATGACGAACAACCATTACTCACTGCACTCCAGTTTCACCACCAATTTTCCAAATTCAATCGTAATTTTTTAGAAAGATAAAGAGGGATACCAGCGAAGGCAAGATCGAGTAGTAAGACTATCTGAAAGTTGTTACGGTAAAGGATTTGTCATATTTCATGTTATCCTTCTATTAAGTAAATTATGCAAATTTTGGCAACACTGGTCCGCAAAGTTTTGTTTTTGTCAGCGCGAGCCTGAATTGCCCAGATTTTTTTATTTCATATTTTAATAGTATCGGGACCGACCTTTATCACAGTACTTCTTTCAATTTGATATTACACATACCAAGACCCATTCTAAGCCTTTGAATACCCAATTTTTGCCTTTTCCGAAGTACGTAAAATGCCTTTGTTTCAAAGAGCCACCAAACCACATAAAAAAAGCAAAACTCCAAGTAACTCCCATTGATAGAAAGTAGAAGAGAATTGCTATCATCTAAAATTAAAACTGTTTTCTGGCGTTGCAAATTGTTTAAAAGCAAACGCACGCAATTTGTTTAATTTTGAGCCTGATTTTTGCATAATTAATTAAGCAAAAACGTTTTTTCGAGTTTCTCGAAAACAGTAGAGTTCCAGAAAGTTTAAATAATATTTTTCAAGAAAGCTCCCCAAAAGTGTTCTTCTGGCAAGTTATCAGGATTTTCGATTTTTTGAGCCTGTCCACCGATTCTCGATTTTTACAGTCAGAGCCTCTTAAGGATTCCTAGATTTTTATCGCTAGCAGTTACAATTTTCCTAAGAAACTGAAAACATTAATTGGTGTGGGAAGATATTAGAAAGAGGTGGCTTAAATGTATGAAGTGACAATTTCTCTCAACAGATGGGATCAAGATCGACAGCAAAACTTTTGATATACATCATTTTGAGTCAGATCGTGGTAACCCTGTGGCTGGTGGTGACATCCGATGCTTGCCCAGAGAAGTGTAACTGCACTCTTTTTGGAAGCAAGCGGTTTATTGTCAAGTGCAAAGGAATAAATCAAGTACCACATGGATTACCACTCAACACTATAACGCTGTGAGTTTATAGCGTACGACTCTAAACTTAGCAATAAAATCAGCCTTAAAGTGCTACTTCGATGAAAATTTCTTGTCTTGTTTTGAACTTTTTTGAACTTCATACTATTCAATAGATGCCATATTACATGAATCGCGATAAATTAGATCGATATATGTTTACACGGCCCAGGAATATGTCCAAAAAGCGCGTTAAACCCGTCCTCCATTACTCCGTTCGCAAAAGTAAAGCCCGCGAATTTCATGGAAGCGGTCTTATCTCTAATCACGTGAATTTTGCTCATGACGTAGAAGTCTCAACCATCGCCAAGAAGAGTAGTATAATGAAGAGTCGAAAATAGAGAGCCAAACGTTGCATTATATGGATGTGTTTTCCGTCAAATATGTGGTCCAGTTCTTTTGAGAGCGATTTAGAACAAAGTTTTTTGGGGGCGAAGTCGGCGAACTCGCAGAAGTCGCGCCATACGATAAGAGTTTCGAGCCTCTCGCTACCGAAGAGGAAGCCGTCTCAAACATTGCAAGAATGGACCAAGAAGCCGAACAAATATATATATATATATATATATATATTTTTTTTTTTAAGCCGAACAAATATCCCAATTATTCCAAATCAAAAACGCTGAAATCCCTCCGATAATACAACAAATTTAACTGTTTTGCATGTCTGTCGTGTTGGGGTCCGTCAGCTGTTTCTTACTCTTGCTTTTTTTCTTGCCGATACGGGTTGAGTTTGTTGTTGTTATGCTCACAGATTTGTTGCAGTATCCTAAATTGTAGTTAATGAATAAATAATAAATCCTATAATAATAACCTCTCCCTTCTAAAAGAAAAGCCCACATAACGCTACATGAAAGTTTTCTGAATAAATATAGAGAGTCCCAAGCCTAACATACTTTCAGAATTTTATAGATAAGACAAAAGGTCGAGGAAAATAAACCACGTAAACGAAGTGATGTCGCGAATCGCCCGTGTAATTGTGCGAACACGGTAATCTTCCTACCTAGTAAACAAGCAAATGCGAATTAATAGAGATAAACTCTGATTTACCATCAGAAGTCTAGGTATAAACTGTGGAATACGCCTTCACATCGAAAGCGTTACTGCATGAGAGAAGTGGCTACCCCGAACGCGGTGAAAGTAAGAAATTATAGCAAATTAAGTAAAGACTTTGGAAGCTCGCTACGCCGTACGCCAAGAGAAATTAATTTAAGCATAAAAGAGTTATATTGTTAGGAGCTGGCTACGCGGTACGAGGAGAGAGATAAATTGGAATGTACGAGGGATGTTGGGAGCTGGCTACACAGCAAAAAGAACAAGCAATACACCGTAAGGTTTGTTATGGTCGATTAAGCTCGGTTGTTTATATTTTCACGTTATATGTCGCCGAGTAATTCAAAGACATTTCGAGTGACATTCTCGTTTATATAACGAGGAATACACGGTGATGTTCTGTTATCCACTAGTTTTAATATAGCAACTTCAAATAATATTCTTTGAGCGGAAGTTTAAGTGTGGAACGCCATGAGCATCATGAACTGCTACCGCCATGCAACGGGTCCACCTATTGCACCCAAAGCCAGGGATACTTCAAACTACCGATTTGTAAGACAAATAGCTTTAAAAACACTTTTATCATGGAAAGCAGTTTTAATTATTAGTATTTCTGATATTTCCCTTTTTGTATTATATTATAGGTTATATTTTATATATATTATAATCTTTTTAATATTTACACTGGAAAGTAGGTCACAATTCAGCCAGCCCGGGGGCTGCAATAATTTTACTTCTTAATAAAGCTATCTTATAGTACCCGGGATACACGGCAATCTTTTCCTATTTTCTGCCACCGCGTACAACGTACCAAGTTGAATAAAAATAATTTCTGCCTATCGCGGAGCCGGCGTGGCGGCGACACAGGAAATAGTTCATGTGATGCAGTTAAGCCGAAATCTGTTGGGACTTATGCATGTATATGCACAAGACAACCGAGCGAAGTATCTCTTAGGTGTGGGAGGAAATGTGTATCTTAACGTACATGTGATATTAGCACAAACGGCAAATAACTATTCGCTCACCATTCAACGATCCCGCTCAGATATGATTGCTGATGTTTTTCTTCCTGATGGCTGGAACTGATCCTGGTTTTAAATATTTCCTTGTACCTTTCTCATAAAATGCTTGAGTAAAACATTCAGCCGTAAAAATGAACAGAGCAAACAGTGTCAAACAGGATTGAAGTCCTTCCTGTGCACACAAACGAAGCTTTTCTGCTTAAAATAAACGTACCCACTCGTCGGCGAACTGTGAATGGAAATTTCCGATTCATCGATGCTTTCTTTGCCGTAATCTTCAAAACAGAGCGCCGACCACGCATACTGCAGCTCAAAATCGAAGAAATGAACCATGCGAACCCTCACACCTCTCCGAATGCATAAGAAAGTAGGCATGTTTGTTCTGTTGCGTTGAGACGTCTACGTCATTTCCTCTCTCGGCCAACTCGGCCCAACTCGTCCCGGTCATTTTTGAATTGAGTAATGGCGGCAAGCGGTATTCGAAAAAGACAGTTAAAATAATTGGACTTCCCGTACGAATTTCGACTTAAAACTTTGCACGGTGAGTAATATGTACTTATATTTTCGAAATAAGGCGAGAACAAAAAATTCACATTTTTGATCATAGTAGTACTTTAAGAGTGATTTTCTTGTCGTCATGACTAAAATTACTTCATCTAACTTGTTTCTGGAAGCTTAATTTTTGTTCATTTTTTGACTATCAATTTAAACAATTACGCTGTCAATTTCAGCAGCCAGTATCTTAGATCTTGAGGTATCGGCAGAATATGAGGTCAATATGAGGCGAATTTGGTTGAACCATGGTTCGTATTTTGGTAACACACAGTCAAATCAATAAACCCATGGCAAGGCTGAGCGAACCTGGTATTTCGGAAATCTGTTTTGCTCTGTAACCGTAACCATTGATTTTTTTTGTAAACATATGAGCCAAATGAATTTCCTGTAGTCAAATTTTGGGATATACCAAATCTTAGCAAGCGTTTCTTAATCGAAAGTTGGACGTTCGGCTCTTTTCTCGGTAAAAAACATGGACAGTAAAGTCCATTTCGGCCCTTTAAGCCAAAAATGACCTGATCAGAGCGCTTGGTATCACAAAGACCTAACTCAGAGTGAGAGTAGAGATTTAAAAAGCAACAAGAAATGTGTGACTGCACCGACTGTTTTAGGTTTTATTTTATTATTATTATTATTATTATTTAGTGTTGGCTTTGGTTCCTCTTGCTAAAAGATATGTTTTTTTAGCGTCGTCATAGTTAATTTACTCTTCGGAACCTTTGTAGTAAAAATTGGCTCCATTTTAGTACGGTCCCCTTTTAGCAATTTGTCTTTACTTCAACAAATTGAAATCAACTGGATGTGCATGTATCTTACTTTCTGCAATACAATGAAAGTAAAGAGAAAGCGACAGATTTTGTACACAGGGTGTCACAAATGTCTCTCACGCGCAGAGCCCGCGAACTGCGAGAACGCGCGCAAAAATCCAGGGTACAGATTCAGCAGTTTACCAAATTTATCTCTGTCAGGTTGTTGTTTTTGTTGTGTTTTCGTTCAAGTGTGCTGTGTCTTTCTGTTTGTTTGCTTGTTTTCCCTTTAAAAAGATAAACTTTTGAATGCACGTTCTTCATTACTTTTTTTTTATTTACAGGGATCTTTCAAGAAACGTTTTGAAGTCTATTCCTCGGGACACCTTTCAGAATCTGACCTTACTAAAAATCCTGCAAGTCTTTATAAATATTGTATACCAGTTCTAATTTTCCGTAACTTGAACACGGTGTTGTGCTCCTTTAGACGACTTGGAATTTTAAAATTCCTAAGTATACCAGTTTAACGATGGAAATAGTTAGGTTGTGCGAGGTACATAAGTATATCACATATAAAAGAAAAACGTATCAAAATCAAATATAAAAAATAGTTAAGAAACAGATGAAGAAAACAAGTAAAGTCCAGGGTGCTAGATCCCCCTGACACGTGAATGAAGTTATTTTATCATCATCATCATCATTATCATCATCATCATCATCATCATCATCATCATTATTATTATTATTATTATTATTAACAAGAAAAACCCTACGGTCATTTAACCCGGTCGTCGGAACCCCACCCGATCCCTCAAAATTAATCAGAATGCGCCTTACGTGAGAGGTTATTTCCTGTTTAAAACAGTGAAGTTTGTAAACGTAATTAATCGATGAATAGCTTAGCTAAGAGTTGTTTTGAAAATCATATCAAGGAACGATATTAAATTAACATTTACTAAGTAGCAAATCTGTTATTATACGTACACGACCGACCAGTAAACTGACTTCATCTATGTACCTCTTCTAGACATCTTGATGGAAACCACATCGAAGGTGGATTTTATCTACCGGAAAGTGTAACAATGGTGTAAGTTCTGATCCCCTATGCTTACTCCAACGTGCATGCTTGTGTGCGCAGTTCCCCTTGGGCGATATTATGTCTGTGGTAGGGTCGAATTTGTCAACGGGTAAAAACTCTTTTAAAAAGCTTAATGGGGGGAAATATCACGATTCATATTTGTGACATCCAATGCATGAAATGACTAACCTAGGATGTGAGCAACCAAGTGCCACCATCCTTTTTTTATAGAAAAGTTTGGTTTGGGCAGTCAATCAATAACGTTCTCATAATCCAAGGTCGTTTACATAATAAAACAATAATTGCACTCAGCCTAGGCCTTGTTATAATAAGTCGACCACTGCCATTACAATACACTAAATATGGTGTAAACATTATCTGTTACCCTGTGGTTGACAAGCCAGTCCTGTAATGAAAATTCACCAAAACCATCAATTGACCACAACCATCGTCAGATTATGTGCAGCACTTTGGTCGCCGTTACAAAGTTTAACTGAGTGGAAAGCGACGATGTGGATCTAAGAGTGTTGTCTAAAAAAATTCAGAGGTAGAGACTTTCATTTCAAAACTCCAACGGTTTCGATGTACGAAATCAGACAACGAATTACGAAGTAATTGTTGTACAAAAAAAGCAAAAAGCGATATTTTACTAAACTCAACGGGAATGTGCTACTTTATATTTAATTATAATGCACTAATTTTGCAGCCTTTTCCGTTAGTAAATTTTGTGGAGAAGTTTCAACAAAACTACAAGTGTGGAAAGAAAAAATTCCATTTTTTTATTTGGTTTTGTCTGGTTGACAGCGGATCAATTATTGAATGTGTTTAAGCTCTAAAACGAGATCGCAATGCATTGCTAATTCGTTATAATGTGTTATCGATCGCCTATGGACTACAAGTGAATAACAGGACGAGTTGGGAGGTTTTTTGTGATATTTTGGAAAAAGAATACTCAGCAAAATAATTAGGGATCCAAATACCATACACAACTTGTCCTATGACTATCACTTCTTGTCTAGTACACGTATTATGTGACAGGAATCTTTTTGCTTCAATTTATTGTTGTTTCTGTTTTTTTAGTTCAATGAGAGATAACAGGCTATCAGTAGAAGACTTAAAAACAATCCTTGCAAAATCAACACGCGTCAGCTACTTGTAAGTATACCTGTGCTTGTTAAGATGGCCCCGTAGAGCGAGGCCCAATTACAGGAATACGAACTGGCATTCCTTTCGTACGTCGTGGTGGGTTTTTCAAGGTCTCTGGACGATTGATTGGTATGTTAGTGATATATAGGGGCATGAGTAAGGATGGAAGACTGAGATATTTTGACCGTGGTATTCTTGGGGATACGGGATGGTTTATGCAATTGACGATTGATTAGTACCTTAATGAACAAATGAAAGGAATTTCGTTGTAGTTGGTTTGTTCAAGATCATTGGAGAAAAAGAGAAATATTTGGCGTGATTCGATGTGATTGAATAGCTTTTGTTTTCTAGAAACGTCTAGTTTGGTTATGAAATGTCAGTGTCCTTAACTCAAGCTAGTTATTTCAATCCACACATTGGAAATGTAGGTCACACAAAGAGGGGAAAAAACGCTAGAATCGACACTGGGTTAATTTTTTCGCATCAAAATATTTATTGCTAAAAACAAGCTTACACTTGCAAACTGGAGGAGGTGATACAGAAAACGCAATTTTATAAAATGCATGGTATTTTTACTGAAATATGAGGGATGTACAAGGTTTAATTCTAGTGGCTCACAAATAAACTCCAGCTTGTAGGGGCCGTTTTTGATAAACTACAGGTTTTTATGTTGCATAAGTCTTGAGATCAGGAATTCAAACGAACAAATCCCTCATTAGTTCCTTCTTGATTACTTTACTTATCTTTACGGCATATATTTAAAAGTAAGAGGAAAAATTATTTTTACAAAATTCGTTGTAACAGTTACATGTGGCAACATCAGTTCGCATAAGCATTTTTGTAGTTTATGTACTTGCTTACTTCACAACGAAAGCACGTCACGCACCCACCACAACGACACTGCGCTTCCACAAAATTAACGTTTGTTATTTAGTACAATTTTCAAATTTTTTTTATCCATCTTTACAGAGATATATCTGGAAATCCCATAGGACCTAATCTAACAGCTGACGTTTTTTCTGGCCATGAGAAGACGCGTTTCTTGTAAGTTCCAACCGTTAATTTTGTTTTAATTTTTTCCATCAAAATGACAAGATGGCTAAATCAATTGACAAAAGAACAGTTGAACGACAGAGTACAATCACCCAGACGATCCAATCACCCTAGTTATTTCTTTTGTAATTAGATACATCGCCAATTGCAGCCTGAAGCGCATTCAAAGTGGAACCTTTCCGGCAATGAAAGACTTGCTCAGTCTGTAAGTATATTGCACTCATCATCATCATTCATAATACTCGTTCCTCATTCCAGTACGTTGTGATGTTTGTTCCATATGAGATGTGCTCAATTAGCTGACAGTTTGTAAATATAATGCTCATTTTCTGCAGTGACCTTGGTTCTAATATGCTGACCCATATGCAGCCAGCGATCTTGGAAGGACCAGGCGACAAACTTCAAAATTTGTAAGTTAATGACCTTTTTTCTCAGTTAATGTAAAGAACTTCGTTCATTACTTTTTAAACATTGGTTATAAATCATCTCAGATAATTCATATCAGTATAACTAAGTGTTGAATTGAAGTCCTCGTCGGCTATTAAAGTACTCAATAGTTTAACTAGAGCTATAAATATTTAGCTGCTTATTTAGCTGCTTGTATCAGATGCAAAAAGCAGTACGTTGGCTGTACTTCAACGAAATTCAATGTTCGTTTTGGCAATCATAAATCGTCAATGCTTAACAACAAGAGAACATGTGAACTAGCGTTTCGTTATAATTCTATTGAACACCAAATTTGTCAAATTGGCTTTGCTATTATTGAACAAATTGTTAAGCATAGAAGTGGAGCCCATCTCGAACTATTGCTTCTTACCAGGGAAGCACATTGGACTTCGCACCTTCTTTCATTACATTCACACGGCTTTAACAAAAGGCGCGAATTCAAATCAAAGAATCGTAATCTGTATCTTCACGTGGTAGCACTGTATCCTTTGGATCCTTCTACTGAGAGTTCATCGTTTGGGTAAACCTTATTATTGCGAAGACGATTATATGAGCAACTGACTACTTCAGTTATTTAGGATCACCAACCTCTTCCCGTTTGGAAGGCGATTCACAGGAATTTTTCGAAAATAAATACAAATACAGCTACATGGGAACAGAAATAAACACAAATAAGTAAATGAGTGAAAATGTCTTCCAGCCAGGAATCGAACCTGGGTCACCAGATTAGCGATCGGATGCCTAAACCACTGTAACGCGTTCCAAACTAAAATGCGTTTTTCCAAACTCCAAAATTCCGTTATAATAGACCAATTTCGCACGGAATAAAACTCGATTTCCGCCAGCAATGTACGATACTCGACTGCAAACAAACCATTAGTTCGAGTAATACCCTGTTAACACGACGAAGTCACATTTTTTAACTGTTGTTGTAATTAACCACGTTTATTCTGAACACAATTTTACAGTAAAAATCTACAGTTAAAATTGAGTGAAATGGATGGAGACAAAAAAAGACCTGTAACATTGCAGCATAGCAAAGGTACTCTCATCCAAAGGCCTAACAGCTGCAGATAAACTCTAGAAGAGTAACTCTAAAGCAAATGAATGATGCAGAAATTCTGCATCTTCGCCGGGTGGCTTGAAGACGTTGGATGCAGAAATTCTGCACAACCTTATTTTCGCGTGATTCACTACTACCGACAACAAATGGATGCAGAAATTCTGCATCTCAATTCGGTGGCTTGAAAACTGTGGATGCAGAAATTCTGCATGACCTTTTTGTGCTCTTAGTTCTCTACCTTATCTACAACAAATGAATGATGCAGAAATTCTGCATCTCAAATCGGTGGCTTGAAAACTGTGGATGCAGAAATTCTGCATGACCTTATTTTCCGCTTAATTCACTACCTTATCTACAACAAATGAATGATGCAGAAATTCTGCATCTCAAATCCGTATCGGTGGCTTGAAAACTGTGGATGCAGAAATTCTGCATGACCTTTTTTCCACTTAATTCACTGCGATTTCTACAACAAATGAATAATGCAGAAATTCTGCATCTCAGATCAGTGGCTTGAAAAATTTGGATGCAGAAAATCTGTACAACCTTTTTTTCTGCTTACAGCTGTAATTTAGTACTGTCCCGACAACAAATGAATGATGCAGAAATTCTGCATCTCAACTAATATACTCATAACTGTAAGTGGCTTGAAAAATTCTGATCCAAAAAATTCTACACAATCTTATCTTCCGCTTAATTTGCTGTTGTACATGTATCCACAACAACTCAATGAAGCAGAAATTCTGCAACTTAACCTAGTGGCTTGAAAAAATGGATACAAAATATTTCAGCATCTACATGTACACTGTAGGTAGACAAGTTACTTGGGCAGAAAAATGCAAAAATGCTGCCTTTCGTACATGTAGAAACATGATTCCAGCTAGAGGAAGAAGTCAAAACAATGAAAATTTACATGTATAGATTATTAATTTTGAAGTAATTTCTGGAAAAATTTAACACCCTTTCCTTTGTAAAATGCAATAATTATAAGGAAAAAATATTATTTGCTGCTATATTATTGCTGATACAGGGTGTATGTATCTATTTGAGCTCCGATCAGCTAGGTGTATATTCATACAGCAGCAATGATTTTTGAAATAAAATGGAAGAAATCTGCGCTAAGTTCAGCAAATAGGTGACTTACACCCTGTATGGAAGTAGGCCTTACTGCATACATTTCATGTCTGTGTCAGACAAATTCCCTTATCAGATCTAACTGTTTCACCATGGTCTGGCACAAATCATGAAGTAAAAGCAAATCCTTTCGCTGATTTATTTGTATTTCTTAGAATACACTGACATAGTTCATGTCTACCTCGCCACTGATCAAACCAAACGAGACTGTGCCCAAACACCAGGAAGCACTGCGTTAAGCCTCAGTAACATTTTTGGCCCAAAATGTACAGTTTCAGGAGCCCGATAGTATACGCTGTGACAGAAGAAAGAAAAAAGATATTTCTACAATTAATGTATTATAATGAGGAAGTGGAGGAGAGGGCCAACCTTGGCCATTATGATACTTACAGGCTGTAAGCCATTTTTGCTTACAGTAGTTAGCTATTTCATGTGTTGCGAATTGGTAACCCCTTAAAGCCATTTAACTTGTCATCAAAGCACAAGATAACCAGGGCATGAATTGTGCCTAATACATCCACCGTGCCTAAATTTTCCTCACTGTTAACTTTATCCTGAGTCAAAGCATTACAGCCCTATGTGGGGGATTGTTTGCCAGTGTATTTTTGTTTTGTTTTTGTCTGTTTGTTTTTTGTTATTTATTGTTATTATTTTTTTGCCTGCTTTGAAACTGATGCTCAAGCTGCTGTGGACAGTGCAACTGCATCTGAACTGAACAGTGCAACTGCATCACATATAGTTGTCATACAAGGGCACCGTGTTACAGAATGGGACAATATAGAATGGGACAACATATTGTCAATATAGATATCATAAGCAATGAGCATGTCCCATTCTGTAACACGGTGCCCTTGTATGACAACTATATATGTGATGCAGTTGCACTGTTCACTAGGAATTTTACCCTTGGGTAATTTACAATGTATCAGTGAGTAACTGCAACTGAAAGTGAATCAAAACCCAAAGTAAACCCAACCCAAAGCATTTCCTCAAGGATGCCACAGGGGAAAAGGGCTAGTGTAATGTGCGGAACAATTCAGAACTTTAACATCCATCCCTCCTGACTCTTAAGCATTTATTTGAACTTTTGATGCTCAGGGCTTGTATAAAATTCCTGCCCCCTCCTCCCCCTTTGCCAAAAAAGTGTTCAAATGCCCCTCCAAAAGAACTATTAATTTTTTTTTAGTGGAAATTATTCATATTATTCTAAGGGACTGTGAGTAAAAGAGTTGCTCGCCTGTTCTGAATGTTCTAGACATCAGAGAATGAATCAGAGTTGTATCTCCCAAAACAAAAGGAGTAAGGCATGGTTTGGTGGCGTGTTTCTTCACTCTTTATGTGACAAGGCCTTTGAAACCTGACCACCACTATAAACTGTAGCATGCTAATCAGTAAATAAATATATAAAATCCCTGAATAAAAAAATATTGAATGAGGGTTTTGTGATCATACAGTGGAATAATCAAGGTCTCTGGAAGTGTTATCAGCCAAGGCCAAAACCGGATATCACAATAGCTAAATCTAATAACTGAAGGGGTGCCTGGAATAAAGTCCCAAGTGACTTCTGATTAACTGGTAAATTCTCCTTTCAACCCTTTCCTCGCGTCTGTTTGTAAAATTAATCAAAGCGAGAATTTGACATTAGATTAGAAGTCACTTAGGGCCTTATTCCATGCACCCCTTCAATGTTTTAATAAACACTGTTTTTTTTTTTGCTGGGTGTAACTTTGGCACTCGCCAGCCATGCACTTGATTTGGGCGTAGGGAAAGGGAAGGGGGGGGGGGTGGTATTCCAAGAGACCTCTGTATACTGAAGGTCATGTGATATGAACTTTCTCAATCTAGCAATCTACACACTAGGGCAATATAACTGTGAAGAAGACGAAATTAGCAAGAAACAGTTCTTGAGTAATATCACATGACCTACATGTACATTGGAAAAAAACAAACAAACAAACAAACATTCCAGCTATAAAATACAGGACGTCCATTGATCGGCGCATAATTATTATTGATATTGAACAGAGTAACTTAAATCTTCATTTAAATAGATTGAAAGCAGACTCTTACCTTTCATTTACCATATTAGCATTTGAACAGGCCACACTCCTGTGCCTGAGCTATAAAAACTCAACTGGACTGACAACAAAGTCGATGTCTGCAACTCATGTAGACAACGTTTGTGGAACGAACTCGTCATAAGTTTGTCCTTGAATAAGACAAGCCAAAGTTGAATATTCGCTTCATATCGAATTGATGCGAGCAGTGTTTTTGTCGAAATCCTCCACGTCAGAATTGCTTCCTTTGAAAATACGAATTTGGAAGAATTTCCGTTCGCGATTTCCACTCAGGCCTCCGAAATGGAAAGATTCCTAACGAATTCCCTCCCAACCTCAAGGGGCAGCCTCGTTCCCAGGTTGCTCTCAGGTTTACAGGAAAGGTGATTGGACGTTTTGAATATCAGAAGATGATTTGATTGGTTCAAGTATTTTATGAATGACACATTAATTTCCGTTTGAGAAGACGCGCCATTCGATTTTCTGTGCCTGGTTCAATGTTGGGTCCTCGATTCGCTCACATTTTGTCCTCTCGTTTAATTTGTCAGGAACATTGTGTTTTACATCGTTTTTCTTTTCTCTCGACGTACACGAGCGCGATTAGACTTACCATAAAGGTCACTGCGATAATCTGAGGGACGCTTCTTCATGGATGCCATGATTTGAATTCTTCAAAGCAGCAGAACTCGTGACAGCAGCTCTAACTGGCCCAATGGAGTGTTCTAAATGGTAGGTGATTAAATGTTTGATTCTAACTGCAGTATTTATACAACAGCGACATATTACAAACAGTTTAGCGGTAGTGTTTGCGTCTTCTCTGTTTGAATCGGTTAAATGGAATGTTCACAAAGATCCCAGCGTTTATGAACATAAGCTTAGGCTCACTGAACTTTTGAAAGTACATGTTTCTCAGTGTAATGGGAGTAGCTGGGTAGATTAGCCATGCACTACAAGTAGTCCATGAAAATCGCCGCCCGCGAGGAGACACAAGACACTGAAGGGAAGAGAGAAAATAAACTTTTTTTAAAATATTTGATTCACTTGAAATATTTACTGCCTACTCAAAACTTAACCTTAGCAATATTAAAATCACAGAAAAGCAACCCTGTGCTGCCTGCTACTCCAGTCACAGCCTGCCTACAACTCTGTAACAGTTTGACTGGGCTGACACATACAGCCAGTGCTGTTTGAATGGTTTGTTTGACAGAATTCTATTCCAAGTGAATTTTGTATTGGGCATAGCAGTGAAAATAGGGAGCTTGCACAATGACAGCATCAAAAAACACTAGCTTTAATGAGCAAAAAAGCAACTTTGCATGTGCATCACACTTTTAGGTACATTTCCTTGCTATCCTCTGCATAACTACATGTACAAAAAACACGAAATTACGTGACATTAATTTCTATGGAGGACTTGGATTCACAAGCAATTTAAATGCCACCCCTACAATTCCACTCCAGGAAAATACACCTACATTTGACAACTGTAGCAAGTTAGAATCACTGCAATAATGTTTAAAAGATCATATAAACTCTTTATAACTGGTAACGTCTCCAGTGCTGCTGTTGTCGTGGTTGTGTAAGCTCCCCAATAATGGTAAAGATGCACTGGCTATCAAATTGTCTTGGAGGTGTGGTGTGCATGTAAGACTTTTGTCTCCTTTATTTTATCATGGATGAAATGAAACAATCTATAGTTATGTTTTTCTGTTTTAACTTCAGATCAAGATACAATAAATCATTGAGATATTTAAATTTCAAGTACTGAATATAAGAAAATGAATTAATAATGTCTCTCTCAGGCTAGAGAAGCATGCAAGATTACAATGTATACCAGTCTCTCTGCACCTCTGATGTGACGACAGATTTTACGAGGCCAACATACACCAGTACATAGTATAAGTATAAATAATGTATTTAAAAACCCTCAGAACTTTTATTTAGTTACATGTACAAAACTCACAGTGTATTATACTGATTGGGGGCCAGTTGCATAAAACCTAATGTCTGGCATTAAAATAAAGAGTTTGATTGGGCCTAACGTCAGACATTAGCTGTTTCATCCGATGTTAAAAGTCAGCACACACGAGGGGACTAGTCCCTGCAACTAGTCCGCGGGACCAAAATTTGGTCTCTGCGACTAGTCCCACGAATTCAAACCTAGTCCCACAAGCTATGCTTGGTCTCTTTGTGTGAACTCTTCATGGGACAAGTACCTGCGACTGAATGAAAATATTTTGTTGGATCTTTTAATTTTTTTCCAGTTGGCCTTGAGAATAATTTTTTTGTCTGTATTGGGAGTCTTGATCAAACCATAGTTACTCGAGGGACTGGTTATGAAACTTTGCAAGTTTCAAAGGCCTTAACAAAGGTGCTGCAATTTATGTTGAAAGTACCACGACAGTGCACGATCTTTTGTTTGACGTTCGCACACTATGGCTGAATAACTTAACAGCGACATTCTTATTGGTTAGTTGCTCATGCAAAATTTAAAACCTATTGTTGTTTGTGCACCGTCAAGGTTAAAAACGGTAACAAAAACAAAGGAGTTAGCTGAGCTTCATAACCAGATTCTTTTATTAACTATGATCAAATTAAACAGTCGCCTTTTTACTTCTGTATCAGCAATATAGGATACTAGAGGAAAAACTTTATTCAAATTACAAATGACAAACACACATAGGCTTATGGATGAACAGTGTGCGGTTTTATTGAGCCGAACTACTTTAATGTTTTGCGGTTAATTTACTTAATTCGGTTTTACTGTCAAGGACCGCTCCATTTTTCGTCTTCACATTTTAGTGAATTCCAGTAAGAGTGCCCTGAATTTTACTATTTTGCTGTTAACAGGTCCCCACGTGTAAACCCTTCGAGGGACTTGTCCCCGCAACTAGTCCCATCATGTAAACATTACAGGAGACTAGTCCCTGCAACAAGTCCCTGCGACTAGTCCCCTCTTGTGTGCCGACCTTAAGTTTTACGCAACTGGCCCCTGTATGTTACACTGTACATGTATCTTGGACTTTGAACTTAAATGGATATTCAGAGAGTATTCTTGTCAGTAAGATTAATGCTATTCCAGTTTCACCTTGTTTCATGGGGCTAGTTGAACAGATTTTGGCCACATTTGTATTTCTCTTATGGTTTGGGCTACCAAAAATATTGTTATAACCACAGTTTGATATTTTCCTTAGAGCGGTTTACATTGATTTTTTTTAATCATTATTATTATTGAAAAAGGCAGGCTGCATAACTTTTCGCATCTCTTTTCAACCTGCATAACACATTGTTGCTAACTTAGACTGTTTTATATCCATGTAAGCAGGTACAATCTTGTTTGCATGTTCTATTGTTTCCAAACTCCATAAATTATACTGTAGATGACATTTTGAGTACTATCCCTTTTATTCATTTTAGTCATGGGCATAGATCAACGTCATTCCCAAGGTCTCTCTTCTCCACCCTGGGAACGAGGTTGGGCCAGGGGCACAGTTTTTTGCAACTTACATGTATCTGAGTTCAGTGAAACTGAATATTTTAAGCCATTGAACAAAATGCAGAATTTTGCATCCTGTATTCACTGCTTAATAACTTTTTGCTGAATTTTATTCGTATAACCAAATGCAGAATTTCTACATCTTAGCTCAGTATAGTGAAACTGTATTTATTTTGCTGATTTTTGTTCATTTTAGCAGGCGCAGAATTTCTGCATCTTAGCTCAGTGCAGTGAATTTGAGTGTATTAAGCCACTGAACAAGATGCAGAATTTCTGCATCCTTTGGTATTCACTGCTTAATACGTATAGTTACTGCTGAGTTGTATTCATTTTATCAAGCGCAGTACTTCTTCATCTTAGTTCAGTGCAGTGAATTTGTATAGTTTTCGCTGATTTTTGTTCATTTTAGCAGGCACAGAATTTCTGCGTCTTAGCTCAGTGCAGTGAATATGTATAGTTTTTTGCTGATTTTTGTTCATTCTAGCAGGCGCAGAATTTCTGCGTCTTAGCTCAGTGCAGTGAATTTGAGTGTATCAAGCCACTGAACAAGATGCACAATTTCTGCATCCTATTGCATCAGTATTGGTATAGTTTTTGCTGAGTTGTATTCATTTTATCAAGCGCAGTATTTCTGCATCTTACTTTAGTGCAGTGAATTTTTATAGTATTGTGCTGATTTTTGTTCATTTTAGCAGGTGCAGAATTTCTGCGTCTTAGCTCAGTGCAGGGAATTTGTATAGTTTGCAGAATTTCTGCATGCCATTAGTATTCAGTGCTTAATAAGTATAGTTTCTGGTTTTGATTCATTTTACCAAATGCAGAATTTTTGCATCTTAGCTCAGTGCAGTGGATTTGAGTATTTTGTTTAACCACTGAGCAAGATGCAGAATTTCTGCATCCTATTGGTATTCACTGCTTATTAAGTGTAGTTTTTGCTTATTTTTATTCGTTTTATCAAATGCAGAATTTCTGCGTCTCAACTCAGTGCAGTGTATTATTTAGCCACTGAACAAGACGCAGAATTTCTGCATCCTATTGGTAAGAGCAGAACTGTAAGGCACACTTTATACTGAATGGAAAATTGTGTTGTTCAATTATAAGCATTCTTTACTGAACCAGTTTGGTTGTTGTTGAGAATTTACGATTTACAATGAATACGGTAGAGGCGTCGAGGAAGATCCCCATTCTCAACGGAAAGTAGTAAGAAAATCGTAAGTTTGGAAAAACGCATTTTAGTTTGGAACGCGTTCTGTACTCGGTCACTGAACAACCGACGCTCGCAACGCAGCCTTACAGTTTGGTTGGTTGATTGATTGCTTGCTTGATTGATTGATTGATTGATTGATTGATTGATTGATTGATTGACTGATTGATTGATTGATTGATTGATTGATTGATTAATTGATTGATTATTTGCGTTTCCAACAGGATCCTATCTCAAAATGCTGTCAGTACAATAGCTGATGGAGTATTTGTGCGTTTCAAAACACTCAGTGTATTGTAAGTGCCGGCATCTATTATTACTGTTTTAGTCATTACAAAACACACTTGTGTGAAACTCAACATGAAACAACACTGGATGAAACGCCATATTTAGTCTTTATTTAAGTCAAGTTAAATGACTACTAAATCTGAGAAAAATTTTAATTTAAGAAGCTTAAACACAATCTAAGATGACAGAAACATGTAAGCAAAATTTAGTTGTCTTTAATTGCATATTAAATCCTTTTTTTAAGCTTTAATCGACATGTTTAAGAGTCAATAAAGGTGTTGAAAGGTTTAAGTTTAATTTAAGTCGCCTTAAACATAACCCTAGTTATGTTTAGCCCTAGTTAAGGTTAGCGTCAATCTATTATAGATTTCAGCTAAATTTAAGCTCTAGTTTAGTCTACAATGAAAGCCTATATTAATTGCCATTGTATTAAGAACAGAATTTTCACGATACCTCTGGCACCAGCGAAGCGTAGCAAGCAGGCATGGCAAACTTGTTGATCCCAAAGCATACAAATATGTAGAATACAGACAAAAGAGAAACTCCTGAAATAAACTGGCTGTCAACAAATGATGCGGCAATGAAAACTTTGGAGACGAGTGCAAAAGTCTCCTATACTTTTATTTGTATTTCGCGCCCTTAAAATGATTCAATGCGCGTGACATTTACAGCGATAGTTCAATACATGTTGGACTTGAGATCACAAGATTTAAAAGAAAATTCACCGACTAGTTTTTGAATAAAAGCGTCCGTAACAAAGACGTTGCTTCCCTGTGTAAAATGAGCATATTTGTGACATTACTTCTGATTACATCATTTGAAATCTCGGGAAGCAAACCGCATAAAACCTTCAGGAAAAGTAGCTGTATGCTACAGCTATGACATATGGTGAAAACATTGTTTCAATCTGTCAGGATAACACTGATACCGATGAAACAATAAAGAAAACGTAAATCTGTGTTTTTTTTACTGGAAATTATTCAACCCGATTTTTTTCGAAAACGCTCCCATAGAATTTTTTCAAACTTTGCAGTCTTGAAGATCTACACCTAGACTATAAGAGACAATAAGTCGTTTTAGAAGTTTAGGTCTAGAAGTGGAGAAAATTGCTGATATACAAATATCATGACGTCATCGTTTCGTTGCTATGATAACACCGATGTCAATCGAACCTACTTTTTTGACAAGTTCATTCATTCTCTAGTAAATGTGTGAAGCAGCTTGCCCCACCGAGCTCAGACAGGCAAGTATTAGCCGTTTAAAGTTGGGACGGTGTGCCTCGGAAAAATCCAGATGAGCCACCTTAAGCTCTGTTAAACACAGTATTAAGTTTCTTAAGTTACCACATGTTAGCGGTGGAGCTGTCCAGCTGAAATGGCTTTGCGCATGTGTAAGGTACTTGCCTTTCCTCGGGTTAAACTGCGGGATGGTGTACGATACAACCTTAATTTGGGCACTACCTCATTAGCAAACAGAGGCCCAGTTGCTTGGAATCTTCTGCCACAAAAAATAAAAAACATCAAATCACTAAAGAGCTTCAAAACAGAACTGAGGAAGAACTGGAATCTAGTTGCGAAGATCAACTTCTCGAAGGAAGCCTGCCTTATCAGTAATAAACATTGTGACTTTTTATACTATTAAATTTTATGCATACAAACTGATAGACTTGATCATAGCATTCATCAAACCGATTTACTTAATTAATAATTCATTTTATTACCATTATTCTTCATCTTTACCCTTTTTCATTGTCTTAAACGTATTTAATGCCTATGTACTTATGTAATTTTATCAACGACATTTCAATTTTAATTATATTTGTAATATACATGTAAATAGTTAGCAGGTCCACATCAGCGTTTGTAGTGAAATATATGTTTGAAGTGTGTTAAAGTAGTTTATACAAACCTTAAACGTTTGTTTCAGGTGAGTTTAATGCAGATTAACTAAAGTTAAACATCCGTTTCAAACACGTTAATTGCAGATTAAACATAATTTAAATATTCGTTTCAGATACGTTTAATGTCGATTAAACAGAGCTGATACAAACGTTTTAGACTTGTTTAATGGGAACTTAAATAACTTAAACGCGTGTTTTTCACGTGTTTAATCTTTAAATGGTAACTAAACGTTTGTTCCAGACAGGTTTAATTGTGATTCAATTGAACTAAAACGTTTTTGTGCGATGAGAACTTAAACCTATATTAAGTTTGAACCTTAAGTGTGCCTAATCCGCATTTAAGTTTTCGCTTAAACTTGAATTTAGGTGACTTCAACTTGAACTTCAATTGAGAAACCTGTGTTTACGACATGAATAAACCAATTTAAGATTACTTAAATTTGGCGTTTCGCCCAGTGCAAGAAACAGCTTAATTAAAATGGTGGGAGTTTGAAGACATCGACCATGTCATTACGGCCGCGGCCACAATTTTAAATAGCGAACGAATTTTGGGGGGGGGGGGAAACTTGTCGTGATTCGCAAAACGCAATAAGAAACATGGGTTGTGGTACTCACAAAACAGATGCGATGGGCCAAAGTCTCCCTTTTTAGCCTTTCAGTACTACCTATCCGCCCCCGTATTAAATTATCGTTCCACATTACATTTCGCGGTAGCTGGAAGCATGACTTTAACGTAATACTTAAAATCCCATAATAGGTACAATGTATTAACCACCAAGAATATTTTATATATGGATTGTGGCAAGGGCAAACAGCCTAAAACAGCATTGACAAAAAGAGTTCATAGCGCGCATGATCTCAAGGTTATAATTTCATGCCCAATAATTTTTTTCCTGAAGAGGAATTTTTAGAGGGGATAATATTTATTAAACAAATTTGTTTAATGAAAAAGATAGGTCACTGTGCTCGTTTAGGACGGATTAGCCAGTTTTTTTATTTGGAAAACTTCATATTAAAGAAACCCTACTTTCTTCAGAATACGTGCGCGTACGTGCACGCACTGATGACGCCAGAAATTTATATGTGCAATGCAATGCTGAGGAATTCACCTTAAATTCTTAATCTGGGATATTAAATGAAATCCTCTTATGTTTTCTTTCTAGGTTACTACACAGAAACCGGTTAAAATCCGTGCCCGATTTTACAGGTCTTACTGCTCTCTCGCGCTTGTAAGTTAATATTAAACGATTTATAGTACCTTTTTGCATTAAGGTGATTCCATCGAAAAACAAGGAACATTTAAAATTTTCTAAAACTCGGTCCCATTGGAAATTATGTTTGAACATTTCAAAAATCCCAAATAGACATTTTTCTTGCATTGTTAACTAACTATTTTAGTTGAACAGAAATTAAGATTATTAATTAAAGACTGCTGCGTACGCACTCACCGTGCTGTACCTAAACACGTGTTCATTTCGACATTCACTTAAAGCCAATTTTTAACTCTTCTTAAAATCGCAATATATCGTACCTAGCCGTATGTCATTTAAATTTATGCATTAAAAAACGGGGGTCACTGTTCTCGTTTAGGAGAAATCAAACCATTTATTTCTTTGAACAATTCAGTTTCAAAGAAAACCTACCAAGTTCTGAACGTGTGCGTGCTCTTGCACGCGCTAAAAACGCCAAACATTGTGTGTAGAAAGGATGCCCAATGTAGTTGAATAGAGTCCCCTTTAAATCCACAGAAGCATTTTTTCTTAATGCCACTTAAATATAGTCTTCGTTAGAAAGAAAAACTAAATGTGATTTAGATTTAGCCTAAAACTCGCCTAAACAGCCAAAATATCAGTTCCCTTATCCAGGGTTAGTCTGCAATAATTCACCATAAAAATCTGCGATAATACACTTCTTAAAAGCATAATAAGAAGTGAAAAAAAAAAAAACGACCACGTTTCGACTGTTCGCTTAACATCATTATCAAGTCAAGGTGAAAAATATGCTAAGCTATATAAATACTAAATAAAACTTACAATAGGTCATTAAAAAATTACTGTAACATGTGTAAAAACTTAAACAAAGAGTTTCACACGATGGGGTCAGTTTGTGCATTGGGCTTGAGTTCTTTGATAAAAGCATTTCATACCCTAAGCCATAAAATTTCGTTTGTCACTTTCTCAAAACGGGAAATTGGCTTTGTTTTAGAAGGCTCTTGTCGCCGTGAGGTTCCCTGAAATGCTTGCCGACTGCCAAATTTTTGTGTTCAGCAATGCGCTGATGGAGATGTCAGGATGTGTCGCCTCATAAACAGCGCAAATAAACAACGCAGTGCTGATTTACAATAGGCGGCTTAATTTCCTCATGTTTGTGACCTTGCTCCAATTTCTTGCTCACAAAAACAGGTTGCAACGCGTGGCCAATCTTATTGTTGAGATCGCGCATTTGCCTACGAACCGCATTAGCAGCCACCTGATCTTTGAAAAGAAAACTTATCCTGATTGATTTCCATCTTGAGCTTTCTTTTCGCCTTTGTTTGGAACATTCAGTCGAGTTCCAAAGGTTCCAAAGGAACAAAACAATTCAACTCATTTGTATTGTAGTACGGTTTCAATATTAAACACGCAGTGTTCAGAAAATCGCTTCAAACTTTCCACTTGGACTCCACAACGAGACGATTTATTTTACACCACGATACAAGTTCTGTGCATCAAAGAACCTAGTCAGAGAATACTAAATTTACCCGATTGCGTTCTACAAATGCCAAACACAATCCCTAAACGATTAGGAAGGAAACAGTTTGGCCTAATTTACCGGTTACACTCATCAGAAGAATAAGTATTGTTTGTAGGTGACTAGTTAATCTTGAAACTTCTTGCAAATTCCTTCATGCACACTCCCCCTCAATTCGACAACCCATTAGAGAGTGTTAGTGAATTAACAGTTTCTTAATTTTGCAGTCTGTTAGCAGTCATTTAACTATTGCTCTCTTCAAGTAAGCAAAGTCGAGCCACAGAACGCACTCATGTTCCGTGTTTAGTTTTAACTTCGGCTGTTCTAACGCGATCATCTTTGCCAGGGAAAATCCTCTGAATTCGCCCAACTTGCCACAGTCCTCGTGCGATGTTAGGCTCTACAATGAGAACAAAGTCCACTTCACGCATGTTTCCCGTTTCTTCTATCCACTTGCTTCTCTGGGTTAGTGAAGGGAGATGTTCCTTTAGCCAACGTCTCCAAAACATGTTAGCGAGGACTTGCGCTTGACGATATTTCTTGCGAGAATTGATTTCTTTGTCTTCCACTGGATCGAAGGGTGCATGAATTCACTAATCATTCCACTACTCTGTTCATGTGAGGTAAACTAGGTGCGTTGAAAATCCATTCTGTAGCGTTGGTCGAGAGTTTCTGTGAAATTTTGTCTTTAGGTAGTCGTTCCCAGCCCTCTTTCAGCTCTCTCGCAGCTCCGACAAAGTTCGTCCTTCTATCAGAGGTAATGGTTCTTGGATAGCCACGTCGATTGACAAAACGAAACAGACGTCAGAAAGGTGTCCGTTTTAAGTGAATCCGCAATTTCGCGGTGGACTGCTCGTACATTGGCACAGCAGAAAAGAACGCCTCGTTTCTTTTCTTCATTTCAAATCTCTGGTGGAAGGAACGGCGTTACTCGACGCTCTGGAAGTGCAGCCACACGAGGAGGATTAGGCTCTCCTCTTCGTTTCTTGCAATATAGACAATCATAGCAACGTTTAACCGCTGACTTGCCACCCAGTAACCAATATTTCATGCGAATCGAGTTGAATACCTAATCTAGTGGACCATGAGCCAGTTTGTTGTGACCATCCGCGATGATTAAATGGCCACTTTTCGACTTTGCATCTAAGATAATAGGATGTTTGGTGTCAATAATGACTGGTGCATTGTGTAGGCGTCCTTCAGCTCTCAGCAGACGATCTTGAGGATCTAGGTATGGTATAAGACGCTTTAATGGAGATCCCTTTGGAACTGAACTTTCTTCGTCTAATGATTTGATATCTTCCGAAAATGAAGCATGATATGACTGTCGGATTAGATGTAGCTCCGCCCAATGTAATTCTCCAACAGACAGACAGCCTTTACTTTAGCACGCTTAAAAATTAAAGCTCTGTAGCCTGTGGGGTCGTGCAAAATAATAAAAGCTAAAATTAAACTTACACAAAGTATATGACAGTAGAATTGGCTTGTATAAAATTCATCGCTAAAAAACTCAAAACTGTTAGGCCACCTTTCACACTACATGACAGTTCCCCTTTCACAGAACTTACAAATTTCAAGATGTACGCCATGATTCGTTTTTCTTTCTGAAGGCTAGAGTAACGGGAGAGATCGATCAATTCTTGTTTCGCTGGAGCATCAAGGAACTTTACGTGGGCCTTGCTACGGATTTCATTTACGTCTTTCACCTCCTATCCCTCGTTCAGTGTCCTGGGCCAGTGATCTTCAGTACGAGAAACTCCCAGCCTCGCTGCCAAGGGCTTTCAGTACTCATTTGAGACATCCAAAGAGGTAGGAACGTAGCGAATCTCGATTCGGCGCTGACCACTGACACTAAGGGCTTCAAGGTTAGGGCTTATATCAACAATTCTGTGAGCCACATAATTCCGATACTTGTTACTTGATTCACGAATCAAGTAAAGCACGACCATGAAGTCAAGTTCATCCACCAGGGATAATGCAATAACTGAGTCCATCCACGCTGCATCTAACTCCAATCGCGGTACAGTCATTCTCTTCAAAGGAGCTACTTGCGCCCTTGATACTGCCAAGATGGTTTCCACACTTCCGTTGTCATAGAGGAAACGTAGGTATGCATTTGCACACTTGGCTTGCTGGGAGCTGTCTGAGAATGGGCAGAGCTCTACTTTGACAGGCTTGTCTTGTTGCTGCCTTAAGCATCAGGGTACTGCAACGCTCTCCAGGTCCATATTTTCGATTTCCCACTTCTTCCAATCTACTAAGGCACTTTCGTTAGTGCTATCTATTCTGTGTGAACGCCCTCTGACAGATCCTTCCTCGAATCGTAAAGGCACTGAACCATCCGTGGGGGTACCACATTGACGAGATTCGGCTAAGAACTGCTCGTGGGATCCTCGCAGGCTCTCCCTGAGAAACGGAAATGTGGAATGTGTCCGTATTGGCGCAGTACACGACACCAAAATCTCGAGAGATAGGAAGTCCGGATTGCGTCAGCTGCTTTATTTCGACCCTTTCGGAAGCTGGGAAGTCATTGAGAAATGTTTTGGTATTGCTTCTGATTGCTTCACTCTCTGTACCAACAGAATTTAGAGAATCATACACATAAAGGTTTCGTCTGATGGCCTCTGTTGCCTCTGGGTACTTGTCACGATGCCTTTCCGCGTTAATCTGCACCACGTAATTGGCACGTGAAGGGGCTGAGCGTTCTCTAAATGGCCTCCGTAGACATTGAATAGCATCTGGTTCCTTTTCTCGTGATTCTTTAGACAAAGCGGGCATATCAGGTTTGGTAACCCGTAACTGAAGGAACGTGTCCTTCATGTCCGAGCATAGCGCAATACGCCCCTACCGAAAGCGAAGCAACACACCAAAAAGTGAAGTTAGGAGATCGGGGCCGGCTAAGTTGAAGTCATTTGAACTCTTCATATTGAACTTGGCAGCCATGTTGTACACCCTACAGAATTCTTCTTGGGGTGACAAACGGGATGATGATTGAGATAGTTCACTCTCTGACTCACAGTTCCGTTGACCTCCTCAGTAGTTAACTTTCTAATGTAACCACTCCGAACATCACTTGCTATCGAGGCATTGTACGACTGTTTTAGTGGAGCGGCTTGTTCCAGGTGGAGTTCTAAGGTGCGCAACTGAGCCTCAGCGGCTTTCCTGTTGTTAGGGAGAACGGGATTTGCGTCTTTTCATAAGATTCCAGATTTAAAGGCATTTTCGTTTGGAATTCTCTAAGTTGTACTACTTAGAATCTCGTACGCGTTCACATCTTTGGCTGATCGCACAGTGCTTTTAGTTCGTTGAGTAGACACAGTTTCCATGTCGATCCACTGCTGAAGTTAATGCTGAAGACAGGAGTCGCCTTGAGACTGCAAGCCTGCTTTTATTCCACACACGTGAATATTATCTTATTATCTTCCTCTGAGCCAGGGAGATGAGAAAAGGCTAACCACCCCAAACGCATTCTTACTGCTATCGGAGTACCAGGAGGACCATATCGCTTTTCTAATGCTGCCCATAAAAAGTACGCGTCTACACCGATTATCATCTTAATGGCAGAGGCATCAATAAGGTGTATGGGAAGGTCCTTTAAATGACCAAATCGAATCTTCTCTCTTGTCCAATCGAAACTATATGCAGGATTGTTCATTTTTGGTATGGCGTGCACTTAACAGAAGACACCTTTCACACCAGAGATAGAAACATCGAGAGAATCGACGACTCCACCCATGTTGGCGCCAACGAGCACCAATTTGCCCTGTGGCCCTGATAGACCAAATTCCTCGACAAGGTCCTGTTAAATGAGAGTAGTATTTTTGATGGAGGATTTAGAGCATGAGTTTGAACACGTCTATTTGGTCCAGAGATGAAGATTGGAATTATCTGATGAACAATTCGTACGGCTGTTGTTGCACGTTCCGAAAATGTGTGAGTAGTGTGTCATTGCCTGGTGCCGTGAAACCTGGATCCCCTGTAGGACTTGGACCTGTTGGTGTAGAAGAGGGTTTTGTCGAACTTGGCAGTTTAGGATAACCTTTAGCAGCTCTTGTTCTCTCGGCAATAGCCATATTTACATCGTGAAGGACGGAATGATGATCTCGTTTGCTGCCATCAACACCACAGTTCAATTTCGGTTTGCGGTTCCTTCTACGATACCTGCCAAGGCAATTTAAGCACAGTCATTTTTCATTTCTGGCTGGGTCGAGGCCTTTAAACAGCCTGCAATCTTGAACAGGGTGCTTTCCATTCGTGTGAAACGGGCAAACTACAGTACTCGCGTGGGCAGAGTAAGTTTGGTTTCTGAAGTCGCTTTGTTTTGATAAGGCGTTTAAGTCCAGAAAGGCACGTCCCTACCTACACTCTAACCTGCTTTTCCGGCCATTTTCGCATTGCCTCCAAATCAACATTTTTAGGATCTTCATTTGTGTGTCTGGACCATATGAATTCTAATCGGTTCAAACCTTAATTTTTGTACTTGCCGCTACGAGGTAAAATCCCTTGAAGAGCCTTCTCCACCTCGTCCGTAACGTGCGTTAACAGAATTTCCAAGAGCTCGTCTTCGGAGTAGGTGTTTTCTCTTTCTAGCTTGTTGAATGAAGCCTTGAATGCGGGATAGTTCTTCACGTCTCCGTCAAAGGTTCTTATTCTGGGTTCGCGTGTCTTCAAGATGGCTTCCGCTAGCTTGATTGATGAATATTCCTCGGTGACTAACTTATTACTATAGGTGTTTAATTTCGCTGCTTCACTGGAATTGTAATTGGTCATTCGAGCGAAGTAACGATGAATAGTATCTCTCTTACTCTCCCGAGATAGTGCCTGAAGTTTGTCTTCTAAACTCTCATTATCTTTTGAATATCACTTACCCCAAGAATTAAAGTTTTATGCTTTTACACATCACTCGGGTAGGATGTTTTGTGCTGGGCACGTAGTTCGGCATTTGCGATCTTGAGTCTTGACTTTGCCTCCTCGAGTTCCAACTGAGTTTCAGCCTTAATTTGAAGTTATTTTCGTTCCTGCTGTAAGCGTAGCTCCTCTTTCTCTAGCTTTCTGCTTTTCTCCTCCATTTGAAGCTTTTGATCTCCTATCATACGATGCTGGAACGTTTGATTCTAATTGAAGGCGTCAACGTCCACTAGAAGGGTGAGAAGGCTCAGATGAACGCTGACTTGAAACAGAATTTCTTGGGTAGGCTTCCGTGAATTTTAAATATTTATGAGCTCTTTGTAGGGTTTGTAGCACGTTTTCTTTCATGGAACGCGCCCAACGTAATACTGCAAGCATTTCCCTTTCATCTAGAACTTCAACAAGCTGGTTATTGGCACTCTTCAAGTCTTCACATAGTTTAGTAGAGTTCTGCTCCCATTGTCCTTTATTAACTGATCCAGATTTCCGAGTTCGCCACGCAATTCATCATTTTGTCGGCATCTAAGCCAGCGAAGCTCTCGCGCTGTTAGCGTGTGTCCATAGGTAAGGATTAAATGATTATTCTCCTGTTTCCACTCTACTCATTGTAAAAAATGACTGGTATTAAATCCAACAATAGAGATTTCAGAGGAGACCCGAGCGATGGATGCTTGAGCCAGTAAAAAATCCAAAGTAAGGAGGTGACGAGGTAAAGTTCAAGCGAAACCATAAACAGCGCGATCGAATAATCCAAGGACGGCGGCGTCCAATCCAATAAAGAGATTCCGAATACACAGTGAGCAGCGTTTCAATAATCCAAGGACGGCGGCGTTCAATCGGGAGAAGTGGTTCCAAAATAAACGGTGAACAGCAGCGTTCAATTCAGAAATAAGCAAAAGACCGAAATTTGTTCAGAAAACTGCTTGAAACTTTCCACTTGGACTCCACAACGAGACGATTTATTTTACAACACGATACAAGTTCTGTACATCGAAGAACCAGAGAATACTAAATTTACTCGAGTGCGTTCTACAAAAGGCAAAAGCAGTCCCTAGACTATTAGGAAGGAAACAATTAGGCCTAATTAACCGGTTACTCGCATCAGAAGAATACCTATTGTTTGTAGGTGACTAATTAATACGGAAACTTGTATATTCAACTTCTTTTAGCGTAAACTTCGTATTGAGTTTAGACCATAGTCTTTTTTCCTTCTTTTCATCCTTCGTAAAGAGAAAATGCTTCTGTCTCGTACAATGCATTATTGAGTTATGTAATTCGTTCTTGCAACAACAAATATGTATTCCTCCGCACTTTAGCACGATCAGTGTAATGGCAGCAACGAACTTAGTTTGTATAAAATATGTTTGTATGTTGTCCTTTTTGTAATTGTTTTGTGAAATAATAAAATTTCATTAAAAAAAATTCTTTCAAATTGAATTTGTTGCCGGTAAGGTATACTCCCCTCCCCCAACAACTATTTATTAATGCTTCAATTTTTGTCGTGCATGATGCTGATGGTAATAATTTCTTCATTGAAGAATTTCTTTCATGTTAGAACATGTCTACACCTACATCATCTGCTACGTAAACAGATAAAAAATTGGTAAGATCCGTAATGATATCACACCAACCGTTGAATCAGTCACCGTTAGAATAAAATTATGAACTCAGCAAAAGTAGGTACATCGATGTTATGACACAATACATAGATTGCACTGTAAACTAGGTAGTGCTCTTTTCTTTGACCAATTTACATGTGTGTATGTGACTGTCACTCGCTTTAGGTCATTGAAAGAGAACCAAATCAAGGATATATCGCGTCTCGGCAATTCCAGCATAAAGCAGGTTATCGGCTTGTAAGTATGACTGTCTACTTCCTAATACATTCTTTTCTTATTTGTGAATTTATGGCTTCGTGGACGATCCCTTATATTAATGGAATGAGAAACGTGTATTTAAAAGGAAACTGACAGATACACTTTTCTTTTAATGATAATACATGCCAGAAATCCATCTCCTGATACAGGGATGAAACGTGTATACGGCTTTCAACAGTGTGCACATATTCAGTTTCTTAAGTATCATATTTGGAAGTTTAGCGAATAGCGTCAAGTTCTACATTTCTCCGGCAGGGCCGGCCTTTCCTCTTAATGCTAGAAAAAGATGTAAATCTTTTGAAAGTGTTGTAACTAAGTATAGCGGAGTTCTTTTGAAGGCAGAAGGCCCGCGAGGGCGAAGTCCCATACTCATGAAAATTTGTAAATCCCCGAGAGTCATCAATACGTTTTGTCCCCATCAGACGAACTAATGCGTCACATAACGGACGAGTTAGGTTAGGAATTAGTCGGCCATCTCGGATTTCTTGATTTTTCAAAATCTTCGCAAGAAAAAATCAAGATTGACCTAAATTTTAATCAAAAGAAATAAAATGGCACTAATCTAATCTAAAATTGTCTCTTTCCAGCAATTTACAAAGAGGAAATTTCAAAAATCTGAAAAACTGCAGCTAAGTTGTGGTTGTCATGGTAACGTCAAGTTAGATGAACAACGACATGTCACCAGGGTTAATGACTTATGCTTTATGTTAACAAAGTTATACAGGTCCAAAATGTCCTTGTGGGCAGATTCCGCTCCCGCCTCCCGGTCTGAATAGCGTTAAGCTGCATATCTCCAAATGCCAGCCAATTGTTTGCACGCTCTTTGAAGTAGGTTTACATTAAATTATTCCGAATTTTAAGTTCTATTAAGTCTTGGAACGGCTTTTGCATAATTTAAAGTATATACAGGAAGTTTTACCCCCGGTGAAAACTGTAAAGCTGCGCGCTTTAGCAAGTCTTTTCCAAAGATGTACCTAGGAGAAATGGATATTTGCAAACTGTAAACACTTGTTACATGTTTCAAGGTTGTGCATACACAGTATTAAGCTCTCTATTATTTTTCTTTCATGTTCCGTCACAAATTTTTTTGTCCAGTTTTACCTAATCGTTTTTCACCCACTTAATGACACTCTCTCGTTCAGCGTTTCTGTAACCTGACCGCTTTTGAGCAAATGTTGAGTAAATCTATACTTCAATAAAATGACAACTGAAACGAGAGCCATCGGTGTTAAAGTGCATCTAACCCCAAAATATTTTTTTCGCGAAAATAACTCTTTGCACCTGTTCGAAACGCATTGCTCCTTCTTTTAATGAAATCTACCTCAGTCTTGACTTTTTATAGGCTGTAAAAGTTATGAAATCTAGCCATCATCTCTTACACGACCGAGCTAGTGAGGGGCATGGGTATATTCCTAATTTGACATCACAAACTGTTTTTTATTTCCTTAAGTCTTTGTAAACATACATGCAAAGCAGTTTGTGACGTCAAATCAGGAATAGACCCAATCCCCTTCTGACTCGGTCGTGCGACAAATGATGCTTAGATTTCGGTAAGTTTTGAAGCCCGTAAAAAAGTCAAAAACTGCAAATAATGGCGAAAATGTTTTTAAGATAGGTGCAAGGTTTTATATTAGCGTAAAAAATATTTGGGGGTAGGTGCACTTTAAGTGGATTACCCGATTTAGGGGTCACTTCAGTTTTGGTGTCTCCAATAAAGAAGACTCACTAAATTAAACTGATTATCATTTATCAGTCGTGCAGGTTGGGCACACTAGTTGTGAGTCTCAATTTGTCGGCCATTACAGTATATTTTGTTGAAATAAATGCATGTACGTTAAAAAAACCACATAACTAACCTTGGTTATCGTAACTGACCTAACTATTATATATACAGCAGTAATCACAGTTTTAAGATGTATTCGACATAACTACGTAAAGCAAATTTACCTACTTTCATCAGACTTTCAGACAGACAGACGATCGGATCGAATTTGTACAATCACTTTGACTTAGCTAAAACACCACCATTTAATCAATCAGTCAAGTCAGTTAGCAAAACGTAAAATACTATTAACTAACGATATTTTTCTCACTTGACCTTGGGATTAGCTCCATGAACTTTAAAAGTGGTACTACGATCAAAAATAACTTTTATTTTTTTTCTTCCGATTTCGAAGCTATGTTTACTAAATACTCCCAAAGCGAACATTCAAGCCTAAATTTTGAGAAGGCTGTTAATTTCAACTGCAATTTTCCGATTTATTGGTCCGCCATTATTACACCAGAAAGGATACAATGACGTCATTTACTCAGGAGCTATAAAGTGCAGTGTGTGAACACAGCTTGTTAATTATGCAAAACAAGATTTAGTTTTGAGAGTCTGTGGCTTATTTAGTATGCAGCACGGGAGGTTTGAGCTGTCAGACTCTCAAACTCGTGTTTTGCATAATTAACACGCTGTGTTCACACACTGCATTCTAAAGCTCGTGAGTTAATGACGTCATTGTGACCTTTCTGGTGTAATAATGGCGGACCATTAAATCGGAAAATTGCAGTTTAAATAAACATTCTTCTTCTCAAAGTTAAGGCTAAAAATTTCGCTTTGGGAGTGTTTAGTCAACATAGTTTCGAAATCCGATGAAATAATAAAAGTAATTTTTGATCTTAGTACCACTTTAAGTCTTTTCATGCAGGCTAGCCACTTGTGCACTGGCAGGACTACTTTAGACAACGCTCCTAATTCTCCTGAGCTTAAACCATTTACTTTAATATTTGAAGCTAGCTCTTGCCTTTGTCCTTTTTTTATGTAAACATATAATGAATATAAAACAAAGGAAAATAAAAATTGAACCAAGGATAAAATTGAACTGCAACATATATACGTATTTAGAAAACAAATGTCTTTCTTAACAAATTTTTCTTACTTTGTTATCATTTTCAGAGGTTTGGAAGGGAACGAGATCGAATACCTACCAGCGTATCTATTTCAACGTCTATCTGTGTTATTTTCACTGTAAGTTCAATATAACGTATATACAAAAATATAAATATACAACACAGGCAATAAAATAAAATAAAATATAAAATACTTTATAAAATATAAAACACAACACAGGCAAAGGGTTGCGTAGATAATACCCTTTATTATTTGAGTTAGCAGGAAATAAGCGAAGCCGCATCCAGGGTCGAACAGGGTAACCCTGGATGAGGCCCGCCCAAACAACCAAACTCAATAAGAAAAGGATTAGAGTTCGGGGCTCATGGGCAAGAGTCATGAGTCTGAGCTAAGTGGCTTGGAAATCAACCTTCGCCACGGACATCTGACGTTCAAGGGGCTGTGAGATGTACAATAAAACAGCGTCGGAAGACCAGTCACCCTGAAGAGAGATCAGTTCCAGAGGAGCGCCTCAGTGGAAGGTGTAAGAGACACCAACGTGGCTAAAACTATGAACAGAGTATTTGCGAGGGTTAATGTTGGCCTTTTGGAGGCAGACGCGTAATCTAGAGGTGACTGTTGCATGCGTGATAGGCACTGCGCTAGAACCAGAGGTGAAGAAGAAGGCAGGAGTGTTAAGCGATTGTAAGTAGGCCTGGAGTTGATCCTCATATGCCTGGACTGGACAAAACGGCTGCCCCTCTGGTGGGCTCATACCAGAGATTAGAACACGGTGTTGACGAAACTGAATTGTTTTGGACCAACGAACCACCATCACCATGCCCCAGGGACGTATCACAATGTCTTGTCTAGACAAGTTCCGGGAGGAGTCGAAGGTCGAAAGAGATTTGGAGACGAGATTTGACTTCCTAAAAAGGTAAAGAAACCGACAGGTATGGCAGCCAAGAATCTAGAATCCCTGGGGAGACGAAATTGAGAGTAAGGGCCGTTGCAGGATGTCGGGGGTAATTGGCAACGTCTGCTCTCTGGAGTCACCCACGATGCGGCGAAGGCCACAGAGAAAAAGAATGACCAGGAAATGCTCTTGGGATATCACCTCATAGCCGAAATGACAGTGAAACGCGTTGATAGGCGAAAGGTAATTGATGATAGTGGTGTGCTTGCGTACGCCTGCCATTGGGAACGACAAATGCTTTTGGTGGAGTCAGCGTATGCAACAGCAGAAACAAATCGCGAACGTAAGTCCAGCTCCACCAGGTATTCTGTAGATGCGAAAAGAGATTAGGACGGCAGAAACGAGGGAGACGTAACTGGGGAAGGTGGACACAACAAATATTTTGAGATCCAAGTAAATGCCTAGAACGGATGAGAAAGTTGTACTTGCTGCTAAACAATACCTTACGAGCAGACAGACAGACGGCGGAAATTTTCAAGTTCCTTTATTGACAAAGCAAACAGACAAGGAAGCGTTTGTTCATCCAGTTGAGATCCCATCGGCGAGTACACCGGAAAAAGTCTAGGGAATAAATATTCTCTAGAAGCGATCAGTCAACAACGTGACCCACCGAAATCCAGCGGGAGTGAGAAAGGAGAGACAAAACTGATTCATAACGTGAAGGCGACCACGAACCAGAAACTCAGTCGTGCGAGCTAAGTACACCGAAACCCTGAAATGAAGCATCTGTTGGTACGTAAACCGTTTGACGAAATCCAACAACATGCGGCGGCCGTTGAAGGTCAGAAGAAAGTCCCGTCACCAGGCGATATCTCTGTGAAACGACTACGATAAGCGACACCCGTGCGAGGGCTGCTTGAATCTATTGATACAATCTAACACACGGCGAAGAAAAGTCCGTCCTCCGTGAACGACATGGCATGCAAAATAAAGAGTTTGGAAGCCGATGACGTCTGAGATAAAGGAATGAACCTCTTCGGATAAGCGATGTAGCTTGTCGTCTGGAAGGCGCAGGGACATGGTTTGTGAGTCAAGTTCGACCTAAAAGGGTAACACGCTTGGCTAGAGAAACTGCCTTTTTATAAAAGACGTTGAAGCCAAATGAATGCAGCAAATTTATGAGACAAAAGTGCACGCTGACATTCATCTCGCGATTTGCCGATGATCAGGAAATCATCGATAGTTAATGACACAAGAAAAACCGCGGCGATGTATCATGCGGACAATGGCATTCGATAGCTTGTTTAATACAAAAGAAGCGCACGACAAACCAAAACAGATCTGTTGTCTTCAAAATATTGATACTGGGAAGGATTGTGAAGACCGAACATCCATGAAAACCTTGACGTTTACGATGCGGGGGAAATGCAGAGACCCAACGCCAAGCAGCTTCAATGCCAACAATGGAGTAGAAACATCCAGGCTCAGACATAGCAACAGCACTGTCAACGGAATTCCAAGAAATGATTCAAGGTCACGCTGAATATGATCATTAAGCCATCTGCCTTGCGTCCGGCTGCAGTCAGTAATTGGGCTTGACTTTCCTGAATCTTTTTCATCAGGAACTACTACCGATAGCGTAAACAAAGCGAGGTTTAGAAGACACTTGAGAGATTCGACCCAGAAATAACTCCTTAATTATAAAGAAAGTCGTCCATTGTCTGTTTATTACAAGCGTTCTCCCAGATGAGTAGTTATCTACTTCGTAATACGCGCTGAATGACGGGTCAGATTCTGCAATTAGCTTAAATCCAATGCAGTCAAGCCATCAAGAATTAAATCTCTGTCTGGATCACCAATAAGCTCTTTTTCCCAGGCGAAGAGATTTAAGGGGCAATCCTGAGGCGGTGTATCAGCGTTACAAATTGATAAACTGTCAAATGGAGAGATACGTGGGTTGCCGTTAGCTACAAATTGATGTTTGCGTCATTCACGGGAAGTTGAAGATGGTAGAGTGAATCTTGGGAAGTTGAATTTAGCGATCGTTTGTTTGTAGCTGCAAATTGAAGGTTGTGTGATTCGAAGGAAGACGAGGATATTGACCCATTGAGCACTGCAGCGCTAACGCGACCCAGCAACCCAGAGCACTGCAGCGCGAACGCAGAGGCCACGGGTTCGGATCCCGTTGAAGCCCCGGAATCTTTTTTTCGGGCTTAATTCGCAATTGCTCAAATTACAATTGCAGCTGCGATGGTCACATCTTCATTTCATATCGACCCATTATTATCATGAATTCGTAATTTAGAGGGTAATTCAGAATTCGCGCGTGAACCGCTGTTACAACTCTTTCCTTTATGTGTAGTGGAGGAACAAGAAATACACGCATGCCATTAGAAATGAAATTCCAGCGAAAGCATATTTCAACAGTGGTTGGTTTACGGCCGGAAACACCTCGGTCGCCAGGCAGCTGTTGCCACGCGCGGTGTGCGAAACCGAGACATCAAAATACAGCAAGCTCAAGTCATCGACACTGGTTCCCCACGGGAAATCCTCGGTACTCTTGCTCAAAAGCCAAAATAGATTTTTTTAGACACGTGTACCCTGATGCTCAGATATTTGTATAAGGTACTCCATTGTTTCCTTAGGGTTTCCAGAAAGGAACAGGTACTCTAGAATATTAAAGTTCCCGAGCACGAACTGAGAATAGGGCAATTGCATAGGTTTTAGTTGCTTTCTATCTGTTCCAGCCAATTTTTTCCACGGGTGCAGTGGACGTTTTCAGAGTCACTGGAGGGACTGGGACGGCGTAAGTTTTAGAGACATGCAGACGTTTAAGGGCTTGCCTCACGATGATTTTATGACCGACCAGAAGCCCCAGATCGGAGAGGTTCGCCTCTGTTAACGCGCTAAATGTGGCTTTGGACGTGATTTTCTGGTCAAACAGAATCTCCTTAACTTCGCCGGGGACGTTTCGGCCCGACAAAATTTATCTAGCCAGCCAGATGAAGCAGGAGTGGTTTCCTTCTTTGTTTTGCTCTAAAATACAAAACTAGCAGGCTAGCACAATGGCGGGTAAATCGGAATGAGGCGAAAAGTCAAGCCGCTGGAATGTGACAATCATAGTGTGAGATTATACTGCCATTTGGCAAGGTCTAATGCCTGGCAATTAATTCTGCCTCGAAGACCATGCAGTAAATCAAATCTTCTACACCACTTTCTACTTGCTCACGCTAGAAATTGCTTTATTGTTAGTACCATACCATAATGGTATGGTATTTCAAAGGGCACATGTTGAATGAGAAATGATATAAAATAACTTCATATTGAACAAGCGCGAAAGGAATAATTGTTTTGTTAAGCAGTTTCAACTTCGGTAATCATGCCTTTTTTCCAATATTTAAGAAAAAAACGTTTGCTTCGAGGCAGAACCTTGGGAACACTACGACACTTATATCTCTTATGGTTTATTATCTTTAAGCCGTGTGACGTAAGACCATGTGTTGGGTGGGGTTTTGATTTCTAACCAGTACATTCCATTCGACATGTCTGTTGACGTCCTTTTTGCTTACAACATCAAAGCGCTCCTCTATCTCGCAATTTTTAATAACACCTTTAAACTAAAGTTTAAAACCCTGTGGGTCATCAAGTAGGGAAATTTTTGAATATTTACTAAAGAAACCTCTTCTCCAGGTTGGAGGACAATGCTCTAGTTTGAAAGAGTGTTCAAAAAATGTAAAATATGAGGACAGTTTTTCAGCAAAGGACATTATCATCCGATATTAATATACCATCAAGCCAGAAAGGGATTTACGGATTTACGGATACCTGAGCACATCCAGGCAATATTTAACAAGGAGACAAGTGCAAATGATATGTATGTAAATTGCAAAGAAGTCGTCGGAATACACCCAAGGTCTTCCCAAGACTAGGGAAACGAGGAATTAAAGAATCACTTGCAAAGACTATACCTCGTACTATTCCAAACTTAACTCGAAATTATGTCATTAATTTACTAATCGCATTGTGTCCTTCTATTTTCAGAGATTTGTCCTTCAACAAGCTACATTCTCTACCAGATGGAGCATTTTCTGCCTGCAATAATTTATCTGAATTGTGAGGGAGTGATTTGAAGTGGAATAGTTCCACAGTTAAAACTCGACGATTTAAAAATGCGATGCAAAGCCGTGGTGTGAAGAAAAAGCAAACTGCATTGACAAATATACGAAAACAAGGCATGTTGTAAAAAAATTGATTTTATGAACTTAACGTTTCGTATGCTTCAAAATACATCTTCAGAAGTGACCGTTGACCGTGACCAGCTAAATTACAAACAAATTTAATACAATGTAATTTAGCCCAACGGTCACTTCTGAAGATGTCTGTCATCTTCATCTTCATAAAATCAATGTTTTTTTATAGTATGCCTTGTTTTGTCATGTTTGTCACCGAAGTTTGTTTTTATACCTACTGAAATTCAGATGGCCAAAGAATAAGAGTGTTTAAGCTGTGGTATATTTCAGAAAATTTTGAAAAATAACCAGCCAACATTGGTGGCAAATATCAGAAAAAAAGTTGCATTTTTCCATAGAACTCACTGAAAACCGCATGCAGCCACTATTAAAAACGGTAATGCCCACCTGCCTGAAATTTAGAAATTTATCGGCCTTCGTCATA
The DNA here is from genome assembly GCA_964017195.1 of Siderastrea radians. Taxonomy (NCBI): domain Eukaryota; kingdom Metazoa; phylum Cnidaria; class Anthozoa; order Scleractinia; family Rhizangiidae; genus Siderastrea; species Siderastrea radians. Next base: position 5,920,467 of record OZ024889.1, on the reverse strand, counting down.
TCTGTGGTTTTCACTTCGTAAAATGTAGGTTAAAGTGGCATTGGATAGAAGACAAAGTAGTGATAGAATGTTTTTCCTTCTTGCTGTCCTTTTTTCTCTTCTTTTTTAATTTAAAGGCTTTTGAACTTCAACCACATCTCACGAATCAACCGGCGCACTTTTGTTGGGCTTAAAAGCTTGCAGACACTGTAAGTTACTAGTTTGCATTTAAGCCATTGCTACTCATTTGAAATGATGCAAGTTGTTGAGGACCTTCCTACACGTAATACTAGTCTCAATGGTTTCATAGAAAATTCATCAATTTGTATTTGTTTACCAGGATGATGATACACAACAATATAACAAACATTCCTAGATTTACCTTTGCTGACACTCCACTGAAAGTCCTGTAAGTATCAAGTTGTTTCTTTCCTCAAGACAACCTTCAGACATCTTGCGTTGCTCCCTCAGCCTGACAGTTATTCCTGGGAGTTATTTAAAGCATTAAGTGTTTCATTAAAATAAACGTAGAAATTACGACGTGTTGGCTTCCCAATCCCTCCTTCAACTTCCTGGCTAATTTTAAATTCGCGTTCTCTATACTCCAAATTTTGACCTCATTATACGTTTTTCAAATTAGACGACAAAAGGCAACATCAGTTTTCATGTGCAAATTGAATTTTAAAGGTAACTCTCAAAAAAGATCATGACAAGATTAACTGACCAATTGGCAAATTAGAGACGCAAGCCTTTTTGGGAAATTTTGAAAGGTCTTTTTGGTTAACCAATTCGACAATTTTAGTAGGTCAGTGGCCGTTGTCGTCATTATACAACCACATTTGGATTGCACAACGATGCATCTTTCATTGCATTATTGTGCATGCGTGAATGAGGATCGCATAATGAGGTCATTTTGCGGAGTATGATAAATATTAATTGGTTTCACTTCTTGAAGTAAACGTTAACTTTTAACATGTTGTTTTTGTAATCAAAAGAGCTTGGAATTCTTTGAGAAGCTGCAAAGAATCATCGTAAACGTCAAATATACTAACACTAACATTTGGCGTCTGTGAACGGTTTTGAATTGTTTTGGAACAGGGAAAAGAGCAACAGGTTATGAGATCAATAATTCCACGAAACGTATGCCATACTTGATTGACTGTTCTAATCTTTGCTTTAGATTCCTCCATAGCAATTCAATTAAGCATATTGACGGAAACGCCTTTGGTGGCCTAAGCAACCTGGAATTACTGTAAGTCTTTTCGTCAACAACATTCTTGCTGTGATTGCCAATTTATATCACTATAATGTCCTCTCTCCACTGAGAGCCCCTCTCTAATTAATAAGCTCCACCTTTAGATGCTCTAATTCTTTTTTCAATAACAGCCCATATACCAAAAAGCGCCCAAAGTAAGACGCCGCGTCTTCCTCCAGCTAATGCCGCAAGGAGGAATCTTGTTACTGCGGCAAGCCATTAGCAATCCCCCAAAAAGTCCCTTTGAAGGAATATATTAAATTATACCATGGACGTCCTGAAGACTTATACTAAACGTCCCTTAATACACTACAGACTAGAGGCACAGCCAAACCAGTCTTGTAAAAACTCTATTAGAAACAAGACTGTTCCTTTAGAATTCAAACCACCCCAGTAAGCGCTTCACATAAAATCACAAACCAACATTGCAACAAATTGCACAAAACCTGACTTTCTTTGTAAGTACCGAGTGCGAAGGACCACCATTCTATTAAATAACGTAGAAGTATGACTACGTGTCTTGTACGTCATCATGTTTATCCAACTATTTCCTTTCTTCTTTCACAGGACATTATTCAGCAATCCCTTTGGAATATTGCCAGTAAAGATATTTGAGAAAATGGCATCCAATACAACATTGTAAGTTCTGTGGAGTCACAAAATATACTTCATCAAGTCATTTGAACGTAGAAAATTATCGTGCAGCTAGTAACAGACATCTCGTAGCTCAGTGGTTAGAGCTTTGACTCCGAGGACTCGGATTTTTTCTTCGTAGCCCCATGATCGTGAATACCGGCTAATTTGTTTGTCTAAGTCAGTTCAAAGATAAATGTGTATGTTTTGTGGTATTGATGAGGCATAATATTAACATTTGCAAATCTTTATACAGGGCTATATCGTGTAAAAACCTCAAGCAACTTTCTCCAGGAAGATATCCTGCCTTTATGTAAGTAAAAAAAGCCAAACTCATGCCGTAGAAATACTGTTGAACAGTTTCCTTGACAAAGCAAACAACTGATTAACGTACATGTAGCCAGGCTGCTCTTTCAGTCCTGTAGGTTCACAGATCACTGGACGAAAAAATAGATTAAAAGGCCGACAAAACAACAGCAAATATGAAGTAAAGACCGGATTTGCGTTACTTTGGTCATATTTGCTTCAAATAAAATTTTGCATTTACACCATATTTACACATCAAGCAAAGACGGTAATGGCCGCATTTGCTTTTTATTTGCTTCACCAGACAAATGTGATGTTCAAAAACAGATTTGTCACACATTTTCACGCGTACTAAAGATGCTGCAAAGATGAATATTTGCCCTCACAAAAACGGATTTGCACGAGTAGCAAATCGTTTCAAATACGAAGTAAATAGAAAATTTGCTCGACTTTGGTCATTTTTCTCCTAAAGCGTGTTTCATATTTGCACTTTATTTGCAACCAAAGCAAAGACGGTAATGATGGGTTTTGCTTTACCTTTGCTTATCCTCGTAAATATGCGAACAGAACTATCTTTGTCAAACTTTTCACCTGTAGAAAACACTGTGCAATAACGTGTATTTGCCCTTCAAAACTGTATTTTCTTGGGTTGCAAATATGAAGTAAATAGTACATTTGTTTGACTTTGGTCATTTTTGCGCTAAAGCATAATTCACTTTTACATTTTATTTGCAACCAAAGCACAGACGGTAATGACGGTTTTTACTCTACCTTTGTTTAACGCCGCAAATACGACGCATAGAACCATCTTTCTCAATCTTTTTATGTGCAGAAAACATTGTGCAATAACATGTAATTGCCCACGAAAATCCATTTTCTTAGCACCACTATATATGAACAGTACATTAGTCTGATAGAAGAAAGGAATCGTTAAGTCCGATTTTACCCCATGTTTGCTGAAGCTAAGATAGATAAAGATAGATTAAAAGATACCCGTTTGTCATTTTTTTCTGTGTTGTGTAAATATGTTGTAACAACTGTATACATTATTTTGATCCACAAGACTACCCTGGCTTTTTCAGCAGATGTGGCGTAAAGAAAAACAGAGACACAGTATTATGCATTTCAGTGACATTCAAGTATTTATTTCATCCCTAGCAGTGTTACGGCTGAATACACGATCATGTATTGCAACAATATAACTTTTTTCGTCAATTCACTATTTTAAATTATGGCATGTACACACAAGTTACAATAAACTTAAACAGTAACTACAAAACAAAGCAATCAACCGTTTTAACAATGTTGGAACATGAAACGAGTTTATCTGAACATGCACTATTGTCAAAGTAACACAAAGGCCTGGTGGATATTCATACACAAAAACATAAAACGTGGCCAGCAAAGCTAGAGTTCCCTCAACAATGGATGTCTCTGAGGTGCACAAAATTATCTTCCCAGCGGCTAAGTGCACCTTACTGGCCGAAACATCCAGATCATCCTGGAAGATTAGAAATGGATATGGTGTTGTTTTCCTCTCTGCCACTTGTTTGGCACTGGTTTCTTCCTGTTGAGGAAACTATCAAGAATGTAAGAATAAAAACAATAACAAAAATATAGTAAAATAATAAACGAATTATCTAACAAATAAGATCTCATGACCTCGGATGCTTATGTAAAGATGGAATGAATGTGAATACTTACAGGGAGATGAAACATTTTATGTTCATGCAGCATCTTCACTACAAGTTTTTAGCGAAAAAAACATGAAGTTAACTACGGTGTACATCACGACATTAAAAACAATGACGCCGACAACAACAACAACAACAATAACAACAAACTAGTACATCTGGGGACTAGAATAGAAGCTGCATGAAACTGTGTATTCGATTGGACTGTTTGCATCCTCATTTCTGTAGTCTGCATTGTATTCAGTCGAAACTCTGACCAAATATTTAACAAGTAACAATCTTCATTGAATGACCACTATAAAAATTAGTAAGAACTGTGCCCTTCCAGAAAAAAAAATTATTTACAAACCATAAGTTTGGTTTATCTCTGAATTTGACTGGAATGCTAATAGCCGAACTTCAAGTTTATCTTCTTACTATTACATGAGCATAACGCATTAGTCAATTCCAGCTGCACCCATCCCCCATCACTGGGCAACTGCCGGGCAATTGCGCACCTTGTCAGTCCCGGGGGTGGGGCATTAGCAAATTTGGCATGGCTTGGGGTCGGGCATTTGACTACGCCGGGTACTACTCCTGGGCTATTAGCATGTGGTTTCCAACTCTAAATCCAAACATGGAAGACCCAGCAGTTTGTCGTAGACTGGCTCGATGCAGATTGGCTCGTCCGTCAAAGTTGAGGACTGGACAAACTTGTGGAGGTTTTCTCCATTTTATGCATTTCTTACTTGAGCTATCGGGAACCTGAATCGACGTACGTATGCTTCTTTAATCAAGGATTTTATAATTAGAATTTTGTCGCAATGATTCTAAAACTCATGATCGTTTCTTAAATTCTAAACATATTTATAGGGATCGTCGTTTACTTTTGCATATTATTAAAATATTCACAAATATAACTTTACAACAGACTATTTTATGATGTCAAGATATTTTTACTAGTGAACTGTTTAAAAACAAAATAAATAACAATAAAATGAGAATCAACTATCATGTAGTGTTGTCTGCGTTATTAAGCAATTAGAAGACGAAGAGGCAGACTTACAGAGACAAAAAATCATACATTTAAATGCTGAAAGGGGCACTATTGTGCAATGAATGAAAACTGCTGCAGTGTTGCTTGCGGACGTACGATCCTGGGGGCAGGGCATTTGTCCTCTTCCTTCGTCCCCACTCTCGGGAATTTGCCATCCAAGAACAAAAAATGCTAATGCCCGGGGGGGTTAGCTGGGGGGGGGGGCAAAGGCGCATCTGGAATTGACAAATGCATAACCAATACACCATAGACACCGGCATATAAGCCAGCCCCGCAGATACAGTTTACACATAAAAAGATAAACTCCACAAATTCCTTGTGTTTGCATGTTCCAACCTTAACCATATAGCAGTGGCAATATTGCTATTGCCACCTCAGTCTTTTATCTTGAAACAGAGAACAGTAGTATTTAGTGGAGTCAAGTGTCTATTAGATTTGTTTTGTCCATTTCTCCTATCCTTTTATTCTTTTGTCTCGCTAGTCATTGATTATAAAGTTACATGTATCATAAAAAACAAAGAAGTGTTAACAACTGGAATCGAGACAAATTTGCAGTTCAGTTTGCAACCACTAGGCAGTCTTAAGGAAAAAAAACATTTTTTTTTTAAATTAAATAATTACTTTATTAGCAAAACAAAAAAACCAGTTACAAAGCAAGCAAACAGTAAAAAGTTAATTAGTTACACAGTTAGTTACACAAAAGTATATAAGTTACGCAATAGCCGTTGAGGAAAAAAAAAGAGAGTAAACGGAAATTATAGAAAATTATAGAAAAAAAGGGGGGGGGAAACAGAAAGACTCCAGGATCTAAACTTACTTAGAATTATGAAGCCAGTCGTGAAAGGGTCGTCTGCAGTGGAAAAAGGTGTCATGATCGAAAATGTTCTGTTGACCATGGGAAGAAAGCGCATGAAGGTGGGCAGCGGCAGGGTTGGCCGGGCTAGTTAGTAGTAAGAATGGGCAATAAAGGTTGCCACTTCTTTGAGTTTTCTCTAGTTTTATAAGATTCTATGTAAAACTGGGATTTAAGGACCATGATAAAACTTTGTAAAAGTGGAGTTTTGTTACTGGTCTTGCAGCACCATATATAGTATCTTGCTAGAAGAAAGCAAAAATTGAGTTGAAGTGAAAAGGTGGAGGTATCCGGCCTCAGGCCCATAATTACCGTGATCTGTTTTGGATAATTTCTCGGTACTAGTTTAGACTCTTTCAGCCTTTCGATCAAGTTTTCCCAAAAAGTCTCAACATTCATGCAGTACCAGAAAAGGTGGATCAGGCTTTCGGGCGAGTTGCTACAAAAAGTACAGTTTGGATCTTGTTTTAAACCAATTTTTGTCAGGAGAACATTTGTAGGTAGGATTCTGTGCAGAAATCTGTAATGGAAGTTCAGAAGTTTTGTGCTTTTAGTGCAGCGAGCAGCCAGGCCATATGCCACTCCCCAAACAGGGGTCCATCCGTCACAGACAATGAGGTTTTTCCATTTCGTTTGACTTTTCACCGGAGCAGAGCTTTTGGAAGAGAGAAGCTTCTTGTAAACCACCCTGTTTCCTTTGTCGCTTTTAACAAAGATCTCGAGGAAAGAACTTGGTTTGCCTGTGTCACTAGGCTCTTTAGGAAAATTTGCATTATAATGGTGTCTGAGGGCAGATATAAGGCCAAAATACTTCAAAGGCATAACACGTACTTTGTAAGTGTTTATGAGCCCTTCGAGGGAGAGGAAGTTACGCGAGTCCTTCATTAGATGAGTTATCTTGGAAATTCCACAAAGAAAAAGTTGTCTATAAAAAATTGGTTTGTCTTCTATCCTGATTAGCGAGTTGTGCCATATGGGCTGTTCAAGAAATTGTTGCTCAGTTCTTATTTGGTCGCAAAAATTAACTTCTGACCATATCTCTAAAAGTTCTTGGAGAAATGTATTTTGAACCAGTATCGTTTTCAACGTATCACGTTTGTTTAGATTACCATTAAAAACTAGTTTTCCTCCGTATTTTCGCAGTTCAAAATCGAAAAATTCTTTCCATTTCCCGTGGTTAGAGCCATCGAGATATTTTTTATCCAAGTAGTCTTAAGGGATTTGTTGAAACGTAGCTATGTCAACCATCTTTAAACCTCCTTTTTCATACTCGCTTATAATAACACTTCGCTTAATTTTGTCACCCTTGTTATTCCAGAGGTAACTGTAGAAAAGATCGTTTATCTCCCTGATAATTTCGTGATTTGTCGCGAGTGGTGCTAAGATGTACGTAAGTTGCGATGCTGCTAAGCTTTTAATAACCAGAATTTTTCCCATTAATGTTAATCTTCGATATCTCCAACAGCTTAGAACATTTCTGATTTTGTCCGCTTTTTCCCTAGGTCAGTAGATATCCAAATGCCAAGAACTTTCACTTTGTTTTCTGCCCATTTAAATTTTTTCGGGGAAAAGGTTTTCCTTTTTTCCTGCCATTGATCCGATCCACAGGGCCTCAGTCTTTGTATTATTGAGTTTGAGGCCGGACACACTGCCAAACCTTTCAATCGTGTCAAGAGTGGCAGACAAAGCCTCCCTGGTGCCATTAAGAATGAAGGTAGTGTCGTCAGCGTATTGGCTTATTTTAATTTCTGTAATGTTAACACAGATTCCTTTGGCATTCTTATTAGACCTGACGGCTTTGGCTAAGATTTCCGCTGATAGTATAAAAAGATATAGAGAAAGAGGACAGCCTTGCCTAACACCTCTTTGAAGTTCAATAAAATTGCTCGACCATCCGATGTTCAAAACACAGCTTTCAATTTTTTTGTAAAAAGTTTTGACCCACCGAGTTAACGAGGGTCCAAAACCAAAGTACTGAAGCGTGCGCTCGATAAAAGACCTCTCGTGATCAAGTGAGTCGAAGGCTTTTTCAAAGTCTACAAAAAGCAGCAAACCTGGAGTGTTGTTTTCCGAAGCATATTTTATAATACTATCGATTAGCCTTATGTTTTCACCAATAAATCTTCCTTTTAGAAAGCCAGTCTGGTCATTGTTTATAAGCTTTGGGATAACCGTTTTTATTCGGTTTGCTATCGCTTTTGCAGTTATTTTGTAATCACAGTTGAGAAGAGTTAGTGGACGCCAATTTTTGATGAAGTGCGGGTCGGCGTCTTTCTTCGGTATAAGTTTAATAATTCCGAGTCTTTGCGTGATTGAAAGTGTTCCCGTGTTGTGTGAATAGTTAAGTGCACTGGTCAAAATGGGAGCCAAATCTGTCCAGAAAGTTTTGTAAAATTCAGAAGGGAGGCCATCAGTTCCGGGGGTTTTGTTGGAATCCATGCTTTTTAAAGCTTCTAGACACTCTTTTTCTGTTAACTGCCCTTCGCCGCTCGTTGATTCATCGTAGTTCAGTACAGTGTTGTCTTCTAGCTGAAAAAATTCACTAACTGGTGGTATTGTAGTTCCTCGGGAAGTGTAAAGCTCCGTATAGAAAGCCTCGCACTCCGCAAGGATATCAGTGTCTGAGGTGACGGACTCCGTGTTCGTTAATTTTAAGCTGAGTTATCGTGCTAAGTTTACAATGCCTTTTCTCAAGGTTAAGAAAATATTTGGTATTCTTTTCACCTTCATTGTACCATTTAGCTTTGCACCTTAAGATTGCACCTTGGGTGCGCCATCGAATTATCTGCTCTAATTCGCTTTTACATGATTCAAGTTGTTCTGCTAAGCTCAATCTCTGTATTGCACAGGTGGAAGAGCTCTCTAGCTCTCTCTCTAGAAAAGCTATTCTCTTTTCTAAATCCTGTTCCTTGAGTGTGGTTTTACGCTTTTTGGCGGCTGCAAAGCTAAGAGACTTCTCGCGAACTTTAAGTTTGATCATATCCCAGAGTAGAGCAGGGTTTCGTCGTTTTTGTATTCTTCCTGTGTTTGTGCGATCGTTTGCTTTATCAGGTCGATGTATTCAGTATCGGATAGAAGTGATGTATTAAGTTTCCAAAATCCAGGTCCCCGTGGATTGGAATGTAAGGTAATATTTAATGTAATCATGGAATGGTCGGTTTTAAAGCCCGGTAGGATATCAGCTGTATTGATATTGCCTAAGAAACTCTGGCTTACTAAGAAAAAATCTAGCCTACAGTGAATCTCTGGCCGCGGTTGGCGCCAAGTGTACCTCCTGGCATCTGGGTTTAAAACTCTCCAAGCATCGACAATGTCAAGATTTTTGCATATTTCGTAAATGGTTTTCTGCGCATTGCGATGTGTTTTGGCAAGGCCGTCTTTCTTGTCTTTCTCTACATCTAAGACGAGATTAAAATCGCCTCCAATTATTATATCATCTCCTTGAAAGTCTTGCAGGTGGTCAAAAAGACATTTAAAGAAAGCTGGATCGTCTTCGTTTGGGGCCTAACTGTTTGCCAAGGTTAGGTTTTTTCCATTTGCTTTTAAATCACATAGTATATACCGGCCCGAAGCGTCGATATAGGCTTTGATAATTTGAAGATCGAAGTTGTCATTGAAAAGAATGCTTACGCCTGCTTTGCTGCTAGAAAAAGAGGTGAAGAGAGTTTTGTAGCCCCATTCAGAGGCCCAAAGGTGTGACATTTCCTCCGAACAATGTACTTCTTGCAGCAGATAAATAGAGAATTTTTTAGATTTCAGCCAATGAAAAGTTTCTCTTCTTTTAGCGCTATTCCCTAGGCCCCTTACATTGAGAGAAGCTATCGTAATTATATTATCTTTTTTGCATAATAAACGAAATAATAGGAGATAATAATATTCCACTGCAAGGCGTGACTGTCAGGCAACAATAGTATTGTGACTGCATGGCTGTAGTTTACATAAAGATCTAAATAACGAATTGTAGGGTACTTAGAAGGTAAATAGTACGCACTAAAAATATAAATATTCCTACAAAAATCTTGAGCTAAAGAATAGGAATTCGGGAAAGATTTCCGCACAGCCCCATACTTCATTATGCATGCAGAATAAATTAATTATGCATGCGCTCTATTGTTTTTTAAGACAATGGCCCTTTGAATATAATACATTGATAATTACTACTTACTTTTTCAATAAAAATGGATTTAGTTGCGTCTGCCTTTTTTTTCTCTCTTCTCTCACTCCTTCTTTTCCGTTCCTCCTCTTTTCTTCTATTTTTCTCTTACCTAGTCCCTTACCAGTTTTTTCTTCTTTTTTTCCTTTGGATTTACCCTCGACTTGCCTCGAACTCTCACTCTTCATCAATCAACATTATTAAAATTCAACGAAATTTACATTTGAATTACTTCTATTACAAAGACACCTCACCTTTTAGACTTACTGCACAAAAAAATGATTTATTTTTGTCCATCCATTGGTTCTCAGTTGAACAAAAAGGCCACGCATTTCACTCTTCTGCTCGATCCAGTCTTCGGCGGCCGTGAAACGAAGGCTTGCTTCCTTGTTCTGGTAGAGCGCAGTGATAAAGATACACTTTTTTGCCCATCATACGCGCACACATCCTGCCAGGAACACGCGTGATGAGCGCCAAGTGGAAAGCTTATGATTACCTACAAAACGAGGGCTATATTCATCTCACAGTGAACTAGTACAGCTTGAACTTCGCAGACTTAGGGACCGAGGTTTGCCCCGCACAGGAACGTCCAAAGAACTCTGCGAAAGCTACCTACAGGAGTGGATGTAGCATCAGCATTATAACAAGGATCCTTTTGGCAACATTATCAAGCCTATCCTCGACCTTTGTGAGGTCCGCAAGGACGCATAAATGGTTCAGTTCCCGGAGTACCACTTTATGCACCGTTCGTAATTCGGCCACGCTACATTTCAACAGGGAAAGCAAGAATAAAATACGAAAAATTCCTGCATCACAAGCATTGTCTCCATGTTAACAAGGAAAGCAAAAATAAAGAAATAAGTAAATAAAATAAAAAAATAAACGACACAAGACACAAGAAGGGTAAGAAAACCTTTTATTTTTAAAATGTTATCTGCTTTACGTCAACAAAATACGCGCTGTCCATAACCTCATTTACGGCTAACCTTACGACTTAAATCCGCATTTTTTCTAACAATTTACACTCGAGACAGATTTAAAAACACGGGAAAAGTGCACAAATTTTTAAAAAATTGCTCGATTTTCCGTATTTTTGACCCGAAATCCGTAAATTTTGTCTAAGCCCATATGGACTTAGAAAAAAAATATAAACTTTGTTAAACAAAAGGAGTCATTAGAAATGCGCATTAGAAATACGCGCTATTGTTTTCTTTACACAAAGAGCTGTATGCATAATGAAGTAGGGGGCTGTGCGGAAATCTTGCCGGAATTCGTAGCAATGGTGTCGAATTGGCAGAAACGAAAAAATGAAGCGATAAGCGAAGATTGGAGTAAAAACATGTAAGGGCTCGCTAGGTTGAGCTTAGTAAATTGATAAGCAAAAAAATTAGGTGAAAGAGAAAAAATAATAATGATAATAATAATAATAATAATAATAATAATAAGCAAGAAAAGAAAAACAAAAAAAGTGTTCAAAAATCCTTAATCGGTTTGAGTCTTTAGTGGCTAGGAAGTCGAAGTAGGGTTTGTAAAATTGCGTGGCATCATTAACCGCCCGCATCAAGGAGAAATAGAGATAATTAAGACACAACACAGTTACTCATCCCCTTCAAGTGCTTTTCCAACAGGCCGGAAAAAAAACATGGCAACAATGGCACGCAGCAGTACAAGCCATTACTTAATACCTCATCTTGTGGAAGTAAATGTGTAAACACAATAATGCAAAACAAAGCCAAAACACATTATTTAATCAACTGGTGTGAATGTGATCACTTGCAATGGTACAGCGCTTGAAGATCTGACGAAAATGCCATCGCTTGCAAACTGTACTAAGCATAAAGATCTCACATTATGAAATTTAGTGTATAAACATGATAATTCAACTTGATAAAGATTCCGTGACGGAGTCAAAAGCTTGTGGCTTACATAAATTTTGGATCCTGTGAAAGAAACCTGATTTGTTTTGATTCAATATGTCAGGATCAAGTTAAGCACCATTTTTTTTTTCACTAATGATACTTCAACCTGTACCAAACATAACAGATAGACAGGCAGACAGCCTTTTTTTCAGCACGATTAAAATTAAAGCTCTGCAGCTTGTGGGGTTGTGCAAAATAATAAAAACTAATAAAAACTAAAATTAAGTCTATACAAAGCTAAGTAAAATCTAGCCTGCGAGCAGGCTCACTTAGTGTGTTATTTGCGCGAGTATCTTGGAGGCGGAAATCGGCGAGAAGAATGGGGCGAGAAAAGTGAGCCTGCACAAAAGCTATTGAATTTTGAATTCTCCTCTTTCGTCCACGAACGCTGCATTCTGATTGGTTTGAAATGACACGCGATTTCAGACTTTATTATTGTGACAAATAACAAGCAAGGTGGTGTTATTGTTTGTCGCCTTCAGACTGTGAGCAGTCTCTTTCGTCTCCTAGTCTTAGCAAGAGGGAAAATACATGTAGGAGGAGTGCTCGGAGTCTATCGGTTTTTCAATCAATTCAATCTCTTAATCATTGCCCAGAATGCCTCGACACATCCGGGACTTTTATGCTCTTTCTCGCGTGGAAATTTGGAAGCTCATTAGCGAAAGTACACAAACTAACAAAGAAAGTTGGGTAAAACCGGTCAACACCACTCGGAAGTTCTAATTGTACGAGAAAATGGCTAAGTTTACTAGTTAGCTTTCATATGGCTTTTGTAGAAGGGATGTTAATAAAGCAAATGTGACTGTTTTTATGTGTGTAGCTGTTTGACTCGGCTGGTTGCGTCTGGCTAGCGATTGCGGTTTTGTGTCATTTTTTACAATATCAGCCATGTTTATTTCGGTTATTGCAACCTGTTTTAGTGCATGGTAGTTTTCAAGCTTCTCTTATTGGGATCTCCGAAATGACGGGATCTGTACCATTTTGTTTGACCGTGCAATGGACATTATCTTGTAGTCTTTGTTGCACCGAGTTTGGTTACGTGTTATTGTGGGAAGATGGTATCGCTTGTTCCTGTTTACAGAAGTTTGCAAGGCATAATGTAAGGGTGAAGTCTTCTGCGGTAGCGGCTCGATACTCTTTGTAACTGTAAGTTTGATGTCCCTGGAGTTCGATATTTTTAACCTCTTATGCGTTCTTGCGCATCGATTCAGAGTCATCATCACAGATGCCTTTGCGATTTGATTTCTCGAGGATTCCTAGTTCCATGCCGATTTTGAGTAGAACACATTTAAATGCGGCGAAAATTGTCAACTGTGTTTATAATTTTCTTTTGCGCTATTCCGGCACATTCATAAAGAACTCGATCCTCTCGAGTGTGAAAATCTGCTGTCGTGTTTGTTTACATTTTGCTTCGCTTGTATTGGTTAGATATTTAATACCTTGACAGTTGAGACTTGTTACCTCACAGGGGCGGAATTTAAAATTCAACGGCTTTTGTGCAGGCTTACTTTTCCTCGCCCCATTCCTCTCGCCGGCTCGCTTCGCTTGCCGACTTCCGATGCCAAAATACTTGCGCGAATAACACACTTAGTGAGCCTGCTCGCAGGCTAAGTAAAATCGGTTCATACAAAATGCTTAAAAAAATAAAACCCTCAAAACTACGAACTAATTTCTTAAGGCAGTTCTTAAGGCATAAAGATCTCACATTACGAAATTAAAATAATGTGTAAACATGATCATTCAAAACGTATAAAATTGTGCCTGGTAAACAGTAACTGAGTAGTAGTCTCAGTAATATTCAGTCTAAATGAAAAGCTTAACAACGCTAAAACGCGACTTTTCTTTTAAAACAAGTCTTAATACTCTCTGTTAGCCTAGTGCTGCCAATGGGGGGGGGGGGTTCTCATACAAATGCTCGCATTAAAACTGTACATGTATGCACGTACGCCATACGCTCATACCGTAATTCACACGTCCTGTAGTTGCACCAAACCATCGCTTGTTTAGAACGTAATTAGCGAGCTGTACAATTTGTTGAGTATTAATGACTTTACTCTGGTTTATAAAGAAACCGTTTGAGGTTAGGGGAATTAGAAATGATGGAACACAGCTCACACTAACCTTGAAAGTCTACATTGGTTGTTCGATGTTCCAGTGTCAACCATGGAGCCGCCAGAACATTGTGAAACACTTCCTTGCAGACCTGCCGGCTTCTGGCTCTTAATTCGGACCTCTCTGAATTGTTTTCGCAAGGTGAACCTCGCTATTTTCTACCATTTTGTTACGAAAAAAAAAAAGAAGTCTTTCTATTTCAACCTTGTGGTGAAACATTGGAGGGTGGTCGCTTGTGAGAGCTTTTGATGGTCTCCAGTAGTACTGTAGATATTGTATGTAAATATTAAATAATTTTTTATAGAAGAGGATTGCATATATACATGTACATGTACAAGTCAACAACCATTAGCGCTTATGCTATGTATTACTCTGAATTAGCTCAAGAAGTGAGTAGTTTTATTTAAGTGTTGACTGAGCGGTCACCTTCAAGCACTTATAAGAAACAAAGAATAAGACCAGTCAGAAATTGACAAAGGTGGTCGCAATCGCTTATGAGAGCTTTTCATTACAGAGTTTAAGTGACAATTCAAACGGGGTTTCACAACACTGGTTGTAACTAGAGCTGTTCACTTATTTAGGGAGGGTTCATAATTTATGTAGAGGGGGGGCTATGGCAATTTTTAGGGAGGGGGGCATGATTTTTCCTTTTAGGTTTTGGCGCGGGGGCTATCGAAAATTTCTCCCCATGTGAAAGAAGGTATGAGGGGGGACCATAAAAAAAATTCCATAAAAACCGCCACCATCCGTTTACCCATATTTAGCAGAAGGATCTGTAAATAAAGTTCTAGTATAGCTGGAGCTTATAAATACAAAGTAGCAGTCGATGTCAATGAATAATAAACTCACGCTGATGCCTGCTTTCTCAGAACATTTATTTATACTTCCGTGTTCCTCTCTTCTCTGCAGAGGTCTCTTTGCGTCACTAAGAGGCGGTGATGGGGAAAGAGGAGGGAGACCGTGCCTTTCACTCTTCCCATCGTCCCCGGCGCTATTAATTTTTAATTTTTTTTTATTTTATTAATGGGATACCAGCGGGCACCTCTGCAAAGTTCTTAAGTTTATATTCCACTTGGTGGTGAAGCTTTCAAACCACTAACTGCTTTATAACTGGCTCTTCTTAGATGCTTCCTAAAAATACTTTCAGGACTAAAACCGTCAACTTATCACCATATACACTTACGTAATCTTGAACAAGCAATTCAAACATATTTTAAAACCTTATCTCCCACATCTAAAAATCTTCAAATACTTCCCGCGCTCAGTAACCCAAATATGACATTTTTTTGCTCTTTTTTCCCTCCCCCACGCTCAAAACATTATTTTGCTCCCTGTTGTTATAAACTCGACTTACTTACACCATAAACGTGTTCCTGTTGCATTACTCGTTGACTATTGTTTACCGCTAACAGAAGAAAATAGCGCATTACATTCATATTTCTAGCTTCTAAGAATGGTTTACACAGGAATGCGCTGATCGTCCGCATAACGCTTTGTGTCACGTGACTACGTCATGTCCACACGAGAGTAAAAATGAGGAAATCAGGGAGATTTCTCTCTGAACACTGGTGACTGAATTTAGAATAGTCACTTACGCATCCTCACAACACCTTCAGTTATGTAGTTTCAGTGAAAGACGGCTTGGGGCCTATTCTCATTGATGAAATTAACATCCAGCCTACATGTAGTGGCAAAAGTTGAAGCAATGTGGTACTCAACCTGTGCTAGCTGCGTTATCAGCTTGTGTTCAATCTGCATGTCGCTGGTAGCGGCTTTGGATGTCGAAGAAAGAATATGTGAAATATTCCCCATTTGTTTCTTTCGAAGAGAACTACAACTATCGACTGAATGTAAGTTTTTGTGGCCGGTATCTGAATAATCTGATTAGGAGGAAGCCCACTGTCCTGCAGTTTTTTGAAACAAAGCTTTTCTACCACCATGGTTTGTTTGCCAGAAATTCCCGCCGCTTGTGTCATGTCTATCATGATAGTGTTTAACTTATTCACTCCCACAGGTCGGGCTTTGAACCAGAACTTGTCTTTCACCAATGCATGGGTTTCTGTTTTAAAGTAATTTACAGAAAAGTAGAAATACGAATCCTTCTTTAACATTGATGGTGTTCGTTTATCTCTTTATTATATATATAGCGAGAATTTTATGCCGTAAACGTTGGAAATAGAATTCTATATTTGCTATATTTCACATGTGAAGAAAGCGATACGTCCAATCAGCTTCGCGTACGGCTTTCTTCACATGTGAAAAATATAACCAATCAGAATCTAGAGTGGAATCACCTTGCCAATCAGAGCAAAGCACTCAAATGGCTTCCGAGGCGCGCAGTTTCAAAAACAGCGCCAGCTCGAAGTTTGTGTTTCGAAGATATGGCTTCGGGTTCACGTTTTGTTCCTCTGGAATTGCCGTGAGATGAGTTTATTGAGGAGCAATAAAAAAAAAATACTTTGAGTAAAACATACAGGGACGTATCCTTGCTCAAAGAATTTTTAAGAGCGAAAGAAGTCGATAAAGAGATTGAAAACTTGGAAGCGAAGGAGCTCGATGAAGTACTGTGTGCATTTATCGTGGAAGTTGAAAAAAAAAGGACGGAGGAGAATACAAGCCAACAACATTGAGGTCGTTCATTTCAAGCTTCGACCGCTATTTACGTATACGAAAGAAAGGCTATCCCACAACCATGATAGACGAACAGGACCTCAGAAAAACCAGAGAAACACTAGTTGCAAAGCAGAAGGAACTGAAAAAGGCTGGCAAAGGAAGCAACTCAAAAGCGGCCGGCGCTCTGAGTGACGACGAGGTCGATATTCTTTACAGCAAAAAACTTTTGGGTCTTTCGTCTCCGGAGCCCTTAGGGTTTGAACAACACCCAGCACTTTGGCCTGAGAGGATGCCAAGAGCATAGAGATATGAAGTGGGGCAACATTCAGCTAAAAACCAGTGCAGATGGAGTCGAATTTCTCGAATATACTGAGCGACAAATAAAAACAAGAACCGGCGCCGGACCCAAAGATATTCGCGCAGTTAAACCAAAAATATTTTCTGTCCCAGGCAGTGACAGAGATCCTGTACAAGCCTATCACCTGTATGCTTCTAAAAGACCAGAACAATTGAAGTCAGACGACAGCCCGTTTTACTTGGCCATAAACTACACCAGAGTGGCCAATTCCTCAAAACCTGGTTCAAGGCAGCGCCGGTGGGCTCCAACAAATTAAATTCACTCATGAAAACCATGGCTGAAAAAGCTGGTTTGAATGCAGAAAACCTGACCAACCACAGTCGCCGGAAGCGAATGATCCAGAAGCTGAACGACCACGAGGTACCTCCGACTCATATTATCTCTGGGCATAAAAACGTTCAGAGCCTCAATAATTACAGCTCACTTTCGGCAAAACAGCAGCGGGATATATCCAACATCATGATTGCTAGCACTTCAGCTTCAGGATCGCTGGCCATTCAAGAAACCGAGCAAGTCAGTTTGTCGACGGGAAACCAGCAATCGCCTCAGCAAGCATTATCTCTTTTCCAAGGGGCCAACATACAAGGAGGAACATTTAACATTTCGATAAACAGTGTAAGTCAACAGAGTCCAAATTTGTCTTTGCACAGCGAGAAGCGCTGCCATTACATGATTGGATCAGACAGTGATTAGGGACAAGCGAAAAGATAGTACTTTTTGTATTTGCGAATTCACGCGTATTTTTTATTTTTATAAAAGGAGCTTAATATCTCAACTTTATTCCGGATTTAAAGCCGGTTTTTATTACTCCGGGTCATTTATATCAGTCTTTAGTTGTTTGCGTAGATAAGCCGTTATGGTGTAGAGAGAGAAAAGTAAAACTGATTTGAAGGCTATGTTTAATTCTCGTTAGATGTATAATAAGTAAATTACAGCATGGAAAGTGCTTTGTACGGGTTTTTATTCACGAGTTGCAAAACTTTGGAAAACTCACTCGTTCGCTGCGCTCACTTGTTCGTTTTTCAAAGTTTTGCAACTCGTGAATAAAAATCCGTACCTCGCAGTTTCTATGAAGTAATCTATATGTACACCACTTTGTATACGTGTATCGGGTTTGCAGTTGACAGAGATGGCAGCTTTGTTGGCGTACTTTCGCGGCTTAATCGGTCTTTGATTCCGTGGGTGTTCTACTGTTCTAGTTTTTGTTTGACGATCAAAGTACTCGTGATATTGTTTTCCTTCGCTGTCAGAGTTAAGAGCGACTTTTGAGGCACACGGTGTTCAACAGAGATTGCAGTGAGGATAACCCAAGCAACTTTTTCTTGTACAAAATTTGGATTCCCTCGTCAGTAAGAGCTGTTGTGGCATTTGGTGTGTTTCCGCGACCAAGGTCGCTTGAGCTCTGTTGGTTTCGCCTTTAATGCGTCTCTAGTTTTTTTTTAATTCACTGTCATCAAAGATAGCTTTACCGTAACTTGCACTAAATAAATGGCTCTCAATATTCAACAAATTCCCGCGAAGGGATGACGGTTCATGATCTTTTCCCGTTTTGGTCCTTGCAGCTAAAACAAACTGGCTCAGATGGCTGTCTAAGTCAGTCGAAGGTATCTTTTCACTATCTCTGATTTCGCTGCGCTCTTCTATCAGGAACGTTTTAAGCAGATTAAAATCGTAGTTGGTCTTTCTTTTTGTGTTTGAATTTTCTTCGCCTTCGATTAACTTGTCGACGTCCTTGTCAGTAACATCGACAAATCTTCCCAGGTGTTCCTCCTTTTCTTCCCCTGAGAAGAAGTCAATTCCAAAGTTCGGCAATTCGTCAAGAAAGTCGCTGGTACCTTCACTGTCTTCGTGTCTCGAAGCCATTTTTTTCGGGTTTTTTTCGGATACTTTTAATGAGACCAACGGCCGCAATTGAAAGGGATGCTCTATTATTATTGGCTGACATGTCCGTAACCATGAGCGACATCAATATCCTCACATGTGAGAGATAAAAATAGTATCTTCACTTCGCGCGACGAAAAATTCAATTTTAGGAACAAGAAAAATCCCGCTGTTTCATCAATATCTATATAATAAATCGAGTTTTCAACTTTTGCCACGAAATCGGGATTTTGCTTGATTTTTACTGAACGTCGCTCTTAATTATAATAACATCCAGTTAACTGAAAACTGACGAATTGCCCAAAATTTGACTGACAACTGACAGATGGCCTACATTTTAACCAACAACTGACATTTTAACTCCCCATCCACACCCTAATATTTCAAAGAAGGTACGAAAACTGGTACGAACAACAGCAACCGTTACAGCAATGGCATCCAATCTCGATGGATTGACCTGCAACACGCTGATGGCATAGCATAGGCATCAGTGGCTCCAAATGTTTGGATCTGCCCGCTCCGAAGGATAAAGAGAGCATTCAATTCAATCTTTAATCGATTTTTTTTTCATCCAATTTTTTAATTCTCATTTTTCTTACATGTTAGTAGTTTCGCATGTTTGGTAACATTATGTGGCTGTACGTAACTTTTATTACTTATTTTAGTTAATCCACATGGAACGTTCGTCATATAAGTAAAAATCATTGTTTTTACCAGTAAATGCTGAATAAGTTATGGAACATACACAAACATCAAACATAATCTATGAGATTCTTCTTTAGTCGAATTTTCAGTTTGACGGCCCAGTGTGAAAGCAACGAACAAGTAAGATGAAGATGTGAACGGGGCATTTACGTCCTCCTCGTTTTGTAAAGTGGATTCTATATCAAGGAGATTTTGCAATTCTTGGACTGTTACCAAGTAGTTTTCTTGAAAATCTATGTTCAATCGTTTAACTTACCTGGCAATTGGTCTTCACCCTTTTTTGACATCTTTTTAGCACCGCCTTCATCGCTTACTTTTCGTGTTGTTTTGAAAAAACCAAAATTACGCATTTTTCAGGGATAACACAGCAGAAAAAAATCTTGGAGAATTTAACTGGCATTACAGTATTGCTGAAACACATATATGCTATTGGAAGATAATTTAATGAATAAGCCCTCTGCCTCAAAAGAAAAGAAAAGGAAAAAGATCCGTAGGCAAGTCTTCATTTTAGACGAAACGTACTTTTAGTCCTTTCATCCAATTTTATCTTTTAAGTTTATATACAGCGTTGTTAAATTTAAGCATAGTAACGGTAACTTAATATAATTTCGTATAATTAATATAATTACAATTTGTAAATTTCCATTGGACAGCGATGGAAATGGCGTTAAATAAATAAAGCCTTATTAGAACTTTTTATCAGAGCGCGCCCTTTGTCGATCATATAACAAAAAGGGTTATCACTTGCACCCGCTACATGCTTATTAGGTGATATTTCATAGCCGACTAACTAGTTCTAAATTTATATTTACTTGAATTTTTCTGATGTTTTCTTTTTCCTTAGTGAATGCGCTCCCTCAGGATCTTTCCATGTAGTCCTTAACGATGAAGAAGTCTTGGACAGAAACGGTCTTCTTCGTTCAGGTTTCAAGTGTACTAGATGCAACCGCAAAAAATCTACTCGTCACAGATGTTTGAACTGTACTTTTTGTATGGCTGGTACTCATAGTGGTGAAATAACTTGTGTCCAATGCCCTGCAGGTAATTTTATTCACTGTAATTCACCTTATTCATACCTGCCGGGAAGGCTGGTAGGCGGAATCTGCAAGCATGCTGTTTGGTCGTTTTAAACTTTTTCAATACGAAAGCTAAAGCCACCAAATTTGAAAATTTCGCCTTAAATTTATCTGGAAACAATTTAGTTTAGCAAGTCCTTGTTCATCAAATTTACATTTACAACTACATTTTGACGGGCAAATTTTTAAAAAAATCAACCTTTTCTCTTCTTAACAAAAAATTATAATTTTCTTGTGTTAAGTTTTTCATGTCTAGATCATTTTATTGCTCTTGATTAAAATTGTTAATTTTAGGCCAATTTTACTGCTTTTCGGAGGTGTTGGAAAAATCAAGAAATCCAAGATAGCCACCTCTCGAGAACATGACGTAATGTTTACGTCATGTGACGTTATCAGCTCATGTTGGGGACCTCAAAGAAAAACATTTAGACGTTTTATCTGCCCTATAAGTTTCGCTGTCACAGCCTTCTTCCCATTCCAGGATACCAAAATATAACCTGGTCTAAATGGGGTTAAATAATTAGGTTCCCAAGGGCTAGACTTAATTTTTAATAAAAACCATTTTATACTGACCCAAGACACAACATGAGCTGTAGGAATATATGGATTTCGAGTTCTCAGCGAACGTTGTTTCAAGCAAACAGCAATGAAATATGTCAAAACTTCGTTTCTGTTATCCCTTGTCTTTGATTTCTACATCACCTTTCAGAAATATCCCTGTTTCTCCCCGATTCTTCAGTGAGTTCGATGGCAGATGCTTAACCGCCCGCCATTTGGCAAAATCATTCAGTTCCAGTGCTACACTGCCTATTGAACCTCCTGAAACCCTAAAATTGACTGCGTGTGACGCTTTTGGGTCGTTGCTAGGAGATCTGTGCCACTGACCAATCTCAGGGCCGAAAAGACAATCGCTATTGCTTTTCACATTTATCTTCAGCTGGTAAGAGCAAAAAGCACTTTTCTGCAAGTCCCCTAACAGAACCTAATTTGAATTTATTTTTAATCCGTTGCGCTGCGACCTTCTATATATGGAAGTCCGTCGGGATCGATACGAGGACCTGGCAAAGATGGCTTACCCAATGTAATAAGGGGGTTTTCAATAGGCGGTGTAGAACTGGGATTGAGTGATTTTTCAAATGGTGGGCAGTTCCTGTTTAGCAGCTATCATCGAACTCACCGAAGAATCGGGAAGGAGCAGGTACATTTGCAGATGGTGATATAGAAATCAAAGACACTGGACAACAGAACTGACAGTAAGGTCGTGTTCTACTGGGATCAACCGTTTCTGGTTGGTCGAGTTGGTTGGGTTTTTTCGTGTTCTATAGGGAAAAAAACCGTTTTCGGTTGATTTGGTTGATCAACTTTTCCAATCAGCTCCGAGCTCAGTTGGAACGGTTGAAAACGATGGGTAGCGTCCGCTGACATGTGGCAAGCATCGGTTTTCACGCATTGCGCCATTAGAATTTGCGTGCAATCACGTGTAAACTGTCAGCCAAACTTTCGAACTTTTTTTTTTAACTTGCTGTCTGATAAATTAGGGATGACATTCTCAAAATAGAATTATATGTAGATCATCGCAGTGAAGGTTTTTCAACCTAAGCGGTTGAAAAGAAGAAACCTGAAAAAATTCAGGCTTGAACGGGAATCGAACCCATGACCTCTGCGATACCGGTGCTTAGGTTGAAAAGCCTTCACTGCGATGATCTACATATAATTCTATCTTTATTTGCAGTTCAAATATATGAATTTCATATATTAATATTCATTCTCAAAATAGCCCGTAATACGAGTGGCAGGTGTCTTCTCCGTTTCCAATGTTGCTATATATTGCTATATATTCCAATTCATCGTCCAATTCACAATGTGGTGGAACCAATTCTTCTAACAGTTCTTGAAGGACAACCGATGCTACGAGTTGCGCTTCCACCATCTTGCCAACCTTGGCAGAAAAAGTTGAGGAAGTCTGCAAATGACTATGCCCAGTGACAACCGCTTGTCAACCAAGAACGGTTGAAAAAGTGTTCTATTGGAAACCTCAACCGTTTGAACCAAAACCAGTTTCGGTTGAAACGGTTGATCCCAATTGAACACGACCTAAGGTGATAGTTTTATTGAAGTGTTGACATATTTCATTGCTATTTGCTTGAAACAATGTTCGGCGAGAACTCGAAATCCATGTTTTCTATAGCTCATGGACACAGTGTTGTTTGTGTTTTGTCTTTTTTTCTCAGCATTTTTCCTTACTCCTTCCCGGTTATTATCAGCCTTTCCTTAGCACACCATTTCTCAACATTTTCAATACCATGAACACTAGATTGAACTTCTGGAATGATGAATGACATTTTATGCTGGGAATGGAAACCCATCAAATGAATAAACCGCAAGCCGTGAAGGGAATTACTTTTATTATTGGTTTGCGTTTTTTCTTGTGGTTTGATCTCGCAAGTATTTATGGTTTTCTTAGTCGCACTGTAACCCACTACAAAAATGGGTCACTGTCACAAGATATAATGGGTCGGAGTTTTGTCAATCTTGGTCCTTGGTTCTCTCTTTTTCCAACCACCTCTATCGCTCCAGGGGCAAGAAGAAGAGAGACCCCTTATGCTCATAGGTTGGGGTGTCTGTAAAACCCGGAACACCCCTGGAACACCCCGGAACACCCCCGGAACACCACCAGAACAGCCCGGAACAGCCCGGAACAACCCCGGAACACCCCTGAAACATCCCATAATACCCCTGAACATCCCATAATGCCCCCGAATACCCTCAATACAGCCAGGAACACTCTTGAACACCAAAAATTCTGGTCAGCGGTCAGACCGCTCACGCATAGACTGACCCGAGGACCTCCGAAGATTAACGAAGATTTCCGAATTTTTCCGAAGACCTTTGCGGATCAACCGAAGACAAAATGACAAAAATAAAATAAAAAATAACATTGGTGTCCCTTAGATCGACAAAGCTTTGATTTTGAATATTTCAATTCAATTACTGAAGTTGTTGTAACTCATGCGAGATTTACATTATAACTCTCGACAAACTGATGTGACGTCTATAAGTAAAATTCTGGGGGTGGGCATCCCGAATAATAATTCAATTCACCATACAACAGGTCAAGGTCGCGATAACTTACTCTTGGGCATTGCGTGACAGATTTTGCACGCAAAACAAAACAGATTTTGCAGGCTGTTAAGATTCTCTAGGATTTATTTTGTTTCCGTAAAGGCTGTTCCTTTTCAATTTATGTAGCCAGTACTACTGCATTTTCTCAATAAGTGCCCCACTTGCTGTTACTGTACGAACTGGGCAAAGAAACACCGCCGCTCCTTCTAAAGACCAATTAGAAAAATGTTGAAGTAATGCGCCGATCAATTCGAAAGGTCAACATCCCCCCGGGCAACCCCCCGGGCATTTGAACTTTTGAAGATTGGTTTGTTCAAATTCCCTCCCCTCGGGGCAAGAAAGCCGTTCAAATGCCCCACCAATTAGTACTGAACTGCCTCTCCTCAAAGACAAATCTGGTCTTCAATCAAGCACTTTACATGCCTTTCAGAGAGAGATATGCCGTAATGACACCTTCAATCTTCTTTTAAAAACCCTTTTCAAAGAGTGATTCACCAACAAAGGCGAAATTCTATCTTGTAAATCCGTCAGACCCCGCAAAAAAACGAAAAAATTCACAGGCCTATTACGTCAGAACAAGAGATAAATCCGGTTCAAATTCCCCACCCTTCCAACGCAACGTTCAAATGCCCCCCCCCCCCCCCCAGGGCACGATGCACAGTCAAATGCCCGGGAAATGCCCGGGGGGATGTTGAAGTTTCGAATTGATCGGCGCATAAGTTGTAACTCAAGGTTTATCGCAAGGTATAAAGTTGGCTTATTGAGGGAGCACACGAACTTTGCAAAGTTCAAGGAAATCTGATATGTACTCTCATCGTTGATATTTTCCTTTTTTCGTTTCCTGAATTTTTCTCTTAAAGCCTAATCAGATCTTGTGAAAGTAAATAAAATACTTGTTCCTTTTCTCGCTATGAGTGTAAACTCGTTCAATCCGTTTGCTCCCGGGTTTACGTTGTGACATCCTACATTATAAGCCCTTGGATACCTCTACAAAACTAGCGAGTACTTTTTTGCAGGTGCACATTTCTCCTACGCTCTTTTGTTAACCAAAAATATATCCAGGCCTAACTGCAAAAACTTTGTCATTCAAGTATGACAAGAGAAAGCTGCAACGTTCTCGGATTTTAACATTCCTGAAGCACTCATGCACTACGGTATGATACTTCAAATTAATATAAACTGAGGTTTTTTTTAAATGAGGTGTATATGTTCATTGTATATTAGCGCAACGAACCGGCGCCCAAACATTTTCATGCGCCTGTGGAAATAAAACGATGACGATCGTGTGACCTGGGAATAATGACCTTATAGCATTGCGTGACACTGTATCATTTGGCATTGTTATGTCCTTGAGGTCACACCTGTTTTTTGAACGTGATAATGCAAACCTCGCACGAGAAAAATCAATGCAGAATTAACAGTTCAACTGTCACATTTTCATAGCGCTGAAAATCGTAAGTTATTGTTATGAAGGTCACGTGCATGATAAATTTTTCCCTTTAATTAATGGTTTTTTCGCTGTTCTTAAAAGCTTCGAAAATATTCCAAGCATTCTTGAAATGCTCGGAAATCTCAAGGTGGTCTGCAAAAGTCTTATGAAGAATTGGGAATCTTCGGAGGTCTTCGGCTGAGTCAATTCGTGAGCAGTCTGACTGCTGACCACTATTTTTGGTGTTCCGGGGGTGTTCCTTGCTGTTTCGAGGGTGCTCCAGGGTATTATGGGATGTTCCATGGGTGTCCCGGGGTTGTTCCTGGCTGTTCCGGGGTGTTCCAGGGGTGTTCCGGGGTGTTCCGGGTTTTCCGGGGGTGTTCCGGGGGTGTTCCGGGGGTGTTCCGGGGGTGTTCCGGGGTGTTCCGGGGTGTTCCGGGGTGTTCCGGGGTGTTCTGGGGTGTTCCGGGGTGTTCCGGGTTTTACAGACACCCCATAGGTTGGGTTAGATTTCGTAGTAACTTTGACCTCGTTCATCTGCACATAGCAATTTATTAACCCAGTTTGGAAATTACTAGCTAAAGTCTGCTAGATTACAAGCATGCCGGGCAAGAATAAGAACCTCAAGAAAGGCGGTTCTGAAATGCCAACCATTGACTAATGGTTATAGGCATCTCAATCCACAATCCTTATCGGCATGCTTTTTAACAGCCATTGATGCAGATGCGGGCTATTTTTTCCATCATATTTTGCGGTAAAGCAAATCCAATTTTTTTGTTGTTGTTCTAAGAAAGAGCAATACACCACACCATGATTCATCTGTTAAGGTAACATTCTATCTTAAAAGAATCCTTTTTTTTCTGATTTTATAAGACTGAAATGTTTTAACACTAAGCGCAGTCGGAAACAATAAACGCAGATACAAAAGTGTGCATGAGGAGTTAGACTTAGTTATATAAACCTCGGCTTTCATTGACTGTGAATAGCAAGCGCAGACGAAAGAGGCCTAGTTAGCTACCCAGGCCAGCCAAACCTAAGACCTAGAGGGGATATGTAGTGTTGAAAACCACACTTGTGCATACGGGGGTTAGGGTTAGGGTTAGGGTTAGGTTAGGGTTAGGGTTAGGGTTAGGGTTAGGGTTAGGGTTAGGGTTAGGGTTAGGGTTAGGGTTTTCTTTTCATGTTGTTTACTCGTCTGATTTTACGTCTAATTCTAGCCCCCTCCCCCCCCCCCCCTCCAACCCCCGATCTGGACTCATGGTAATGAGTAAATGTTGCATTGCTTGATACTGGGTTTCAATCGTTTAACAACACAGCTGCGGCCATGTTACTACTGCTCTATGCCAGCTCAATTGGCTGCCCGTCAGCGATCTGCCAGTTAAAAGAGAAACGCTGATGTCATATAAATGCATGGATAATCTAGCCTCGCCCAATCTGTGCAACATAATTTTTAAGCGCACTAAGACGTAAAATCGCTTTAAACGTAACTGTGGAATGTTGCAAATGTCCCTTTTTAAACATCCACAGGACAACAATAGTCTCTTACAGTGCGACTACTCGGACTGGGCCACTTGGAAGAAAATAGTCCAAACACAACGCTAATTCAGAACAAAAGATGGCAAAGTATTTTCCTAAACAACTAATAACGTTGAAGCATCCAGACAATACATGTTCAAAAAAAATTTGAAGCCGTGACCTCTGACCATGACCTCTCGGGAAACTGCCACGTCTACGATTGGTTACTTTCGATCCTAAATTTTGAGCAGAACTTTTGGAGGTCGAATTCGCAATTGATAATAAAATGTTCGCCCATAAACAAACTTAAACAATACTTTCGCTTCAGCAGTACAGCTAGTGCCTGAGTATGTACGTAGAAGAAACCTTTTCCGAAAAGAAATTCGGTAACGCAACAAACTTGCTTAGCTGAGAAGCGCTCGTTCAGCGCAGCGATTATAATTTAAACAAACACAGATCTAAAGATAAGTATCAACATGTGCCTGTTAATCGTTCAACAATAAACAGAAGTTCCCAAATCTTCTTATTCACTAGCTGCTTTTTGAATCAACAGATGCTTATCGTTGATGTATTGATTCTGGCTTCTGCAGCCCTTTCAATTCGCAGCCGCGGTCATATGGGAGCTTTTATATGGGAGCTCCCACATGGGAGCTTTTAGTTCCATTTCAGCGTAGTGCAAGTCTGAAACGTAATCTCGTAATAGCTGGGAATGTTGCCGACTATTGCTGTATATGCTGCCCTCTCGATTCAGTGTTACTTGTATTTTCTGGGCAAAAGCCATTTTGGAAACATTTACATTTAAGGTAAGCTTATAGCTTAAGCAGCGCGTACAAACAATCCGCGAGATATTTTCAACCACATCGAGCAACACCGCACCGTTTGAAAACGTTCAAAAATCACCATTGAAGCTAGTCAATGAAAAGATTGGACTATTTCCCGAGAGGTCCGCAGAATTAGACAGTTTCAAATTTATTTAAAGATGTATTGTCTTGTTCTTTCAACGTTATTGGTCAGCTTATGAAAAAATGTTGGCTTCTTATGTTCTCAATTAAGGCTGTAATTGTCGATTTTCTTCCAAGTGGCCCGGTCCGAGTAGTCGCACTGTAACAGAGCTGCAAAGATTTGGGAATTCCCTGTTAAATTATTTACCTTGAATATTTTCAGGAGGTTTCTATCAGGACGAAATGGGACAAGTTGAGTGCAAGAATTGTAGCGTAGGTACTTACGTGTCAGAAGAGCGTCACCCCGGTAAAAGTCCAACTGACTGTTACGCATGTCCGTACGGTAAGAACCATTATGCTAAATACGTGCGTTCCTAACATACATACCTACATACATACATACATACATACATACATACATACCTACCTACCTACCTACCTACCTACAGACAGACAGACAGACAGACAGACAGACAGACAGACAGACAGACAGACAGACATACAGACATACATTTAAGAGTAGCTAGAACGGCTTATATTTCCGAGAAAACAACAACAACAAAATATACTATAAGTTATCAAAATAGGACTATTCAGTGCTTCATGCATTTGTCGTCAAATCATACACAAAGGCGAAAAATTAGACATAATCTAATTTACTATACATTGTGGAATGTTATTTTGAATTTGGTGAGAGGTCACCTCTTATTATAAGCGCTTTCCTTTAGTGGTTAGTGGTTAGTGGTTAGTGGTTAGAAGTTAGCGCTAAGAATTTCCAGCAGAAGGTGTCAAGGCTATAGGCTCCGGAGCTGCATGGTGTTATTTCCTTAACTAGAAAAGTTTACGCCACATTGTCTCTCTCATCCTAGTTGTATAATACGAAACCTACACGCGTGAACAGGGCTGAAAAGAATCCAGCTTTGTGAACTGTTTTTTTTGTTGTAGTTGTTTCCATTGAAAAATGGCGCTAAAACTTCCCAACCCGTGGAGGAGTTTCACTGATTGCCAAGGGTTTGATTTACTAACCAATAGCCAACAAACCGTCCTTGTCAGGAAAAAACGGCCTCAGTTTAAAATCACTTTTCTTTCGCAAATACTGATCATATTTCCTATCTACAAACAGGTACCCTTTCGAATGAGACCGCTGGTTATCGCGCATGCAGATGTCTCAGTGGCTTTTATCGGGTGGATCGATTTGGCCCCTGCTCAGAATGTCCAACCCACGGCATAAGCTGTGTTAACGATACAGCAATACTGGCGCCTAACTATTATTGGAAATGGCCTAGCCATGCCACGAAGGATACTTACAGAAATTTTGTCGAAAATATTCTCAATATGGGGCCCGAATATAACAAAAATTTCTCGAGATTTCACGAACTGCTACCTAAGCCGCTTAAATGTCCCTATCCAGATTCCTGTTATGGTGGAATTGACTCAGCATGTCACGTCAGATACAAAGGAATTTTGTGTGCCACGTGCTCTAATAACCACTTTTTCCGATTTAACAACTGCCTGGAATGTCCGCGAACGACAGTTACCATCATTTCATGTGTGGTCGTAGTTACGGTATTTGTTGCCGTCTTCTTGCTGGTTCTTTGGGGCGACTCAAGACGCACAGAAAACAATCGTACTGTTGCAGATGTTGCCATGTCTTGCTGCAAAATCGTGATCGGATTTTATCAAGTCATTGCCGGAATCTTCTCAGCACTAGCACGTGTTCAGTGGCCGGTAACCCTCATCTCCATAGGAAAATATTTGAAGTTTGTTGAAGGAAATATTTTGCAATTTGCACCGTTGAGCTGCATTCACTCCCAATTGCGACCAGGTCCATTCTTGCAATTTGTCTTAGCCGTTGGCACCAACATCCTGGTTGTTTCTCTGATCCTTCTATACCTCGTCTTAAAGAAACGCTACGTCAACAAGATGGAAATTTCCATGAGCGAAAAGACAATGAAAATATCAAGGTTAAGGAAGTCGTGTTATCGTAACATATTCTTATTTCTTCTCCTGTCATACCCAATGACAAGTAAGAAGATTATCCACATTCTGCCCTTGCCTGGAGTATGTGTCAACGTCTGCTTTAACCAAAACGATAGCGAATGCATTTCTCTACTAAATGCTGATTACTCCATCCAATGCTTCACTGCTCGACATAACGTCTTCTGGAAAATTGCTGCAGTGTTTGCATTGTACCCAGTTTTTTTCCCACTTCTGATGCTGCTTCCCATTTACAAGTACCGGGATTCTGAAAGTGAAAAAGAAATTGCTTTTGGTTTAAGAGTGTTCTTCGAAAACTACAAGAAGAAATACTGGTTTTGGGAGATAGTTGAGATGTACCGAAAGCTTATCCTAACCTCACTGATCCTTTTCTTTTGGTCTGAAAGTCGTTCCCAGATTGGCTTCACCTTGATCACAGCAAGTGCATCTGGAATTGCCTACACCCTCTTTAGACCCG
Source organism: Siderastrea radians (assembly GCA_964017195.1). NCBI lineage: Eukaryota > Metazoa > Cnidaria > Anthozoa > Scleractinia > Rhizangiidae > Siderastrea > Siderastrea radians. The sequence goes on along the minus strand of OZ024889.1, from coordinate 5,890,431 downwards.
TAAAAGAAACATTTGAAGATCGACTCCAAACGTTTGTGCTGTGGATAACATTCTTTAATGTTTGCCTTGGAGCAATATATTCTGTGCCTTACGCTAACGGAGATCACATGGAAAACGACTCAATCTTTGTCAATGTTCTTTTTGTGCTTCTTAACAGTTCAGTCCTGATCATTGCTGTGGGTAAGTCTTGTCAATTAGCCACTCGATTATAATAACCTTAAATAATTACAAGCTTCACTATCTTGACCTTGTTAAAAAAAATTTCCGTTGATGCATCTTTTATTTACAAGGTAAACACAGACCAGAAATTCTCCACCAATAGTACGGAATACTACTAAAAACTTACTCTACAAGGCTCGTTTAGTAACGTAGAACAAACTCAACTGAAACGATGCCAACCGTTATCTGTTACGTGGTACAGATGTTCCCAACGAAGTGACAAGGGTTAAGAGTCACCTTAGCGTTGTTGTCTAGTGATAGCAAAATGTTTTTTTTTAATGAATTTTTTCTAACGACAAATCTAGAGGCAGATGAATAGTCAAGGGACTAATCATGCTTTTGTATCTTAAAAATTGATATTTTTTTTGTTGAATGTTTTGTCATTTTGTCTTTCGTACCTAGTAAAGGGAGCCCTTTATTTGAGGTTTACCTGGAAAACAGTGTCTTCTTGCCCCAAACGTTGCTTTCACTTGATCTGCCTTGGTTGTTTTGGTTGTCGTCACAGAGAAAACGAAGCTCAACTTATGGAAAATTTTCCTGCGTGGCTTGAGGATTAAATATTCACTTGTTTCCTATTTGAGATCTGCTTCTAGCTTCAAGTACATGCAAAAAGTGATGGATCTGAAACTGACTGACCAAGCATAAAAATGTTAATCGTAATCAAAAGAAAAAAACAACAATTAGGTGTTTAAGCTATATATGGCGTGCATGTATTTTTTCTTGCATATAACTAATTACATATAACTAACAGGGTAAATTTCGCACACAATTGGCAAAACTGTCAAGAAACGTAATTAGCTGAGCTAATTGGGCTGATATTTTTTCAGTTTTTTGAAAAGGTCATTATATTGCTATGGATAATCTCAAAGGCATTGTATTGTGTGTGGAGCAAGGTGCAAGTCACTTTTTCCCTCTGTATGAGAAATTTAACACCGTAATTTCAGAATATTTGTACAAATTAGTTCTGTTAGGTGTAAGGCTCATAACGGAGATATCGTTCACTTACTTCACAAAGTAGATATTAATGTCCCAACTTAAAGTCTCTTCGCTGTTGAGACGAAAAGTTCATTGTTTTATTGATTAGAATATTTTAATTAGGAAATGAATATCTGTAAAAAAAATATCTTTACTACACGTTTTTTGTAATGATCAAATCTGCACCGCCTTTATTTTTTTTTTTTTTAAATGTAACTCATCACCTTAAAAGAAGATTTTCAAACATCCAGTAGTAGAAACAATGAGGACCTGCAAAAGATTGTATCACGTTATTTGTATTAAAAACCAGTTCTATCCCACATGGGGTCTTGTTCTTTTTCATGCGTATTTACTCCGGGAATTGTTTTACGCATTAAAGGCTTAAAAAGCCTCAGGCAGTCTAAGGCCCGAAATGTACGCCTCATTTCTCAGTTGCCGACATTCAGATATGTCTTCTCTTCGAGGAAAATATTATGTTCTGTCCTGGGACAGCTAATTCGTTCCTTTCAACAGCTTTGAGCCCTTCAATGTTCATTTGAATCAAGTCTTCAAGACAGAGGTTTCTAGAAAACAAACTACGTCATACCACATTAAAACACGCCAAATACTTCTCTTTATCTCATAACTGCCAAAATGATTGCAATGTAGCTTTAAATTAATATCACCCTCTTCCGTCCCCACGCGTCGATCAAGCGTCCAATAACCTTGAACAACCTACTACCACGAAATTTCCTTTCATTTCATCATTGACATACAAATCAATCTACAATAGCATGAACCGTTCCTGCCCCCAAGAATATCACGGTCAAAATATCTACTTCTCCAACCCATGCACCCGTTCCCCTATATCTAATTAACGTTTCAACAATCGACCAGTGAACTTGAAAAACGTACGACGACGAAAGGAATTTCAATTCGTAATCGGTGCCTACATAGGCCCGTCTTAAGAAACGACAACAACCTGGAAAACACAATAAATAATGTAACTTTCCCTTTACAATCTGCTACCAGTATTTTCTTTGCCTTTCTATCAGCTGCGTTTCACTACCTTAAGTAGTTTAACGAAGTTTATTCGAAACCCGTTTCTCTTTTTTTCGTCAAAGCAACTTAAGAGCGAATTTTTTTGTAGACCGCGTGAAAACAGAAAAATGTGGCACATGCTTACAAAATCAACTAACTTCACTTTTTACTTAGAGATACCTTATGGTGAGTCAATAAACGTGGTGTATTTTTTTTGTTTAAATCTATTTTCATTTTCGAGAAAATACTCAAAAACTGTAACGAGCGCCCGGCGCTATAAAATGCCCGAAACGAGAGCGACGAACATGGTCAAACGAACTTTGCTCATCAAAAGCGCAAATTAAAGAAGGCCTTTCTCAAGTTTGTATATTTGTACAGGAGACATTGACGAATGATTTGAGTCTAAAATGAGGATAATTAACTGAACTTTGAAATCCAGGCGAGCGTTTAAAAATCACCAATTTTTCATTGTTTACAGATTTCATTTTGGAGCAGTTTTTCACGAAACACTTTTCCTATGCGGTATAACTCAGATTCACCTGAAATTACGGCTTAGATAAGTAGGAAATAATGTACTTTTTAAGGATATAAAAATTTGCCTGGGGCTTTTAATTTCATCCAAGAAATAGCCCGTCCTATTTCGAGGAAACCACTCGACAGCGACTAATGTCAACAAAGCAAATAATCGAATTACGCGGTACGCTTTCTCTTATGATAAAGTCAAAATTCGAACAAAATCTTATCGTTTAGCTCCATACGAGTTTATTATTTAATATTTTACCCTTACCTTGCAAAAGCGGTGGTTGAACATTGTTTCCCCCCCTTCTTTCGTCGGCAAATTGTAATTTCCCACGGGCAAGCGGCTATGGTATTCAGGACACAATCAGTCACTATTAGCGAAGGCCCTCGTAAACATCGTATTTCTTGACAACTTTAACCATATTTCAGGTTCCATACAGCCATTCATACAAGAGACTTGATAACACGATGAAAAGATGCACTTAACGAAGTTTAGAGCCTCAAATGAGACAAGGAAATTCAAAGAACGGTTGCGTGTCATTAGTCGTGCACCCTCGTGTTTGTCCATAGGAAGCCCAAGCATAATATTTGAATATCATTAAAAATGGCGTTTCAAAATATAAGACTTTGTATGGGATTTCGAAGCGAACATTTTGAGCAATACATAACAACGAACTAACTGAATAAAGTTCATGAAATATTACATGGTGTTGTTTGCTATCCTTACAAAGCATTTTGAGCAGTTTTAGGTCCATTTACGTAACTGTGTTAGTACGTGTATAATACATTGACAAGGAAGGAGTCATTTGGCCCGATTTAGCCACTATCACCGCTCGACACGTTTCGGAATTCGCTCGAATTTACCCACAAATATAGTTCGGGCTCCCATTCTGACTTAGCGACGTGACAAAAGGAAGACATACAAGTGATTTTCTCAAAACCAATTGCACATACCTCGTGTCCCAAAAGAATTATCCACTGCACAAAATCATAATAGCATCTCAAAATAGGCCGCCAGGGATGCGTGAGGATCCCGATAGCCCCGTTTGACCGCGGTCGGCACTGGACACCAGTCAAATCATGCCCTTATCGGGAGGGCCACGCTCGTTTTGGTCGTGTTACAATTGTAGTAACTATGACCCGGTACGGACACAAAATTGTCGCTCCAACGTAGTCTGGTTCGCGCGAGAAAGGTGGAATCGCTGCGCGGGACTCCGTGACCTTATGGAGAGAATTAAGTTATCGAAAGAAATTAAAACGGTCTTGGCTGTTAGAAACTGAAAACGAGTCAAGAAAAAGAGAAAGTGAACCGTGTTTCTCCTTCCTCCTATGTTTCTATTCATGCGTGGTAAATTGAACATATTTGCGTTGGTGTACAAAACGTTTGTAATACAGGTCAGTCTACTGCGTTAATTTTAAATACGTACTCTGCGTGAATTGAATGTGTTCAATTTTTTGGAATCCTCGATAGGTTTTATATACCAGGTATATTTTTTCGAACCGAAGTTGGCAAATTCATTTAAATTCATATCCTCACGCGCGTGAAAATGTTATTTTAAAATTGTTATAATTGTATATACAATATCTATTTCTATATTTGCATGAAGCCGGTCAGGTAACCTACTTATTAGAAAAAACAAGAAAATATACACCCTGAAAATGGATATAAATTCAGAAATGGGAATGATTTATTTTTGCTATCCGCTTGTAACACGCAGCGATTTTCTCACGCGAACCAGACTACGTTGGAGCGACAATTTTGTGTCCGTACCGGGTCATAGTTACTACAATTGTAACACGACCAAAACGAGCGTGTCCCTCCCGATAAGGGCATGATTTGACTGGTGTCCAGTGCCGACCGCGGTCAAACGGGGCTATCGGGATCCTCACGCATCCCTGGCGGCCTATTTTGAGATGCTATTATGATTTTGTGCAGTGGATAATTCTTTTGGGACACGAGGTATGTGCAATTGGTTTTGAGAAAATCACTTGTATGTCTTCCTTTTGTCACGTCGCTAAGTCAGAATGGGAGCCTGAACTATATTTGTGGGTAAATTCGAGCAAATTCCGAAACGTGTCGAGCGGTGATAGTGGCTAAATCGGGCCAAATGACTCCTTCCTTGTCAATGTATTATACACGTACTAACACAGTTACGTAAATGGACCTAAAACTGCTCAAAATGCTTTGTAAGGATAGCAAACAACACCATGTAATGTTTCATGAACTTTATTCAGTTAGTTCGTTGTTATGTATTGCTCAAAATGTTCGCTTCGAAATCCCATACAAAGTCTTATATTTTGAAACGCCATTTTTAATGATATTCAAATATTATGCTTGGGCTTCCTATGGTTTGTCACGGAATGAGAGTCACGAACTCCTGGGGGCTGGGGCGGTGGGTACTGTACAGGGGGGACTCCCCAAAAAGGCTGCATTTTTTTCAGACTGGAGGCTTATAGAGATGGGATCTCACGAGCTGGAGTATGGAAAAGGGTAAGGAAACTGTCATTTAGGTATTTGAAATGCTTTTCGAACAGACCCACCAAACGGTTGGTTGGTTGGGCTCTAGCCATGTTATAAAAGCTTGGTGACAAGTAATAGTATTAAACGCGACTAGATTGGCACGATGATTCTCGACTCAATACAAAACTGCAGAAATTCAAAACCCTGTAGGATCCTTCTGTTTCTGTACTATTCGTGTTTTCGCTGCCCAGATATCGTGGAAGTAATTTCCTTGGCGTAAATTTAGCTTAGTCCATTCCCAAGTAAACAATTACGAAATGGTTATCAGCTGTATTTTAGGAATTGACATTTGCGAAGTTTGTTTTGAGCATCACGAAGAAGGTACTACTTACGCGGTAGTCAACTTCTACCCTTCGTCCTCTCAAAAATGTAAGTGAGCATGAACCCTGTGAGTTTAAATACGCACCTCGGAACATTCGCGTTTTTAAAAGTTTTCTCATGTTCCCTTGTACGTCCGAATGTGCAATCTCTCACTCGGTTATAAAAAAGCCGCTTTTAGAAACTCCAGTTTCCCTTTTATTTATGCAATACAAAGGGTCTACAGACTTGAAAATAAGCACTGCATCTAGCACCAACTAATTTCTTAGTCATAGTCATGTCTTGAATACAAAAACTGCCGTAATCCGTAGAGGCTTTTTGTTCATGTTGAAATTATTACAAACGATTCAGACGACTGTAATACTTGTCGGAACCCCAAGAAGAGATCAATCTGGGCGTGGTTCAAGCTTTCTTGTTTGACCCCTGGAGGATACCATTTCCATGCCTAATCGATCTAGACTGCCAACAAATCATGATAGCGTTTTTTTTTCTTCAAGTGCAACTCAAAACGAAACCTTGGTGGCTAAACTCACTGGCAGCCTGTCCTGAACACCCTATGTTTGACCAAAATCAGTAACTTACACACCTGAGCGAGAAGACGAGCATCTCTTTAATATGGGAGTTCTCCTCCCCGCCTCTAGTACGCAGAGGAGTCTGTCATAAACGTTTTTACATTTTTCAGCTTGCTTTAAGGCCATGTTACACGAGGCAATTTTCCTTGGAACTTGCAACGCAACGATGACGACTGAAAAACACTGCAAGTTGCAGAGGGGGTGTCACACGTTCGCAATTTTTGTTCGCAACTTGCAACGCACCCGCTGGAAATTATTAAGTTCAAATCTTGCACAAGCGAAGGACGCGCTCTGATTGGCTCATTTTAATAAAATTGCGTTGCAAGTTACGAATGATGTCACACGCAGCAACTTGTCTCGCAACGTTGCGAAAAGAAAAGGATAGTTCTACTTTTCCTGAAACTTGCAATGCAACATTTTGTTGCATTGCAGGTTGCGAAAATGGGGTGTTACACGTGCAATTTTTTTCGCAATTTGCAACGCAACGTTTGTTGCGTTGTAAGTTGCAGGAAAAATTGCGTCGTGTAACATGGCCTTTAGGGGGCCATTCAAACTTGTAAGTGCGCGATCACTGGGCACGGACCGGGCACTTCAAACGAGGTCGCGATAATTTTCGACTGCATTCACTCGAAGGCGGTGTTAGTGTTTCAGCATATTATCACGTCACGTGTTACAAAATCAACCGCTGGTATCAGACGAGTCGCTAAGCTCGATTTCATATCCGCCACCACCGTCGCCACCGTCGCCCGATTTTATCATACCAAAAGAGAGAAAAAACCTATCCACACTGTGTTAGGTCCCTCCTTTTTAAACCTAACCATATCACATTTTGTTTAACCGTAAACAGACCTTTACCGTTACTGGTTGTTTTCGCTTCACCACGATAGCAATTACGTAAAATTAAACGGAGAATTAACTAATGAATAAACCCCTTCTTGCTCGATTGTGATGATGATGACGCTCATTAATGAAAATAGCGCACTCAAGGCTTCACAGTTTCTTTTAAAGTTTCGCTTCTTGGGCTATTGTTTATTTTTCGGACAATCTTTCGGCCTCGGGAATTATCATCCCATATGCTGTGGAACTCAGTTTTTCTGAAACTTCCGATAATTTGATGCTGCCAAAAGCAGTTTCCTCTCCCTCACTCAAGCACGGGAAGTTTACCATCACTTTTTGAACTATTGTTTTCTCGGCAAGTCGGAACCAATGTTCTCTTGTAGGTTCGAGAAAGCGGGATTCTACTGTATCAGCCGCCTGAACTGTTTTATTTAGCAAATAACAGTGTCGTAAATGTTTGGTACTTTCGGTGATCAGTTTACTGATGGCAGGTGCAGCTAAGGCAGAGTGACTCTATCTTGCTCACATAAGGCTGTTTGCGATACATCATTATTCCGGCAATATCAATGCCAAAAAACGGTCAACCTCTTAACGCGCTTTAGGAACGAGAAATAATGTATGTTGCACCTTCTTTTTCCCAGGGCATCCACTTAAAGAACGAGAAATATAATGTATATTGCATTTCCTATCGAAATTTAAGACGTTAGCAAACCAAAAATACCGTTCAAAAAATACCTAGGCGAAACGACTCCTTTGCGACAAGTCGACGCTTCGCAGAGCGGCTGTGTCACCGTTCATAAGAATAAGCTTACCTCGTTCTCTTGCAATTAAAATGAACTTTGCTGTTATAAATGGGAATTTTAATCTTATAATGTAGCAAGTTGAAAGTTAAACTAATACAAACATATGCTTATTTTATTTTAATTCGACGAACACAAACCATAGTTTGCGTTCAATGGCGGCGGTGTTGCCCGCCAAAATTGGCCCACTTTCTCTCACGAAATTCTTGGAAAATACTTGTTGAATTCTGCTACAAAATAGAGCACCGACAAAAAATCTTTTTTGTCTTTCATTTACGAATTTTTCTTAGGCACTCTCAGATGAATCTTATGAAGCTTATATCTTTCAGTTAATTAGTGATACAATTAGTTCGGTTTTTGAGTGCCGTTTAATACTTATGGCAATAAAATATGATTGCCTCAGTGTTAATCATATTTTTGAACCTCTTAGATCTTATTTGTTAAAGGTTTTAACGTTTTGTCTGGTGTCTTCGAATTGAATTTTAATTTCTTTAAAAAAAAAACCTGAACTAAGCTGATTGGCTAACTTGTTAAAGGGGCTATGTCACTGTATTTTAGTATCTTTTTAAAAAGCTAACAAGTGTCTTGGCATCAATTGAATTCCAAAAATAATGGTCTAGCTTTGTTATTAAAGACTATCTTACGGCACTGAGACTATTTTCAGTCATCTGTTGCTACCGATGGCAAGGATGGAAATGGATTGAAACTTGAAAAAATTGGGCCAATTTTTTCAAGTTCTGATGCTGTTGTTCAAAAGCACCAAAAAAAAATTATTGTGGTTAGCTGGAACTAATAAAATTCGTTTGATATCTTCTTCATAGTATTACAGGAGCACTTTGTGTATGAGTAAAGGCACTAGGTAATGATTTTAGCACAGAATTGACCTAAACTAGCAAAATCCTCGTGACGTAGCCCCTTTAAATAGTTTGTTGATTGTCCCAGTGGTCAGTTGCATCAGACTGTAAAAAAAAATTGAGGCAAACATTTGGTTACTGCTGTAATTATCATTCCCTTTAAAAAGAAACTTTTGTGATAGTTCCAAGGGTATATGGGTGACCTGTTAGATCATGATAAAACTGTAACAGATCCCACACATTATTTGTGTTTGCAAAAGCAATGAGTGCCCCATGAGGCTCGTGAATGTGGCTGTCAATTAAAATGTAGCCACCACCATGTGGCACAAGGGAAACTGTTTTTCCATTAATAATGAATAGTGCAGCAGTTTTTCGCTCATTAGCAGCTTGTTCTAAATAGAATGGCAGTTCAGCAGTTGGCTGTGGCTGGGGAGCTAAGTCGGCTGGAAATTCCCCACTGACATTTCTGGTTGGTATGTTTAGCACCTGTGCAGCCTCACGCACTCCATAGTACCTGGCATTTCCTTGTGTAACCCTGTCATATATGTTATTTCCTTGCAAAATTGCAAGAATAAACATGTAGATCCATTCCTGGGGTAGAGGATTTGGAGTGTTCAGTTGTCGAGTGTTACATGTAGAATTGGCAAAGTATGACTTTGAAATGATAAGGCTAATAAAGGTGCAGGCATTACTGCCTCTGCGCCCGCCAATGGTTGATTGGGATATTGATAGTGGAAATCTCCAACATGTAACAGTGTTTTGATGTGTACCTTGGATGAGGAGATAGGGTACCACTGGGATGGAGGAAACTTGCGGGGGGGCTCTTTGGGGTCTTGATTCACATTGCATATCTGTTTTGTTTATAAACTGTGGCTCTTTTATTCCAGCATAACTGTTAACAGTGTTCTCTATTTTCTTGCCCCATGCATCAGACTTGTAATACTCCTTATTCGTTGATGGAATGCTCTCTCTTTCTTCAGTTGATTGCTCATCTGGTTCTTCACTTGTCCTTTCAGATGTTTTTGAGTCATTCAACAGGCCCTCATTGAATGTGGTTGAAAGTTTCTTTGCAGTCTTTTGTAGGGGTGTTTCACAAATGGGGCAGCAACCAGAAACACTAAGACATGTAGGATGAAACATGTGATAGCAAGCCAACCGTTTAACGTCTCTGTTATTTTCCTTACAGTCCACTGAGTCACAGAGTATGTTGATGTTTGGTTGAAGGCCTGGTACTATTTTGTCATGGTTGTATGAAAGGGGGAAGCACCTGGTATCAACATCCACTTCAAAAGATGGCAACGTGAACTTGGCATCTCCTTTGGGATTACCATTTTGGAAGTGCTCACGAGGTAACTGAAGGAGTAAGCGTGTACACAACAAGTATTGTTATTTGTACAGTAAGCATGTACACTGTTGGAATAATCACTACTTAAATACTTTATTAAAAAAATCAGGGTTCATATGGACCATGGAAAACCTGGAAAGTCATGGAAGTTTAGAATTTCAAAGTCGTGAAAATTAAGCATTTGTCAAGGAGAATGAAGTTCATTGTACAAAATAAATTTAAATTAAGTAGTTGCCCTTTCTGCAAATTAAAAGAAATTTATGGGTCACAAACTGGATCTGCTTGTCCTCTTTTTTTTTAACAAAAGGCTAATTTTATGTCATGGAAAAAGTTTTAAGGTCATAGAAAAGGCCCTGCAGAGTCCTGGAATTTCAAAATCTAAAAGGGTACAAACCCTGGTTTTGTTATCTAATGTATTATACCTCATTTGTTTTGTCAATTCCAAGTTGCCAAAAATAGTTGCATGCTGAAGGCGCATTTTTAAAGTGATAATTCAAACTTAAATAGTATTTTGGTAAGCTTTAGTGGAATTTAATTGTCTATTATCCTAATGGTTTTGTTCTAATGAAGCTTTTTGCCTGAATTTTTTTTGCCAATCATACTGGATCATGTTTGCTTTGCTCTCCCTTTTTTAACACTTATACTTGTCTACTTTTGCCTGCATTTGCTGCTACTTTCTGAAAGAGTTCAACCAGAAATTCAGCACTTTTACCAGCCATTAATGTTAAGTCATTTTGAGAATTGCCTCTGAAATAACGCGGACAGAAAAATTCTAGGAAGTCTGCCATAAATCCAGCTGAAGCTAATACTCTGGCCACAGATTGAATCTGATCCGCTGCCATGTATGACTCAGTTTTTGCTCGTAGGAGTGAATGCCAAATCTCAACTTTTTTTTCTGTGATAAGTGCCAGCCATTTCAACTTTGTAGACCAGTAATCTGGAACTCTTGATCGTTGGTGATCAGCATCACTCAGCCATGACAAGGTTGACTTATTGTAATGACGCCGTCGCCAGCAAATGAATAATATCGCCATTCGGAGCATAACATTGAAGTATAAGTCTAAATTACCAGTTCTGAATACCTGGTATTGGTAAAACACAAGTGGAATAACATCTTCCAATAAGTACAACAAACATGTATACTCATGGTCCTTGCAGTTAGCAAAGCGACTCATAATTTTTTTCCGGACCATCAGCCAACCGAGAAGAGCTGCAACAATACACAGTGAAATTCGAAATTCTTTTGGCTTCTGAGGAAGTTCCTTGTTGAAAATGTGTTGATAAAGCCTGTCAAAGAAAAACTTAAAAATAAGGACTGTATCTTCTTGGGCGTTTAAGCAGACATGAAAGGGTCCTCGCTCTGGAACTATATTTCCTATTTCATAGCCTTGGGCAACTAGCTTCTTACTATAATACCAACCAGGCCAGTCAGCAGGAAAGGGAACCACAAAGTGTTTAGAGTAGTTCTTAAAACTGGGGTACATGGTAAAGATGTACTGAATGGAGGTTAGGTAGTCATCCTTGCTTTTTAGGGGTTGTTCAAACTCATCCATTAAAACGCAGGTGTCCAGTGTGGAAAGTTCATCATGAGCAACCTCTGAGTAAACCCTGTGGAGAGACAGTATTTGTGTACCATCAATGAATGTTAAATATGAGTGAAATCAGAAGTTTAGAAACACTTGCTATGCTCTGCAAAAAAAAACAAAAGCCCCCACTATGAAATCCGAGGTACCCATCATTAGAGCTTTGTACAAAATCTAACTTTTTCTCGCTGCTCTAAAACAAAGTGTGTAAGCCTTGGGCTTCTCAGCACTGTTACTGCACTCTAGACTGCATCGCATTGGAGGTTAGAGCAATACTTTGCTTCTCACATGCCCATCCAAATATATTGTAAACACTTGGTATATCCAATCAGAAGTTCTTACAACGTATATATTTCCAATACTAAAATTTGACATCACTTATTTAGGTTGGATATAAAAGCTTTTTTTGTAAGCAACCTATTTCTATTTAATTTCTATGAAACCTAGTCTCCTCCTTCTCCTTTACGGTTAAGGTCAATTTTACCTTAATTCTTTCAAGCACTGTTGAAGAGCTTCTGGTTTAAGATTAATCATTGCTGGTGGTAAGCTGTCCATGAAATGGCAGTTTAGTTCGTGGACAGCTTTTGACATGATCTGCACGATTGCGTCATATCCAATACCGCCAGGGCATAGCACATCTTGCCCCCGAACTTGAACTGTGACTTGTCTGTGTGTGTTGTTGGTTGCTTTGATTGCGGGAACTGTGTTTTGGATGTCAACCACGCAAGATGCCATGTGGCAAACCTTTGATGTTTCTAATTGCGATGGCACTTTCACACCATGAATGTTGTGGAAGTCATCAAGCCAGTATATTATTAGACACTTCTCCTGAAAGAAAAGCACCCTTCCATGGGGGAAGTACACAAGGTATTTGTTTTTTTATTTTGAATAAACTGCAATCAGCTCAGTGTTTACTAGTTACATATATGGTCTATAAAATTTAAATTTTCCGTCTAGTCACTTATTCCACAGGCTATCAATAAGGGCTGGGGGTGGGCATTTTTATTTGATAGCTACTGCACTTCCGTACCCTGGCTGCTTTAATAAACAAACAATTCATTGCTGCTTATGCAAATGTTTTTAACCAGCTAATGCTTTTTAAAATATGAATAGTAATAGATTTACCTCATGAGCTTTATCGATTTTCTGCTTTGTTATATTTTGATGTCTGTTTCTTTGAATCTCACTCTTTTCCTTTTGAACTGTTCTAGGTTGGGTTGAAAATCCCAAGACAGGACCAGATGCCATCCCAGTCAGTGACAATCCTGAAATGCTTGTGTAGACCCCAACCTCTTTTTGAAGTCTGCATGTCTTTTGGGATCTACGTTTCAAAGTATTGCTTGTGAAATTAGTGCATCCACTGCAATATTAGAATTTATTAGTGTGTCGTGGAAATAAAATGTAGTCTCTGTACAGCGCCCCTCTTCTCTCAAGAAAAAATGGAAGAGGGGCATCTGTGAGTTACTGTGATTTAATGATATGTTTTGGAACGGTAATTAATTAATAGTAAAAATCTGTGGACTAGGGTGGAATAACAACAGGCTATTGTTAATAACAATGCTCAGGATATATCTCAACTTAGGAGGGTTTTGTGAATCTGGCCCCAGGACTACTATAACAAATTAAACAAAAGAAAGCAAAAGACTTGAAGTGTAATAAGGAGTACTACTACACAATAATCTAGTTCACAGGTAAAATCAATCTATTAATCCAGCAGATATTTACAAGAATTGTTCAGTAGTGAACATGTCCAATATGCCTCATTATAATATTTTTGTTATTCAAATGTTTACCTGAAGTAACTGAAGATATGTAGAAGTGCAACTGTTCTTTGTTGATGTAGTTGATTTCGTTCATTGCTTAGCCTGTGGTCATCTCTTGAAATTGACTTCAGAATGATGTCAAATAGACCAGGTGAATGCAGCTGAGCAAAATCTCTCATGGCAGTAGGATTGTACAGGCTTTCCCCTCCTTTATTATAGTGATGGTAGAGAGCTACTTGAAATTTGGAAATTAATTTGTCGAAAGCCAGATCTAGGACAACAACAACAAACAAAATTTTGATAACTAGTCAAATTATTAACAGCAACAAAATTAAAGCAAAGTTCATTTCTGTTGCCATTTGAACGAGAAAACAAAGTTAAATGTAAGGGTAAATTATAAAAGCCATTTAACATTTGTGAAGAAAATGAAGGCTTCCTCAGACTGCCTAGGTGTATTTATTTATTTGTTTCTTAATCCAAGTACGGGGGTCTTCCTGATCATTAATTTGTCATTAATTTGTAAAAATACAAATTCAAAAGGAGCTTGCCTTGTTTGTGGGTTTCAAGTAAACTGACCACCTCTTCCCACATTCCAGGTGGTAGCATGGTTTCTCCTTCTTCCCCTTCAAGAATTTTTCCAAAATTGGTATCTTTAATATGCCAATACCGTGAAGGGTCACTCAGCTCAAGTGAGTGCTTGAGTGTCTTCACTTCATCTTTGAGGGAGGTCACAGTTTCTTCCAATTGTTGTTCAGGTGGTCGTTCGGGTAAAGAAGTCTGCATTTAAGGGAAAAAAAAGTAGGCCAAGCTTGAAAAAGAAAAAAGTATGAAATAGTATTTTTTAACTAAACTATGTCTTCTTTTAAATGAAAGTAGAAGAAGTATACTAACCTTATTTTGGGTTCTTTTCTTGGGGGGTATGTAGGCTGATGTAACAGAGTATTTCTCCTTTATCGTCTCCCCTTCCCCGAAAGTATTTCTGCATTCGCAGCACCATTTTGTTCCAGGGCGATAGCTGCCGCCGCCGAGCTCATCAAAGAGACGATAAAGCCTCTTTGGTATTGGGACTTTAGACAGTTTCGTCTTGTCTGAGGCGGTGCCATGCATGGGACTCGAACACCTGTTATCATCTTTCTCAAGTTCCCTTCTGTGGCGCTGACAAGCGAGCGATCCAGCATTAACTTGGGCAACACGACACAGTTCGGCGGAAAGTCGAGATAAATTGCCTTGGCATTCAGTTGCCTGTGGACTTCCACATTTGAAACAATTTTGTTGGGCCGACACGAAAACAGAGACAAAAATTAAAAGCCCCACAAGCAATGTAACACCACTTGCAACCTTCATGATGGAATCAAGCTAATTGGTCATGAACGCACAATTCGAAACGTCTGGTTCAAGCCAAAAAGTTCACAATTTTACCGATGAGAGAATAACTTTTTCAAACCGAAATAAGATGTAATACGATACTGGCTGTCCAAAAACACACAGACTTTTCTTAACAACCCAAAACCGTGCTTAACCAACGGGTTTGTTTACACTACGGGAAAATCCCACAAATACCGGCCATTTTAAATAGCCCGCCAGTATCCCGCCAAGTCGGCGCGGGTTGCGCGCGTGGTCGCCCGCGTTTCGCACCGCTGACCGCTCAGCGTTATTCAGCTCTGTCCCTTCCAGCATAGTTATTGCTGATTTACTAAATATTGAATGTGCGATTTGGGAAACACCGTCCGAGTGCTGGTGAAGTATTTGAAACGAATGTAGGATACAAACCAATCTTCAACAAATTGTTACACCAGGTAAGCTAAATATGTTGAGTTTCGGATCAAGTAGAGTGCTAACTAATAAGATTTTGTTGGAATTTTGGCTTTGAGAAGGGAAAGCGTAGTTCGATTATTTGCGGTTGTTGACAAGGCGGTGTTGTGATTTCGTCCAAATAGAAAGGGGTAGTCCTTCGTAGCAATTAAAAGCCCCAGACTAATTTTTATACCATTAAAAAGAACGTCATTTCCACTCATCAAAACCCAAGTCTTAAGTGATTCTGAGTTATACTGCATAGGAAAAGTGTTCCTTGAAAAACTGCGCCAAAATGTGATTTTTAATCAATCAAATTTTAGTGATTTTTAAACAGGCTCCAGAAATTTAAATTAACCTTTATAATCCTCTTCTTAGACTCAAATCATTTGTAAATGCCTCCTCTACAAATTCACAAAATCGAGAAAAGCCTGCATTATTTTGCGCTTGTGAGCAGCAAAGTTCTTGTGCTCTTACTCGTGGTATGGATTTCGACCATTTCATGGCTGTCGGCGCTCGTGACAGTTTTTAAGAATTTTTTGCAAAACAAAAATAGCTTTGAAAGAAAAAATCAGACCACGTTGATTGACTCACCATAAGGTGTCTCTGAAATAATTTTGAGAGTAGTCTTGTTTTTCATCATGTGCCACCTCTCACTTGGTCACGGAAAAAAGTCGCTCTTAAGATGTCGAAACTTTAAAAAAAAAACACGAACGTCCAAGCACTTAACTGCTTACTTTTAAGAAACATTGTCATAAGACACTTTTTTTATTAAACTGGTCCGCTTATTTTCAACATTGGCTTATTAGTTGACAATTTGCTTTCAATTGCTGGTTTACAGTAGTTGAACGAAGCGTGTCCGAAACTAAAGGTTATATATTTTCATTAAAGGAACTTAACTGAAGGTTTCGAATCTTGTACGATGCGAGATTCAACACGCTTCTCTACTTCCTTTTACGGAGATAATGTCAAATATACTCATCATTTGACTCTGTAAACTGATCCACTTCATTTCAAACTGTCTAACTTTCCCGAGCAATGTAAAGAAGCATTGGCTTAATTATTAGTTGACAATCCGAATTATTATTCGAATTATTATCCCAATTATTATTGGAATTATTTATTTCTCTTAAAGGAACTTACGGTTTCGAATGTTGCAGGAAACGAAAGTCACAACACGTCGCTACCTCCTTCTAAGGAAACAATGTCAAATCAGGTGCTCATCATCTGACTCTGTAAACTGATCCATTTCGTTTCAAACTGACTTACTTTCCCGAGCAAAGTAAGCAAACATTGGTTTATGGGTAAAATACTCGGCTTGTTCTGGCATGAGCTGGCTAGGAATCTGCTGTGAAGAAGCTTGGAATTGGTTTGTCTAAGGTACTCTCACTGCCATGTAGATTTCCAGAGCCTTTTAGCCCTGACTCTTTATATTGAGCAAAACCTATAGCACTGTGGTTAGTTTCATCATCAATAAAGTAATGCAAATCCATCTAGTACAACACAATCGAAACTTATTCATGGTTCGATACATACCTTATACACGTGGTTTCGTGTATTACTTATATTGATAAAAGTTCCTTGTATGGTTCCACCTTAAATCAAACTCAATTATGTATTTCGATGCTTTCAAAGAGATAAAAACTCCTTAGATTGCCAAACACCCCGAGCGAGTATTTTAGGAGGGCCAAAGCATCCCGTTGGGAAAGAGGAAAATGACATTAAGTATTGTAAGTATTTCTCAGGAATTAATTTTCTCTCTGAGTGCCACTGTAACATTTCAAACTTTGTATCGTCTCTCTGCATACTGAAGTTTTTTAGTGTTTTTTTCTCCGATAAGCCAAAATATACCTACTGCTATATTTAATATTAAGGGAAATAAAAGGAATGAAAACTGCAGCTCTAAATTTTTACGGATACCTAGATTTTCATCTACAGCAGTTACAATTTTCCTACAA
>OZ024889.1:5835856-5868356 GCA_964017195.1 Siderastrea radians | reverse complement strand
CCTACTTATTTCCTTTTTAATTAGGAACATCGCCAATTGCGGCCTGAAGCACATCCAAAGTGGAACCTTTCGGGCAATGAAAGACTTGTTGAGTCTGTAAGTTTACCGCATTCATCAGATGATACTCGTTACTCATTCCAAATACGTTGTGATGTTTGTTCCATATGAGATATACTCAGTTAGTTGACGACAGCACTTTAAACATGCTTACATTTTGCAGTGAACTTTATAGTAATATGTTGACGCATATACAGCCAGCGACCTTGGAAGGACCAGGCGACAAACTTAGAAATTTGTAAGTTAATGTTTTCTTTTTTTTCTCAGTTATTGCAAAGAACTTCGTTCATCATATTGGTTATAATCGCCTCAAATATTTATTATATGGAGAGGAGTGCTTTACTGGGAAATAAAACACTCGTAGAATCGATACGACCGCTAACCGATACGACCGATAACCGAGTGGCGTATTTTTTGTATGTAATAATAATAATAATAATAATAATAATAATAATAATAATAATAATAATAATAAAAATAATAAAAATAATAATAATAATAAAACCTTTACTGTAACCACGATTGGTCATATCGAGCAACGACGGTACGATTCCCGCCTTTTCAAACTTTGCTGAATGAACTTGGTTTGTTCGTTGTTCAGAACAATGGCCGCCGCAAGATTTGACAAGAGAACGAGAACACCAAAAAGAAAACGCTGTATAATCCAAAGATTTTCAGGGTATTTCTTGAAAGTTGCGACAAAAAAGAGAAATAGAGAATATTACTCCCGTAGAACTACAAGCAATCATCAACAAATCCGTACTTGCTGTGAGAAAGAAAATCAGCGACTAGTATGAGCCCTCACATTCTATCAGAGCTTTTGTTTAAAGTATCGACCGCTATCTCCGAAAAAAGAACTTTGGATTCTCTGTTCTTGGTGACAAGGAATTCCACGAAGTAGAAGACATTTTCAAAAGAAACTGGTAAAAGCTTTTAAGAGCCATTTTCTGAGAATATCGAGAATCTAAAGACATCCCTTCGGGAAGCTTATTCAAGAAAAAATAATCCAAAGTTCCAACGAGTTATTTAACGGACGAATATTTAAAAAGTTCGAAAAATGCATAAAATGGCGGTTTTAGGGTCTCTAAACGGCTCAAATTCTCACTCAAATTTAGGAAGCCGGTGAGAGCGTAAAAAAGGTTCTTTTAAAACGAAACAAACCACGAACATTATTTAACCTTTCTACTTTAAAACTGTGTAATAAATTTGCCAATGTTTGGTTTCGAACATTTTCAAGCGGCGTTTTTATCGAGCCGCTCTTAACCTTGTTTATCACAAGGTAAAATGAAGGCCAACTTCGGCAGCTTAAAACAGCATCTGGTATGTATCGTTCAATAATTGAGACTACACAGAAAGAAAGCTCTGTCATTGTACTTTTCACCAGGAAAGTTACAGCTTTGGGAATCAAATACTTCCCCGTCAGTAAATTTTTACCGTTTAGTGATCTGAGCGGGTAGAATTATATGCAAATTACAGATTTAATTCCTGGAATACTGCTAACAATTACAAAGGTCGTTTAAGATAGGCTCACCATTAGTTACACATGCACGCACAATGTTTTTCCTCATCTTTGAAAGAAAGTTCTGCTTTCTTGAGTCTTGCCGAGTCTTATTATGTTAAAACAAAGCAGACTTTTAACGGCATTTCAAAACAAGACAGGAATCCACTCATTCAACTTAACCAAGATAACATCGAAAACACAGAGAAACGACGTACTATGCCGCCTACCTTGCCAACCGAAAACGCAACATAACAACATTCCAAACTGTAAACAAACGAATTTTCAGTTTCCTGATTGAGCGAAGATATTTTAAACTCGTCGCCTAGAGGAATACGCGGAAAGACAGGTGACCTCTGCGCTGACCCGCACGTGTCACACCACACTAACAGAGAGAGTCACGTATTCGATTTTTGTTATATGATTTGAGATAAAAACTTGGTGGAAAGTTAAAAAGAAAAAAAAAACTTGCAACAGATAGCTAGTATTTTGTTGGATTACATGTTAGCACAAGCTCCACACAGGAGTTTTTACGGTCACGACTCTCTCTATTTAAAGCGCGGTAATTTCGCAATGTACGTGCTGTTCTAATTTTACCACTAATTTAATTACAGCTCATGAACTAAAATAAATATTGCAGTAAGTTACATTCACAGTGTGTAAGTACTGATATATGGCGTCGTGTAGTTTTTCCACTCTTCTGGAGAGGGTTACTGTCTGTGGATTAAGCAGTTGTTACCCAGGCCACGTTGAAGTTGTTTCCCTAAAAGAATGCACATGACATATCTCGCGGCATCTTCAATTGCACGGACTAACTGCAGATAAAGCGGTTGACAGTGAATGCAAGTTGTTGTTAACTAACCCGAGCAGGTAATGTTATTGCATTTTGTTCTGGAATTACTGTGTTCCATAATTTTGGCCACAGATACTTCATGGCACTCGGCGTCCCTTAATCTAGGTTCTGCAGAGTCCGTGCCCACGGGCGCCCGAGCGGGGGAGGGGGACGGGGGTGGGGGTGGCAGGGATGGCGCAGTGGTGAGAGCACTCGACGTCCACCAATGTGGCCCCTCCATAAAAACCAACATTTCCAAATTCCAATTCGACCTGGACATAGGGCCATAAGGGAGACTACAGTTTGACTCTAATTATGCACCCTACTGAAATAAAGTGTATTTATTTATTTATTTTTATTTTGACCAATGTTTGGGTGTAGGAGTGACGCTGCGGGTTTGACACCCTGGCCCTGTTTAGGAAAGAAAAACGAAATGGAATGTCGATCGTACTGACCATACCCGGTTGAGGAAGACGGGCATAACATTATATACCATGCTTAGGGACAGAGACCAAAAACCGTATCCTGTCCAGCGGCAAACCCCAGTATAGTCCACATAAGGGAGTAACCCTCCCTTCCGGGCGGGGGGAGGGGGCTGGTGGTGCCATGTTTAGCATGACGATAGCACGATGTAATTTCAGATGCCGACAATTGAACTTCAATGCAATCTTCCTTGGTAGCAGTTCGAGCAAGCGAGACAGGGAAGCCACGCAGGCCCATGCGAGAACTCGCCCACATGATACCTTTTCTTCCTTTGCCATTTTAGCTAGCCCTTTTTCGGTTTTTGCGTCATGGGGTTGAAAGTTTAGACTCCTATACTGAAAAAATGCCTAAATAACCCAAAATCAAAGATAAATATACTTTGAACTCTAGGGCGAGTTCTCACATGTGCCCGCGTGGCTTCCGCGTCACGCTCGCTCAAACTGCTGCCAAGTAAGATTACATCAGGAGAAGTTCAATAATCACATCGTGCGATCGTCGATAAATATTGTGCTACAGTTGAGCGAGTTAAGGCTAAGCACGGCACTCTCCCCCCCCCCCCCCGGAAAAAAGGGTTACTGCCTAATGTGGTCTATACTGGGGTGTGCCGCTGGACAGGATATGGTTTTGGTCTCTGTCCCTAAACATGGTAAATTATTTTATGCCCATCTTTCCCAACCGGGTATGGTCGGTACGATCGACCCTCCATTTCGTTTTTCTGTCCTAGACAGGGCCAGGGTGTCAAACCCACAGCGCCACCCCTACACCCAAACATTGGTCAAAAGACCCTTTCTCCCCCCCCCCACCCCGGGGAGCCGGAGGGCACAGGAGTAGCGCGACTCTGCAGAACCTAGATTAAGGGACGCCGAGTGCTATGAAGTATCTGTGGCCAAAATTATGGAACACAGTAATTCCAGAACAAAATGCAATAACATTACCTGCTCGGGCCAACAACAACTTGAATTCACTGTCAACCGCTTTATCTGCACTTAGTCCGCGCAATTGAAGATGCCGCGAGATGTGTCTTGTGCATTCTTTTAGGGAAACAACTTCTGCATCTTCAACGTAACCTGGGTAACAACCGGCTTAATCCAAAGGCAGTAACCCTCTCCAGAAGAGTGGAAAAACTACACGACGCCATATATCAGTACTTACACACTGTGAATGTAACTTACTGCAATATTTATTTTATTTCATGAGCTGTAATTAAATTAGTAGTAAAATTACAACAGCACGTACATTGCGAAATTACCGCGCTTAATAGAGAGAGTGGTGACCGTAAAAGCTCCTGTGTGGAGCTTGTGCTACCACGTAATCCAACAAAGTACTAGCTATCTGTTACAAGTTTTTTTTTCTTTTTAACTTTCCACCACGTTTTTATCTCAAATACGATAACAAAAATCGAATACGTGACTCTCTCTGTTAGTGTGGTGTGACACGTGCGGGTCAGTGCAGAGGTCACCTGTCTTTCCGTCGTTTCTCTGTGTTTTCGATGTTATCTTGGTTAAGTTGAATGAGTGGATTCCTGTCTTGTTGAAATGCCGTTTTTTTTCGGTGAGACTCAAGAAAGCAGAACTTTCTTTCAAAGATGAGGAAAAACATTGTGCGTGCATGTGTAACTAATGGTGAGCCTATCTTAAACGACCTTTGTAATTGTTAGCAGTATTCCAGGAATTAAATCTGTAATTTGCATATAATTCTACCCGCGCAGATCACTAAACAGTAAAAATTTACTGACGGGGAAGTATTTGATTCCCAAAGCTGTAACTTTCTTGGTGAAAAGTACAATGACAGAGCTTTCTTTCTGTGTAGTCTCAATTATTGAACGATACATACCAGATGCTGTTTTAAGCTGCCGAAGTTGGCCTTCATTTTACCTTGTGATAAACAAGGTTAAGAGCGGCTCGATAAAAACGCCGCTTGAAAATGTTCGAAACCAAACATTAGCAAATTTATTACACAGTTTTAAAGTAGAAAGGTTAAATAATGTTCGTGGTTTGTTTCGTTTTAAAAGAATCTTTTTTACGCTCTCACCGGCTTCCTAAAGTTGAGTAAGAATTTGAGCCGTTTAGAGACCATAAAACCGCCATTTTATGCATTTTTCGAACTTTTTAAATTTTCGTCCGTTAAATAACTCGTTGGAACTTTGGATTATTTTTTCTTGAATTAGCTTACCCAAAGGGATGTTTTGGCAAAATAAAAAAAAATTCGATTTTTTGTGAGTGTCTTTCGATTCTCGATATTCTCAGAAAATGGCTCTTAAAAGCTATCGGTAAAGGAAACCGACCAAAGTGAAACGCAGCAGATCCGCTCTCAGATGAAAACATCGCACATTTTACAGCCGTGTCAAACACTGTTAATGAACCCTGTTTTGATAGAGAGTTGGTTTGGCAGCAATAATATAAATAAAAGACACAACAAGAGAGTAATGGGCAAAATTTTGGGTGGCAGGGAAGCGCACTACTCTAGGGGTTGGGGGACCAGGAGAGGAGCTCTCCTGGGGGGAGACAACATCGGGTGGTACCGGGGGTAGCCACCCTGGACAGAGGTCCTGATCAGTCTCCAGTAGGGTAAGGCCCATATTCCCTAGTCACTGGGAACTAAGGGGAACCAGGAAGGGGGGGCCCTCCTCGGTGGAGTACAGATCAGGTGGGACCGGGGGTCCATACCCTGGAATGGATATTTTTCCGGACCTGTCTCCAAGGGCTAAGCCTTACTGTGGGGTAAAGTGCAGCCAAGGGTTGCACTTCCCTGCCAACATTGTTAATTTGAAGCTAGGACAGGAAAACTATGTTACAGGGCCACTCAGATTATGTTAAGGTAAGATTTGGTATAAAAACTATATATCTAGACGTAGATGTCACTTGAACAACATAAAGTCCTTATGCATACTAAGGAAATAAAAAGTTAGAGTAAATAAGAGTCCAAAGTCTTTTTCACTGTGAACCTATGTATATATGAATTGCTTTTCGTTTATACCTTTGGAAAATAAAATAAAAATAAATATCCTTTATTTACCCTCGGCAAGTGTTTATAGCAAATTGCTAGTGGGGCCGAGCATTTAACAAACAAACGAAACAAATATTGTAAATGGAACATAACATGTTTTAAAATCCCAACTGGCGGGAGGCAAACCAGTTGGCTATATACAAGCGCAGCCGAAGGATTTATAACTCAGGACAACCGAGAAATAAATCCATGAAGTGCTCAGAGTGGGATTCGAACCCGGGACCCACGGACTCGAAGTCCAGCACCCTAACCACTCGGCCACCCTGCCATCCTGGAAGTTTTACATGTAGCAATTATAAGTGTCAGCAGCCTATTAAAGGTTGTTGCTGTACAGAGGCTCAGCAGCCTATTAAAGGTTGTTGCTGTACAGGGGCTCATTGAAACGATTGACATTGTTTGACAAAGAATAACGGTACTTTGTAATGAGTACTGTAGCACTTCTGTGTACAGATTGGGCATAGTAGATCTCGAGGTTCATTAACCTCAGTTTATATGGTAATAAACTTGAAATTAACAACTCCCAAACCTTGTCAACTGTCTCGATAGAAAAGAAAACTGAGGCGCCTTGTTTTTTACCAGGTGGATCTACCGGAATTAATTTTTTTTAACTGCAAAATCGGAAAGGTAAACGCGCAAGTTTATTTTGGTCGCGCTGAACAGCCTTCGCGGGTTCATAGTGGAAAGAGAGTGAAAATAACCGTGTCAAATGATTCAAGTCAGAGTTAGTAATCGAGTTTTCATTATTAAAAACAACTAAAACCAGTTCACATGTATTTTGGTCTAACTGACTATGTTAAACCTTTTTTTATAATTTGAGCACAGGGTATTTAACTTGTAATTTTGTATTAAGCTCAGAATGCATGTATGTGCGTATATATATATCCAACAAGCGCCAGTGCAATGATTGTTTCATTGAATTGTCAACTTCATTAATAGTTGCTGAATTTTTTGTCATTTTTATTGACAAAACTTTTTCTTAGTGGCGAAAAATTTTGAACGTCTCAGAGCACCTGACACCTTATAAGGCAAAGGCAAGGTGGATGAATGGATGGCGGGACGGACAGACGGACAGACAGACGAACGGACGGACGGACGGACGGACAGACAGACAGACAGACCGATAGATAAGATAGATAGATATATATATATATATATATATATATATATATATATATATATAGAGAGAGAGAGAGAGAGAGAGAGAGAGAGAGAGAGAGAGAGAGAGAGAGACAGATAGGTAGGTAGGTAGGTAGGTAGATAGATAGATAGATAGATAGATAGATAGATAGATAGATAGATAGATAGATAGATAGATAGATAGATAGATAGATAGATAGATAGATAGATAGATAGATAGATAGATAGATAGATAGATAGATAGATAGATAGATAGATAGATAGATAGATAGATAGATAGATAGATAGATAGATAGATAGATAGATAGATAGATAGATAGATAGAATAGATAGAATCTTTTATTTACCCACGGAATTTCATCAAATTAAAATATACAACATATTAAAATTTGTTTTACATAAAATCCGTACACGATATTATCTCAGTAAAACTAATTACAGTTAATTAAATAATTACAATATACTGCGATATAAGTATGATATGAAATTACTTTGAGGCATTGCTGGTGCCGGTAGTGTAGGAGTCCAGTTTACACACAAACCTTTTAAGGGAACTTTCATCTTTAACACTTGGAGGCAAATCATTCCATAGCTTAGCTCCAGAAAAAGCAAAACTATTTTTGCAATAGTTATCTATCTATCTAGATAGATAGATAGATAGATAGATAGATAGATAGATAGATAGATAGATAGATAGATAGATAGATAGATAGTAGATAGATAGTATTCATCAATATTGACACGTAGGCATTTTACCGATAGCACTCTCTCTAATTCAGTGTGAAACAAAGAAAGGCTTATCTCACCCTCGAGACTAGCTACTCTTTGCCTTGAACCTATGACCATGAAATCAGTTTTGAACACGTTTAGGGTAAGCTTATTGATGGACAGCCAAGAAGCTATACCCTTAAGAGCAATTCTCTGTAAGAATCAAACAAAGTGAGAAATGAAAAATTTTCACCCCCCACTCAAATTTACATGCAAGTAGATAACCACGGGGGATGTACGAAAATGGCCATTAATGACGTCATAACTAAACTGTTGCCATGGTTACAGCGAATGTTTGTTGACGCCCAAGAATCCAATTTTGAACTCAAAAACTGTTGTGAAAACTGCAAAATTTAAAACGTTATTTCTCAAGTTTATTAAAACACTACAACTTGAGACTTGGGACAAATGTAAAACCACTATTCTAGTTTCTTTTCTTGTATATGGCTTTTCATTACATTTACCGTAAATAAAATAAATGGCGAATTAACTACACCGTGTCTCAGCCATTTTAACTCGTGGGTAAATCAAGCAGTATATTTCTTTTAATGTCTCCAAAAGTACATCAGTTCTAGAATTGAAACTACATGGATAGCTTACAAGAGACATTGTAGTTACTAAGTCTGTAAAATTCTCAGCGGGGCGGGCTTATTTTGTTTTCATAGCAATCAACCAAGAAACCATAAAAATGAGACTTGTTAAATTTTGTCAAAATTAACATTCTGTTAGTTTGCTGGAAAAATCGGAAGAAAGCTGAAAAGACCTTGAGATTTAAAGAAAATAGTCTGTTAAGTAATTCTCTGATAAAAACAACCGTTCATAAACCGTATTTTTGAAAACAATTTGAATCGAAGTACAGCTTACTTGACGGCTTTGTTCATTTCTCCACTTTTCGACTCGCGTTGAACGAGCTGGTTCTTTCTGTACAACACTCGCATTGTTTAAAACTCCAGTGTTCTGAACCTTCTCTTTCAGCTGGTAGTGTTATTTATCCCCCGCAGTAGTCCATCCCCTTATTTCAGCCCACTGAAATCAGGTTTGGTGGCACTGTCGGCAGAAATAAGCCAACATGGAGTTCAGTCAGTACAGGTACATTTCCACCATAGCCTTTCGCTCTACTTCTCGATCAGACGTCACCATTCACTCCAAAAGATGGAAAGATGCATCCTTTCAACTAGGGTTCCATTTAGCCAAGCATTTCACCCCAACTTACGGTGTTAAAACTGCAGACCGCAACTTTCTTCGAGAAGAGACAATAACAAACGCCGTGGACGTTCTGGTCAGCGGTGTTTACTTGAACAACTTTCCCTTCATAATTTGCTTAACACCGGGTCCTTTATATGCTGTTAATATGACATTCAAAGCATTTCTGGAAGCCAGCAATTTCCTTTGATTTGATTCTGTTTTTCCACTTGCTCTCTCTGACAGAACAAATGTACAGTGCGTTTTCCGATGCACACACCATTTTCGCCGCAAAAATGAGACCGCTAACTCGACAATTAACAATACATCGGTGGGCTGATGAAAGAACGGCTTTTCTTATTTCCATTCTATTAACTAGTGTGCCTTCAATGGAGACTTCAATCCTGATCATTATAGACCTTTCGCACTTTCGAGGACAATTCCTTCCGGCCATTTACAACTTTGTAAAACAAACAAACAAACGAAAGAGAACCAACACTTTTAACGTGGGGTTGATTTCTTTTTCCTGAGATGCGCAAAATCGTACGTACTTTTAGCAGATGGATTCAGCGTTTTCATTCTTCGCGATGACAATTCTTCTTTTGTCATTACGCACAGCTGGAGATTTTTGTATACGTGTGGCTACCTGTGAGATTCGTCCTCTAAAGATCTCTTAATGTCATTTCTTACTTCAAGTGGCGCATTTTCGAAAAAGGAAAAAGTCCTTTGTGCGATATTCTGCACCGGAAAAATACTGTGAGTACGGTGTTCATCAAGTAGGGCTTTGCTTAAGTCATCCTCCTAAGGGAGGGGGAGGGGAGGGGTGAGAAGCGTCACAGAGCAAAGTCGAGTCATGCACAGCATTTCGTACAACGCCAAACTCAAGAACTTTCCTGCGTTAGCGCAGTATACAAGTGGACTGGGCTTTAAAGTCAAAACCCAAAACAACAATATAAAGCAAAAGAAATCAGAGAGAAGGGGAGAAATCAAGTAACAAGACCGATGGTGAGGTGTTCCTTATGTTCTCGCAAATTTCGTCTTACGTTTCTCGCATTGCGACGAAAAGAAAGCAGTTCAGTGCGTCAGAATATCCGGCTGCCCAAAAAAGAAAATATTCCCAGAGGTAAAAATGATATCATGAGATCTTCAGAGGAGTCCCACAGTCATCCATTCGAAAACGAAGAGTTCCGTCAACTGTGTGAAACGAAAAGGAAGAAAAGAAGAATTGTCATCGCTAAGAATGACAACGCTGAAAGCCGTCTCCAAGAACTACGATATAAGCATATCTCAGGAAAACGAAAGAATGTTGTTTCTCTTATCGAGCTCTGCAGCTGCAAAGCTTTGGACAATGTAGCTTATAAGGCGCACACCAGCTCACTAAGATAGCGGTTGGACATGCCGGCGCAACACAGGAATTTTAATGATAATAACATTAAGCCGTTTCTTATTTGTTCTTGTTTTATTTTTGTTTTGTTTCCTTTTTTGTTTTTGCTGTTGTTGGTGTTTTTTGTTGTTTTACAAAGTTGTAAAAATATGAATATGGCTGGAAAAAATTGTACTCCAAAGTACGAAAGGTCTAATAATCAGGATTGAGGCCTTCATTGAATTAAAAGCACAAAGGCACACGAGCTGAATAGAATGGAAAATAAAAATAGCCATTCCTTATTCAGTTTACCGATGAATTGTTGATTGTCGACTTGTGTTAGCAGTCTTAAGCAGCCTTCAAACATCAAACTAATGTTGGCCAACATTAGTTTGACGTGTGAAGGCCGCTTTATTTTCGCGGCGAAAATGGTGTGAGCGCTGGAAAACGCACTGTACATTTGTTCTATCAGAAACTGTTAATCCTACTGTAAATGGACCAGGTCTAGCGGGCAAGTGGAAAAACAGAATCTAATAAAAGGAAATTGTTGGCTTTCCGAATTGCTTTGATTGTCATATCAACAGCATATAAGGGACCCGGTGTTAGGCAAATTATGAATGGAAAGTTGTTCAAGTAAACACCGCTGACAGGTAACGTCCCATGGTGTATGTTATTGTCTCTTCCACTTCGAAGAGACCGAAGAAAGTTGTTGTCCGCAGTTTTTACACCGTAAGTTGGAGTGAAATGCTTGGCTAAATGGAATCCTAGTTCAAAGGATAGGGAGCCAATGGTGACGTCTGATCGAGAAGTAGAGCGAAAGGCTACGGTGGAAATGTACCTGTACTGACTGAACTCGGCCGATGACAAAAGGGGGATTGCACCGGATCGGACCGGATCGGATCGGATCGGATCGGATCGGATCGGATCGGACTGACAAAACCTGGATCGGAGCGGACCGGACTGACAAAACCTGGGTTGGCTCGAATTCTATTAAAGAAACCCACATCTACTTATTTAAAGTAGGCGCAGTTCAAAATTTCCATTGAAAATGATTTAAACTACTACATTTTAAAAACAATTACTTATTTCTAGAGGGAGAGATCCAAGCGGAAAGCCAAAGAGGAATGGAGCCTAGAGTAACAGTGATGTACAGAAAACTCGCGTCATTACAGTCCTTTACTTGAAATTTTAGCTATTAATGAATCGACCTGTAAACATGAAAATACTCGATGACGTTGGATTTATACACAATAACATCTGCAGAAACTGGTCACATGACTGAACGATTTACCCCTTCCAAAAATCAGTGACAAAAATACGATTAGTAAGGACAAAAATCTTTCAGTTTGAGACCCTGTTTTGTCATGCAACAACTAATGAAATTTTGCATATGAACTGTGTGTTTTCTTTGGTTTATGCTACATCACATTGTTGAAATGAACCAGAAAAAGGATAAATTAAATTATTATTTTATGAAATGTGGATGGGTATTTGTGTTCACTGTAACGTCTTTGAAACATTTTGCATGCAAACGCTTGCAAAGTTAATATAATTTCATTAGGCACTTTAATTGTGAATGCCAAAATGAAACTATAATGCTCCTGAATGAACACGGCTGTCGCTTGAAAAGAAACTTCGAGTATACTGTCATTACTTGAAAGGGCTTTCTCAGAAAACCTGAAACAAAATCAATAATTAAAACTACATTAATGTTAGAAAGCAAACGGATTATTTTGTTATACTACAGTGATAGCTTACATTGTTAAATAGGTCTAAAGTTACTACTATTCTATACTTATTACCTCAGTAGATCACATTATTTTTTAGTTTTGATAAGGTGACATCAAACCTTTTACTCAAACTTAACACAATTTTCGTCAGGCGGGCTTGCCGCAAGCACTGTACCATCGTGTGAATCAGGCTATCGTAATTGTCAGCGCAGATCTAATAATCCACCTTTCTAGAGTCTGGACGAAAACTGAAAGCAGTGATTACATTCTAAAAACCTTGTAATGAAAAAGAATGAAGAATGAGAAAGACGCGAGTTATATCGATATCGTTGTTACTTTGTGCTCAATTCGGTACATGCTTTGGCACACGCTTTCTGTACCTTTCCTCTTCATAATTCCTCTTAGATCTCTCCCTCTAGAAAAAAATTAAAGATATTCTTTTCATGAAGTAGTTTACAGAGTGTAAACCCATAACAATAAACAAAAAGTCTTCACGACAGAACGGTGAAGAAAAAACAAAAACAGTGCAATGGCAGTCACTTTCTTGATCTCTCTTCGTCATCTTGATCCAGGGATACCACTTGACCATTTTTATTGGGAATCAGGAGCCATAATCGGGGATGGAGACCGTAACTAACTCCCATTTTCAGTATTGGCGTTGGCCCCATCGAAAAAGACAAATGTGCTATTTTTAGAAAAAATTGCGCCATCGCCCGTGACACACGCGCGTGTGTGTTGCGAGGACTCCGCGCAGAGAAAAACAAGCAAAATGGCGTCGGAAATCACCTTTGTTGGAGATGAATAAATTCAATTTCTGTCATCAGTGTCATTTCCTAATTTGAGGCAAGTCCTTGGGGAGAACTTTCGGAATAGTGACTCTGGATATGAGGATTATACAAGTGATTCCGATGATGGCAGTGAGAATATTTTAGAAAAATCCTGTGGCGAAGATGTGTCGGACATGTCGGACGAGGATTTCCCCGTTAGACGGAAGAAACGTTTTACGGGCAAAAATGGCGTCGAACTACGAAAAAATCAGTTGAAGGCGAATCAGGCAGAAAAAGGGGAAATACATCTCGAATATATATTTCCTCTGAGGACGTACAGAGATTGAAGGGCAGCCGCAAAGACTGTAAAATGATTTTCCAAGCACGTACTGAAGAAAAGTAACGCACTGATAAATCGTTGTCACTTTTTTCACTGCAAGAAAAATAGTAACATATATTCAAATACCGAGTCAGCAAAGAAAATGTCTGTCGAGATTTCTCAGCGTATGTTTTCTGAAATAATGCCCGCCTTTATCGAAATGGCCGAAATGTTTATAATGAAGACCAAGAAGAGTGAAAAGCGCGCCTTGTTTTCAACCAATTGCTCTCGTGGTGCGTTATCAATTGTCGACAAAATAGAGAACTGGAAAAACACCAAGAGAAAAAAAACTACTTCCGTCGATGAGAAGGAGAAAGATGAAGTGAAACTCCATGCTGCCCTAGTACTTAATATTACTTTCTGGGCAATTTATGAACCTAGAAGGGATACATAGCGCAGTGGATGTGGCAAGGGTTTCAACGACAGAGTGAGCTTAATTATTTTTCTCTGCCAGCAACCCGGCGAGAAAAATCACTTTGTATCGAAGCAAGATTAAGAAGAAATTACGACTGAACGTCACTGAGACACAAATCTAAGTTGTTTCAGAGTGCTTGATTTCTTAGGACGAAAAGAAACTGTAGAAATAGAATTTTAAGCATTTAGCGCTTTGTTTACAATTTCTTTCATCGTCCAGTCAATCACTTGTTCTTAAAATTTCACAAACAGCAGGTTTCATACGGAAGGCTTTGACTCCGAAATATCGAGACAAGACAAAATAAAGCACAGTAAGATTGGAAAGAAGCATTTAATAAAAATTGTCACACTTTTTATGGCGAGTCAGTACAAAAATCATGCAACAGTCTGAACGACAAGCATTGAACAAATCCAGTACCAGAAAAGGCGACATTTTTTGGCTATATCACACAAAATTGACACTGGTTTACCTGTACTCGTTGTGGCTCTATCTGTGTTCCCTTGAGCAGCTCCAGACATTTAGACACAAGTCGGATGCCATGTAAAATACGTTGAATCGCTTTCACAGTTGTTTGAGTGTTATTTTTACCATTCCGTCGGCGGGCTTAAACTATTAAAGAAAAACTGCGTTTTGTGGTTTGCGTTTAAAAAGTAAGATGGTGAATTCTAATGTTCCTCACCTCCGTAGTCTTGTTTCTGTGAGCTGCATAGTAATTATCGTTCAAGTTTAATTATTAATCCTGTCTTCAGTTCGATCAAACAAACACATGATGGCTCCGTTGTCAGCGTTGTGCGAACGGAGCGATTTCAAACTCGTTCATTTGAACTCCCGCAGCGATAACGGTGAGATCGTACAGCTTCAATCCGCTTTGAACGACGATTACAACAATTTTGAGGAAAAATCAAACACGTACCACATTTCAGAGCCCATAATTGGGAGATTTTTCCCAGACCTTGTGCTTGTACGTTCACTTCGGAGCAGTTTCATTATTCATTCAGCTCCGCAAAGAAACGCCGCAACACTTCGCAAGGTTTTGGCGCCTTTTTCGGTCAGTCATGTGATCGCGATCGATTCTTGTTCCCTTTTATCTCGGAGTTTCTCTCTCTTTTTTTCTCTGTCTTGATTTTATAGCAATTAGTGATTGCGTTTTTAATAATAAAAACAATTGTGTACTCGGGCATACCGGATATCAAATAATTATAACCATCTTGGTCATATCCAGCACGCCCTCGTTGTACGCAAATTTGCGTGTAGCCACGCGCGTTTATGACGTTGAGGGTGGCGCAATTTTTTCTAAAAATAGCACATTTGTCTTTTTCGATGGGGCCGCGTGGACCCCGCGCTTACGGTCTCCGTCCCCGATTATGGCTCCTGTGGGAATTTGAAATGCCCCTACTTTCAATGAGTAGATATGGGTTTCTTTAATAGAATTCGAGCCGATCCAGGTTTTGTCTGTCCGGTCCGATCCGATCCAGGTTTTGTCGGTCCGATCCGATCCGATCCGATCCGGTCCGATCCAGATTTTGTCAACGGCCACCGAACTCCATGTTGGCTTATTTCTGCCGACGCTGCCACCAAACCTGATTTCAGTGGGCTTAAATAAGGGGATGGACTACTGCGGGGAATAAATAACACTACGAGCTGAAAGAAAAGGTTCAGTACACTGGATTTCAAACAATGCGAGTGTTCAGGTACAGAAAGAACCAGCTCGCTCAGTAGTATATCAGGAGTCTAACAAATACCACCTGATTGTCAGAGGTTTATTTAAGAATTTTACAGCTCCCATTATAATAAACAAGTTCCTTGCGTCGCTTGTTTATTATAATGGGAGCTGTAAAATTCTTAAATAAACCTCTGACAATCAGGAAGTATTTGTTAGACTCCGGATATACTACTTAAACGAAATGAACCACCCAGCATAAAAAAATTTTTAATTAAAGAATTACACATCTTTATTATATCAAAGTTGTAAGAAGCGCCCAATTGAATAAAAAGCAAAAAAAGGATATCATGGCGCGCGAAATAATTGGTATTGCTTCCACAAACATTGGTTTTGATTTCGACGAACCATTTAAAGAGAAAAATGCTGAAGATTTTGTTGATTATTATGAAGAAGAATTCGAAAAAGGTGTGAAACCAAAAAAAATAATAACAAGCTTTTTGGACAATTATTTTTCTGATGAAGAAGAAAAAAGTGGATTTTTAAAGGGTGTAAAAAACATTTGTATTGAAGGCTGTGAAAAATGGGTAAAAAATTTTAAAACTTTACTGGTGCTAATGAAAGAGTAGACATTTGAAAAAGTGCGAAGAAAATGAGCCCGCTGACAATCAGGTAGTATTTGTTAAATTTTTGATATACTACTTAACCGAAATAAACCGCCCAACATAAAAAAAATTAATTAAAGAATTACACATCTTTATTATATAAGTTGTAATGTCTATGCTTAACGTAAACATTGAAGAGCTTTTGAAAGAACTAGATCCAGCAACGTTACAAGCTTTAGAGCAATCACTTGCAGAGGACGCTCCTGCTGTGCGAAAAACAGCTAAATGGAAAGAGGTACACAATGAGTTATTAAAACAACCTTCCTGTCATAACAGGCAGCAACTTGTGCGTATAATAATATGCTTAGATTATATAGACTGCCGCTGGGAAGGGCTTTGTTATCCCTGTTTTAAGCAAGGAATCAAACATAAACTGTTATACACTCCTCCGATCGAGAATTTACCTTTATTAAAGAGATGCTCTGATACTTACGACTGGCACAGCGCATATAACGACTTTAAGGAATTTGTTGATCTCGGTGTGTTTTTGTGAAGAGTACCAACCACCAATTTTTTTTAAAAAAAAACGAAACATAACCGAACACACACACAAAATAATTTATAATCGATTAAAATATTTGTGAGTCAAATTTAATGGCAACCGGATTCAACACCTGTCAGATAACGGAAGCAATTCAAAACCTACCACCAGAGTTACGTGAGATAATTTACAAACATTACCTCGCCATAAAACTGAAAGAGCGAGAGGTTTTGGGTTGGAACCTTGTTCACAATGAGCTTTTAATACAACCTTTCTGTCCTGAAATGGAGCGGCTTGTACATATTATAGTGTGTGTTGCATATATGCATTGTTGTTGTGGAGGGTGTTGTTACCTTTGTTATAAACAAGAAGAAATCTTACATGAAATAACCATCTCTGTCCCCGATATAATTGATTTAATCCTAATTAAGTTTTGTACTGATATATGGGAAGAGGACCATAACCATTAAGTTGTGTTTACGGCGCGTGACTTCGCGGACTGGTGAAAACTCACAGACAATGACGTAATTTATATTCTCGCACAAGCCTGAAGGGAAACCCCTCTTAGCAACTCAAGCTTGAAAAAAAAAAAGCACTCATCCTGAAAAATAACTCTTGGTCTTGAAAATTTTCAAGCACTCAGGAATGCAGACGCTATTGTTTAACTATATTGGTGGTCTCTGTTGCTTACATTAATTCATAATCAAAATATTCATTACCGTCAGCAGACGTTTTGAGACCTATTTTATAAACAAATTGATAAGAACCATCTTCTAGATCTTCAGCAAGATGTTTAGGAGCCCATACAAGAAGTTCATCTCCATATTTTGTTTTTAAAGTTAAAATAGCTGAAATCCCATATAACTATCCCGATGTGAGACTTTTTTAATTTTGTATACATCATCTGAAATATTTCTCCATTTTAAGATTTCTCTTCTTATAAAACTTTCTTTAGTTGGCCATTCTTCTGATATCTCTTGTTGATCTGAATATACATCTTTTTTTAGCCAGTCTTGTGGGATTTCTTGTTGATTTATTAATACATCTTCTGTTGGGCAGTCTTGTGAGATCGCTTGTTGATCTGTACAGACATCCATAGTAAGAAGATACATTGGAAGATATATTTGTTTAATAGGGGTGTTCTTTTTTGTGAAGCGGAACGCATACCGAAAGGCGCCGTAATTCCGAAGGGCGCCGGAAATTCTGAAAGGTGCTGTTAAATTCGAAAAAATTTTTAAATTCCGAAAGGTGTTGATTTCTGTCTGACTTTTTTTTTCTCCCACTCACGTGTGCTATCACGCTTTGTCTCACATGTTTTAGTTTAACCTTGACACTGGATTATGTAATATCACGTGGAGCTCAGGTGCTTGTTGCCAAGCAAATGCGTCGTATGTTTGTAACGTTTCAGTTAAAATTTTATTGTGACTCTGTTGGTGAAGTTGTCAACTTAGAGATGAAAATCGTGGTATTACGGAACCACATCTTGGCCTGAAATGGGGTAGCCATTTTCATCACGAGTTGGTAACGATATTTTTGAAACACATTCACGAGTTGGTAACATTATTTTTCAAACACACTCACGAGTAATGTATCGTATTCGTCTAATATCAGGAGGAGTGAGAAGTTCAAAAAACCAATAACAAATAGTTGCAAAAAGTGCAATCATTTTTGTTTGCGTATATAATTACTTTAAAAATCTACAATTGAGCGAATTTTTTATCGTACTTTCTTTGAACAGAAAGCGGAATCTCCATACAATGATCAGTGACGAAATTATCTATCATTTTTAATTTATCAAGAAAGGCCTTCTCGTCGAAAACGTCGCCTCGGAGGTAAAAGCGAATCTCCACAAGTATTTTCTGGTATTCGATACGGGCAAAATTTGCTCGTTCCGTTTTTTTATCGTATTTCTTAAGGCTTGCCACTGCTTTCAAAATAAGACCAACACCAGTTAAAGTTGCCATGACAGCAGGGTTCAGTGTTATTCCTCCGGCTACTGTGGCACTGATTATTAACTTGCCAGCTGAAAGATTACAAACAAAATTTTTTCTTCGAAAACCGCGGTGCAACTTTTCATAGCCATAATGTTTCTTGTGGTAATGAGTATATAAATCTTTCAGAAGTTTAACCTTCTCTTCAGAAAGTGTTTGGTCGATATGGTTGAATTCGAAAATGTCCCGCATTGTGTTATATAATAAATGAAAAAATATTCATGACACTCTATATTTAACCAACATTAAGAATTTTTCATTAATAAAATTTTGAGAATGTAATTGCACCATTAAAAGACCATTTGGTAGTTTTTAAACGTATCTTAAAGAATAAGCTTTTAGACAATTTTGTAAATACTCCCTAAATTTTATTCATTTTTAGTATTTTGGCGACTACAAAGTTTAGATAATGTTGTAAATGTTTCTTAAATTTGATTAATTTTGATTGTATAGTTATTAGTAACTTAGTAATTTAAGTAATTGTTCCTGAAAAGCCCCATTGGGGAGGTAACAATAAAGTAAAGTATGTAGTATATCTATTGTTTGTTTTTGAGTTGATTGTTTTGAAGTGAAAAGTTTCGCAGGGCCACTTTTAAATATTTTTAAAGGAATAGGTTGAAATGGAGCTGTGGTTTTTCTATATAATACTGTTATACTTAATATATAGCTTTTTTCTGGAAGGAGTACATTAGCATTACCATTTAATGAAAAAAATGTTTCATTATTTTTCCTATCTAAACTCCCATGTAAGTAATGAACGGAACCACTCAAATTATGCCCGTTTAAAGATAAATCTGTTTCCATCACCATTTTTCCATTCTCAATAACAAAAGCGGTGTCATAGACACTTGGGTCAACGTTTGAAATTGTTTCTTTAACACCATAAACAATAAGATGACCCATTGTTATAAATGATGGATTACGGACCGTACCGTGCAGATCAAGATAAAGAAATTGTGGGGGCGAGCTACCCCATCTGTGAAAATTGATAACTGTTTTGGTGTACGTTTCGAATGTTTTTGTTGCATAATTAGAAATTGAAATCGTCGTAGCTTGCGGGGTTACACTCAACTCATTCATTTCCGGCGGAAACCATTCAACTACTAAAGTATAGTAACCGACTGGAAGTTTATAAAGGTTAAAACCGAGGCGTGACCGGGACTGGTTGGGTGAGCCTTTTTCAAACAAGAGTTTAAGTTGGTAAGCTTTTTTATTAATTTGATGTGGAGAATTGGGAAAATCAACAATACCCAGAACCTCGATATTGTTTTCACTCGAAGATTCATCAGTGTCTTCCATCAAGTATCTGAAGGCGTCTCTTTTTTGCCCTGAATTAACGATCTGAGATTCATGAATTTTTTGAGTGACAAGATCTCTCACAGTTGTTATTTCATTTTCCATGAAATCAACATTAACTGCGCATTTCGAATCTTTGTAATCGGTTTCTAAGTTAACAATTTTATTGTTATTTAAATTCAAGTTTCTTGTCATATTGTTAGTGCCATCAACTTTGAGAAACTTTTTTTGTGTCATGTCATCAATTCTGTAGTTAACAAACTCGACACATGCGGCGTCTCTTTGGTTTGATGGAAGATCAAGATTGATAATTGATTTATTTTTCATATCAATATCAGCTCCTTTATCCAGTTTTTTTTCAAGTTGATTATCGACATATTTTTTGTTTGTGGCTTGATCTGCCTGTACTGGGTCTTTTACGTTGTAGATTGTATTATTGTTCATATCAATGCTTGCTTCCATCTTTCCGCCTTCCTTTTTCGAAAGAAAGATATTTCTCGTGTCCTGATAGTTTATTACCTTTGTCAGATCACCGTGGACAAGATAAGGGTTGCTTTTTAATCGCAAAATATCGTACTTATTTTCCATGTCAATATTAGCAGAACCGCTGGCACTACCCTGAGGGCCACGGTCACCTTTATCACCCTTGTCGCCCTTGTCGCCCTTGTCGCCCTTGTCGCCTTTTAAACCACGGGATCCTTGTGCTCCCTCCTGACCTTGTGGTCCAGCGGGCCCTTTTTCTCCTCTTGGACCATTAGGACCCTGTGGTCCTCCAGGGCCTTTACCACCCTTCGGTCCAGGAGGACCCACTTTTTCACTTTCACTCGTCGTCGTTTGGCTAGTTCCACCTATTGGACTGTTAATATACCCCATTATATATTTTCATCAAAATTTTTTTTCATTAATTTCTGGGGTTTGTCGTAGTAAAAGAAAGAATATTTTTTATTTGTGGCGCGATCTAAAGCGTCATGATCCACACCAATCTCGTCTGCAATCCTTTTGTTTTCTCTTGGAAGAAATCTGAAAATGCAAAAATGGCTGCAGTTATCACGGATGTTTTTCGGCACCTTGTAAAAGGTTTGAGTGAGGTAAATAACGCAGCAGTTTCTGTGCCGCCCGTTGATGAAATAATTAATTATGCTGTTTTGGTTGCTTTCACAAACAAGATCGTCAAAAACAACTATTTTTTGGTTGTCCGCTCGAAGTTCTTCGAGTGGAATGATTTCATCACCGTAAGCCTCGATAATATCATAACCAACCTTGGGGTTGTATTTTTCAGCAAATTCCTGCAAAAGAGACTGATATTTATTCTGGTGCAGGTTTTTTGAAAAGAGGTAAATTTTATCATATTCTAACAACTCATAAAGCATATGCAGTAATGTGTTTGTTTTACCAGAATTACTGGGTCCACAAATTAACATCCGAAAAAGATCTGCTGGCATACAAGGGTGACCTTGCTTGTAGTCACTCTTGGAAGAACCTGGGTCATAATTTGGAATCTTCATTTTTTTTTTCGCTTCTATATATTAACGCTGGAAATATGTCGATGAAAAAATGGCGTCAGCGGGCTGAAGAAAAGTCGAAGCTTGATGAACAAACAGAAGAAATTCACCAAAAATTCAGAATGGATAAAATAAACAAAGAGTTTGGTCAGCTTTCAGGGGAGGAGCTTTTTAAACCAATCACAAAAAGGCTTGATGAAAAGAGCACCACTGTGGAAGAAGAGGAAGAAGAGGAGCAGGAAGTTCCTGATTACACAATGGATGAATTTGACGAAATCAACCCGTTTGGTGACGAATTCAGGCCGGATGCGCCAACACCAGCACCGTCACCACCAACAACACCAACAACAACCACAACACCAATAGAACCAACATCACTACCACCCCCATATCAAGAATTTGATGATCTTCCATTACCACCTCCACCTTTGATGGAAGATACTGTTATGCCAGGATCTTCCAAAGATGAAACAAGGGAAGAAACATCAAAACGGCTTTGAACTGTAAAAAGTATTCTTGCTAAACATGGAAGTGAACCAACTTACAAAGTAAAAAGTAAAGGATCTAAATACTATGGATATAATGTGGAAGAACTAGAAGCTGAGGCATTTAAACTCGAAACAATTAAGGCACATCAAGAACATGCAGAAAAGTTACTTAAAAGGAAACAACCTTTATTAACACAATTACAAGAAAAAAGGCGAAATTGAAACCACCAAAAAAACAAGAAAAAAGAGAAATCTCCAAAACTCCTCTTGAAAAAGCTGTCATGAGCCGAAGACCTGCTTTTGAACTTTCTGACAATGAAGATGACTTCCCTGAACAGGATTGGGAAATCGAAGGAAGCGGTTTCGATGATGAAGCTGAAAAATTGATCAACCAACTTGATTTAAGTTTAGGATCGATAAAAGCAGGAAACAGCTCAATAAAACTGAAAAATCAGGTATTATATCTGCTTGATTCACTAGTTGAACTTGGCACAATTGATTAAAAGGAAAAGAAAAAAATTATTTCTGATTATATAAAACAATAATGAGCTTTGACATACTGCTTGACTCGAGCCTTGCAAAACTTGAAAGAGGTGGAGAACGAAATGTTTCACACGATTTTACAGTGAAGTTTCATCCTCCAATCGAATTGGGTTCAGGAAACTATAAAGCCGCTTTAGACACACTTATCACAATGAGTTACTCATGGAAAAACATCGATTCTCGTTATGATAATAACAAAATTCGCTGGAAGAAAAAAACAGAACAAGCGTGGAAGACCTTAACTTTCCCAAATGGGATGTATGATTATAAAAGAATCAACACATTTCTTCAGCAACACACCGGTAAAGTTGACCCAACAAAAAAAGATAGCGATTACATTTTCACAATACATTTCGAGTTTTCAACTTATAGAATTTTTATTATAATACGTGGAGATTATGAGCTTGACTTGTCTCAAGGAAATTTTGGCGAATTGCTTGGTTATAACAAAAGAATCTTGAATGGTTCTAGTTTTGGACATAAAGTTCCAAATATCACAAGAGGTGTTGATTGGGTATATTTGCACTGCGATCTTATTTCACGCCGAACAAACAATATTTCAAGCGATGTGTTATACAGTTTCTCAACAGCAGATCTTCATGTTAGCTATCCATTTCGAAAAGAGCCGCGTCGGCTTAAGTGGCAACCTGTGAATAAAAGTTCTATTGATGCAATAAGAGTTTGGGTGACAGACGGAAGAAACAATATTCTGGATCTCAACGGGACAGACATTGCATTAAGCTTAATGATTGAAAAAGATTAAAGTTTTTTGTCGGTATAATATACAATCATGTATCATCCAAGCGAGTGGGCAAGATACTTTGATGAAAAAACCGGGAGTTATCGATATAAACACAAAGGGTCGGGTGTGATCCGTGACACCTTCATGACAATTGGTAAAGTACTCAAAAACAATGTAAAGAATGTTGCAAAAAAACTGCTGAAAAAGCCACAAAAACAATCGCTGAAAAAGCGGGTCAGAAAGTTGGTGAATTTGCTGATGAAAAAGGTTCAAAACTAATACGAAAATTACTGCAAGAGAGAAAAAAACACAAAAAACCGTTGTCACAAGGCGCAAAAAAGAAACTTGCAAATATTTTGCAAAACCCCACACCAAAAAAATCAGACGCTCTTGTGAAATTAAATCAAATTTTGGCAAATGAAATTTAATTAAAAAAAATTTTTCTATAAATATAATAAGCACTTGCAACATGTTCAGAAGTAAACCATACCTCGAAGATACAAAATACGTTCGAATTCTTTTAAACACTCCGATCGAACTCCCTGCGAACAACCAATTTCAAAGAAAAAATGGTTACAAATTTGATGTAACAAACCGAGACAATTTTTATGACTGGTACAACGCTTATTTTCGAGTTGATTTCAAGTTTGAAGCAAAAGCAAACGGAGGTAACATTGCTGCTGACACTGAATCAGCTCCTATTAACGGTTCTTTCTCATTTATCAAAAGTTTGAAAGTAATTTCATCAGGGAAAAAATTGTACGAGGCAAACGATATTCACAAAGGTATTTTCATCAAAAATCTGCTTGATTTTTCAGACGATTATTCAAGGAGCGTGGCAAAAAACCAATTTTGGTATCTTGACTCTGACGCTACCACAGAAACTGATGGCAATGCGACAAACGCCGGAATGGGGGCAAGGGCGCTTCTATCACAGGGAGGTTTAATGGTTCAGACTATTATCCCCTTAAACAGATACTCTTTCTTCGAAGGTCTTTCCGATAAATTGATGCCACCAATGCAACTTACTTTTGAAATTCAACTTCAAGACGACCAAGAAATGATTTTCCAAAACAATAACACAGATCTAAGAAGAATTGTTGTTCGTAAATTTGAGCTGTGGGCCCCCCAATTACATTTTACTGGTAAAGGACAGACTTTGGTAAATGAAAATTTTTTGAAACCAACCCAATGGAAATACCTGAATGAAACTTTGCATAGCAGCAGCTCCCGAAGGGATGCGAATGGTACGTGGT
This sequence comes from Siderastrea radians, assembly GCA_964017195.1. Taxonomy (NCBI): domain Eukaryota; kingdom Metazoa; phylum Cnidaria; class Anthozoa; order Scleractinia; family Rhizangiidae; genus Siderastrea; species Siderastrea radians. The sequence goes on along the minus strand of OZ024889.1, from coordinate 5,844,115 downwards.
TAATTACACCGGGGGTAAAAACCCCAAGCATGTTTTTGTCTTCATTCAACAAAGTCGGAAACAAAATGATTACAGGTACAACCCTTACATCTTTGACACATTTGATATCGATGGTGATGACACAGCAAGATTGGACACTTGCCGCCTTCAGTACGGTACAAAATTTTACCCTGAGCTTGATTACGACCATGATTTTAAAATAAGAATTTTGAATGATTTGATCAATTTCCGATACAGAAAAAACGACTACAACACCGGAGTTCAGCTGCAGCTTACAAATTTTGAGAAGTTTTACCCAATTATCTATTTTGATCTACGAAACACTGAAGAAAGTGTGACAGGCGACCCGAAAAAGCTCGAATTCCATTACAGACTTAATGAAGCCGCTAACGCTCAAGATTATATTATCTTCGCTTTGGTTTTGAATGAAGAAGAATTCGTGCTGAAGCAAATTGGTAATGAGCTTGTCGCCGTCTAAACAAAATGAAAAATTCAAAAAAAAATTCTGAATATAATATACAAACAATGAGCACAACTTATCATCCATTCAAAATCGCACTGACTGATGGTCAGAAAAAGAAACTTCAAAAAGCTTATTTAACAAAGACCCCTGTTGGTGTGAAAGTCAAACCAGACCAAATTGGGTGTGGTGACGAACTTTTTCTCGCTGAAACTCAAATCAAGCGATTGAAAAAGAGATCGGCGGCAGGGAAAGGAATGGTAATAAAATTAAGCCAGACACAGCTTCAGAACACTGCGCAGCGTGGTGGAAATTTGTTTTCTGCTATGTTAGGTTTGGCACGACCTTTGATAAAGCCAGCCCTTGAACATTAGCAAGTGCAGGTTTGAGTTTTGGCGCTGAAAAGGTGCTGAAAAAGATATTCGGAAAGGGTTTTGGACCAAGAGAAATTGAGCTTTATAAACTTGTTCAGCGAATGACTCCTGCTCAGAAAAAGGCGGCAAAACAATATCTTGTTGGAAAAGGTTTGGTGAAAGGAGGCGGCGCACAATACGGCGGTTTCCTTGGTATGTTGGCGTCTATCGGAGTACCTTTGGCCCTTGATTTGGTCAGAAAAATAATTGGAAAAGGTATGCAAACGCAACCACCACCGCCACCACCACGAACAAGACGATCACCAGGAATACCAAAAGGTAAAGGGATGCAAATTCAACCTCCACCTTTTTATGGAACTTGGGAGGATTGTTATCGTTTAAAAAAAACTGAAATTTGAAGATAAACCTCTTTCCAACATTGACCTGAGAAAATGGTGCAAATTTTTACGAATCCCCATCAAAGGTTTTTTAGCAGAAACGAAACAAAACCCTTGTTTCATTCTCCATGTATTATAAACTTGGATGATTTCGGAAGTTTGGGAACTCACTGGGTATGTTGTTGGCCAAAAGGAAAAGGTCTTTACGAGTATTTCGATTCATTTGGGCTTCCACCACCTTTGGAATGGGAAAAAGAAATGTCAATGCATGGGATGACACATTTTTTCAGAAATGACAACCAAATTCAATGGGAACAAAGTGTGAGATGTGGTTATTACTGCCTTCTCTTTTTAAACGAAAGAAATAAAGGAACAAGTTTTGCCGATATTTTGAAAATGTTCTCCAACGATTTACTTCAAAACGAGGAAATAGTGAAAAATTATTTTTCTTAAAATATATATATATGCAATGGAAGTGTACTGTGTGAAAGAAAAGCGGCACACACCCAATGTAAAGGGGACCGAAAAAGTTATAATCACAAAGAACAATCGAAAACTCTTGAAAGTAGAGTGCGCAAGTTGTGGAAAAATGAAATCAAGTTTTTTGCCGGGAAACTAGGTGAGCCCTCCCTTGCGGAGGGCAGTGGAATATTTGGCGATGTTGCTATGGCAGTTGGTGATCTTGCAATTACAAAAGGAATCCCTTATCTTGCGAAAAAAAGTGTTGAAGCCGGAAGATATTACGCTTCTGAAGCAATGAGAGACCCTAAATTACAAAAGAAAGCAACAAATTACACTCTCAACAAAGCCCGCCCAGTAATTCAAAAAGTTGGAAGTGAAATGTTGGATCAACTTTCAACTAAAGTTCGACCAAACCAACGTTACAAAACTGACAGACCTGATTTGGATGGCGCCAGATTTGATATACAGGCTGCAATTGGAAAATTTCCGAAACCAAAAAAAGGTTGGACATTGCCAGGACATAATTTCACAGGGCCATACAATCCTCTTGAAAAGCAGGTTAAATTCTATCCAGAAACGGGTGAAATTCTTGAAATATATCAACAACCCACAGGTGCTACAGATGCGATTGCAATGCAACATGATGTTGATTATGATGTTTGTTCCAACCGTGAAAAAAAGTATGGTGAAAACCTGAAAAAATGCAAAAACAAAGCGGATAAAAAAATGGTTAAGTCTCTTGACGCAGTTCCTTACAAACAGAGGCAGTGGGGCCATGCGGCTGCAAGAAATGCAATCAATGCTAAACAAAAGTTAGGGTTGGGTTTATAAAAACAAAAAGGAACTGGTGCTTTGGATAAACCATTGGAAGTAGCGAAATTTGCTGAAACTTTGACAAAAAAAATGATTCCTTCCACAAAACATGTATTTGATCGGTATTGGTCAGGTGATATTGCGAAAAATGCTTTCACAGGTCCAACTGGTGTCACAAGCAAGAAATTTTGGACTCATCCGAAAAAGGGTACTGTTATGTGTTTGGTGAAAAATCCAAAAACAGGCAAATATGAAAATGTTTATGAAGAACTTTGATTGGCTTTTAACTACCATTTATCAAACTCCTGTTTTGCGAGCCACCAGCTTACTAAGCTTTTTGGAAGGTGCTGAGAAATAGATTTCATAATTTCTTTTTGTTGGGCCAGCATTCAGAAGGTACCTTTTCAAAATAATTATAAAAAAACAGGGATAGTTCACTGACTTGCCGGACATCTTCTGAAATTGAGCAATAACGTTGCCAAGAAAATTTACCTCGCTGGAAGAAAACATTTCGTTAATTTTCCATTTCCGCAAAACACTTTTTAAATGAAAATTAGTTGCAGTGAAAATTCTTTCCCGATTTTCTTCTTGAAACTGTTCATCATCAAATTCAGACGCTCTACCACATTTTGGACATGCACGACAGAACTCATTCACCACATAAATTAATTGCTCCTCGCATGAAGGGCAACGATAAATCTTTTTTGTCAATGGGTATGAATTTAATTTTTTTTGCAATGTTTCTTGAATTTTTTTCGCCGAAATTTTCTCACCTTGCAACCAACCAAATGGGTCGTCCATTTTTTATTTTGTATACTATACAATGAGCTCCCGTATTTTCAATAAATTGTCAAAAATTTATTACAGCCCGCAAGGGTATTGGAAAGGTTTTGCAACAATTAAGAAATTAGCCCAGGCAGCGAAAGTCTCGGAAGATGTGGCTCAAAACTGGTTGATGAAGCAAGCTCTTTGGCAGGTTTATTTACCAGCCCCACGTTACATTCCAAGACCGAAATTTGATGTTCCTGTTCCAAACAAAGTTCACCAAGCCGACCTTCTGTATCTCCCACACGATCGCCCACCACGCTCCCGTAAAACTTTTAAATATGCTCTCACGGTGGTAGATGTTGCCTCTCGATACAAAGAGGCCGAACTGTTGACCACAAAAGAGGCTAAAGAAGTCGCAGCTGCTCTGGAACGGATTTATAGTCGTGGTCCTTTGAAGTGGCCGAAACTGCTTCAGGTCGATCCTGGTCGTGAGTTTATGGGCGCTGTGAACCAACTTCTTTCGAAACATAATGTTGAGGTAAGACGTGGTCGTGTGGATATTCACCGTGATCAAGCAATCGTTGAAAGATTCAACCGCACTCTGGCTGAACGGCTGTTTGGACACCAATATGGGGTTGAAATGCGCCTCTCTGAGGGTCAGCGGTCCACTGCGTGGGTGACCCGACTGCCAGCTGTTATTTCAGCTTTGAATAAAGAAGTCACTCGACTGACTGGTCAAAAACCTGTTGATGCTATTAAAAAGAAAACTGTTCCATCCAAACCCTCAACACCTTATTTGAGACCCGTTGGTGTAAACGAAAAGAAGCTCCCCTCCGGTTTAAGTGTTCGCTATCTCTATCAACCCGGTGAACTTGAAGGTGGTCGGCGAAGAGCAACCGACCCAATCTAGTCTTTGAATGTTTACGAGATTGAAAAAATTATGATAAAACCAGACGCTCCGGTTATCTATTATTTATTTGACGGACCAAAACGCTGGTTTGTCCGCGAAGAGCTTTTGGTTGTCCCTCCAGATACACAACTACCACCAGAAAACTAACAATGAAACTCGATCGGTTCTGTGTGAATACCGTCTTCCAATACCCACCGTTTATCGTAATAAGCACTCAACCCCAGCTTCTGCTGTTTGTAAGTGACCATCTGTCCATCCCGCGTCCTGAAACCTCTATTAGTTGCTATGTCCTTGCTGCCTTCCAAAGCTTTCTTGAAACGCTGCCACGTGATCTCGTTTTGTTTCTTCGATACCCCTTTCGTGCTCAATTTATTTTTTTTTTACAATCATGTTCTTCACCGAAATAACATTTCGAAGAAAGAGCAATCATTCTTCTACCTTGAAATTCAAGTTTAAAAAGGCCTGGTGTCCGACTGCTCCATTTGTCCCAAGCTAACCAATTTTTCTTTTTTGCCTCAAATTCTTCTTTTAACCCTGGTTTGACGATGTCTTCCAACTTTTCTGCGCTGATTGCCATGTAATTGCTGTCTGTGTCCATCTGAATCAATTCGAAATCTCTTCTATCAAAATATCTGCCAAGAAAGTCATAACAGAATTCAAGCATTCGAAGTTTAGCTAGTTGATATACAGCTATTCCTACCTGAAATGGTCTTCTTATTGTGATCCGAGGCTTTCGGCTTTCCAACTCATACGCTCCCCCAATTTCATCAAGATCGCTGAAAAATACGCTTCGCAAGGCCCTGTCGACAACCTTTTCGTCTTTGGTGTAAATAACGTTTGTTTGCCTCTCCAAGGCTTCGATTAGCTTTCCATACCCACTATTTCCTAACAGTTTGAATACATCAGCCAGCAACGCCTTGCTTTTTTCTCTATCTCCAGTTCTACGAGCTTCAGTCACTTGCTCCACAAACCAAGTGAATATTTTTGTTGGTTGGTAATCAATAGTCCGATAAACATTTGTGATCACTGCTCCATGTTCAAGATACCATCTTAAAAGAGGTGCGTATAATAATATCTTCTTTGCTGACAATGCCCCCACTAACTTCTTTCCGTTTCCGCGGTTCCTTTTTGTGCGTTTAAGATAGTCAAGCATATGTTGTGGCACAGCTTCAACAGGGACCTCTTTGTTGTAGAAGAACGGACACATTTCCTCAAATTTTGGATATAAATGTTCAGGGATCTCTATATCAACTTCTGCAAATCCAAACCATTTTTCTTCTTTGAGCCTTTGTGTTAGTATGGGAACGGCGGCTTCGTTATTGTAATGCAAAACCCTTCCTTTTCCACAAGGCATGTCTCTTAGCATGGTTGACAAATACAAAGCGTTGACGTCGTAACCCAGAATATTTTCACAAATTTTTGCGTTTTGATATTTGTTAGACCTTATCTTTGTTTTTCCAACTTCATGATATCTTGTGAAAACAAGGCTCGGTCCTCCAACAACAGCTTCTTTCAACATCTCATACGCTTCTTTGCACGGGCTGTAAAGATCTGCGCCCCTTTCAACACATCCGCGAAGTAAGTAATGTAAACTAACACCTGGGATACTTACACCATCTATCAAAATATCGATTCCTTTATCAGTGTAGAAAGCACGCATCTTTTCCAGTGCCTCGAGGCCAGGAGCTACGTCAAGATTATTGTAGTAACGCAGCCAGTCTGCGAAGGTACACATACCCTTTTCTTTGAACAGACGCTGGCACCCTTCCCATTCATCCCTCGTGAGAACATGATCACCCTTCAGCTTCGAATACCAATCCTCATATTTCGGAAGTCCACGAAAATTAAGTTTTTCAGGTGTGTCAAACCATTCATACGGAAACCACGATTTTACAGTTTCGCATTCATAAGCTTTTACCCATTTCTCATAACTTGTACCCGGTCCTAAGTAGTTTATGATATCAAGAAAGCGAAAGTTTTTACTCAAAATGAACATAATTTTGTTTCCATTTTTTGCAACTATTACTTTACTAGTTGTATCAGATAAACGTTCCGCGAAATGTTCTCTGATAAGATTCAAATCATATCTCCCGGAGTTAAACCCAAGAACTGGCACTTGATTACACCATTCTTCTATTTTGAGGCGCTGTGCTTTTGTGAGCATATTCATATCTTCAGGTATGAAGGCTGCTCTTACTTGGTCCTGAATGTTTTTCCCACGCCTCTCAAGTTCTTTCATAAACTTGCGAACAAGCTCCGCAGGGTCTCTTTCACAGATATGAGTTGGTTCTCTTTCTAAAGTGTCACCTATGCTAACAGATATTGGTACATGTGTGTTTTCGATAGTTAACATACCTGTAGGTTCCTTTCTCTGATTTTTATCTCCGTATGCTTCGAAGTCATACAATATAGCGTGTGGATAATTTTGTATTTGAGTCTGTGGCAACTTAATATTTATTTCTCCTACTTCACAAGACGATGCCTCGATTACATGGTAGCCAGCAGCTCGAAGTTTTTGTGTACGTTCAACAGTTGCTTTAAATCTATCTTCTTGTGTTTGGTCATGATGAGTAATAATTCTATTTCGATCATGAGGAAAACATTTTCGACATCCATGCCAGTGACATCCGTGATATTGAAAAACAGTCTTCGTTTCATGGTTATAACCATCTACAGGCGCACGCTCAACCCATCTTTCACCTCCATGTCCGCAAGCAGCGTGGTGAATGTGAATTTTACGAAGTGCTGCTTCTTTTTCAAGCCAACGAAGAGATTCCGGAGAAGATGAATGTTTTGGATAAAAGGCTTTCTCAAAAGCTGTTTGTGGTAATTCAACTTTTTCGGCCGGACATTCAATCACCGTCTTCCCTTGGGAACATCTTTCTGTATGCCGTTGAAAATTGCAAACTTTAGTAAATCTTGAACGGCAATGAACACATGCATAAGTTTTTGCAAGTTTCGTAATATCTTTTATAACAAAAGAATGACCTTCATAAATTCCGATTGTTAAAATATTTGTTAATTTAGCTGGTGGTGTCCTTCTAAGATACCACACTACTTCATCATCCTCCAAACGTTCAGGCTCATATACACGAATACCCAACCAATCTTTTAAAATTTGTTTTTCATTAAGATATTTTTCAACCTTATCAAGTTCATCTAAAGATGTTTTTCGGCAGTTTTGTGGAGTAGCTATGAGGTTAAAGAAACTCTTAGCAAGTTCCCGTGCTGCCGTTGTACTTCGATCTGGTCTTGAACCTCGGTGTACCGCAATACAACGCCAAAGACATAAATTGTCTCTGTAAGTGTCTAAAGCCAACATATAACGACTATGCGCAAGGTTACGCAGCCAATCTGGTAATGGTCCCGTACCTAAAAGGGGCTGACGATCAAGAACGACCTTTACATCAACATTAAAATGGGCTTCAAACACCCATTTTGTGTCAGAATCCAAACGAAATTTTTCCCGATCACTCAACCATTTTTCCGCATCAGAAAAACGATCAAACCAAGGGGATCCTTTGTTAGTGTAATTCAATATTAATGAACCGTCTTCAATATTACGTAGCTGATATGAAAAAATATGTCTAGCGTAAAAAGATGTGTGAACTTTCTCTCTTATTTTTGTCATGAAATCGGGTGTAAGATCTTTTTCAAGATCTCGAATAATACGCCATCTAATGAAACGGCGCCCTTTTATTTCTTTTCCCTCATGACGCCCTTTTAATTCTTTTCCCTCATATTTGGTAGTGTCATATAAATCAAGAATTTCATTCTGATAATTTGTAATATTTCGGATGGTTTCCCGAGAAATTGGATCAAACTTTCTCAAAATTTCTTGTGTTTTTCTCCCCCTTCTACGAGGAGGAGCAGTTGGTTGATATGTTTTTGGAATTAATGGTTTCTTTTCCACTTTCTCAGAAATTGGTTCATCCAATATGTTATTAATAGTTTTTCGAACAGCAGGAGCGTCCTCTGCAAGTAATTGCTCTAAAGCTTGTAACGTTTCTGGACCAAGTTCTTTCAATAGCTCTTCAAGGTTTATGTTATGTGCAGACATTACAACTCGGGTATAACAAAGATTTGTAAGTCTTT
>OZ024889.1:5788356-5830856 GCA_964017195.1 Siderastrea radians | reverse complement strand
TTGACCGTGACCAGCTAAATTACAAACAAATTTAATACAATGTAATTTAGCCCAACGGTCACTTCTGAAGATGTCTGTCATCTTCATCTTCATAAAATCAATGTTTTTTTATAGTATGCCTTGTTTTGTCATGTTTGTCACCGAAGTTTGTTTTTATACCTACTGAAATTCAGATGGCCAAAGAATAAGAGTGTTTAAGCTGTGGTATATTTCAGAAAATTTTGAAAAATAACCAGCCAACATTGGTGGCAAATATCAGAAAAAAAGTTGCATTTTTCCATAGAACTCACTGAAAACCGCATGCAGCCACTATTAAAAACGGTAATGCCCACCTGCCTGAAATTTAGAAATTTATCGGCCTTCGTCATATCTGTGGTTTTCACTTCGTAAAATGTAGGTTAAAGTGGCATTGGATAGAAGACAAAGTAGTGATAGAATGTTTTTCCTTCTTGCTGTCCTTTTTTCTCTTCTTTTTTAATTTAAAGGCTTTTGAACTTCAACCACATCTCACGAATCAACCGGCGCACTTTTGTTGGGCTTAAAAGCTTGCAGACACTGTAAGTTACTAGTTTGCATTTAAGCCATTGCTACTCATTTGAAATGATGCAAGTTGTTGAGGACCTTCCTACACGTAATACTAGTCTCAATGGTTTCATAGAAAATTCATCAATTTGTATTTGTTTACCAGGATGATGATACACAACAATATAACAAACATTCCTAGATTTACCTTTGCTGACACTCCACTGAAAGTCCTGTAAGTATCAAGTTGTTTCTTTCCTCAAGACAACCTTCAGACATCTTGCGTTGCTCCCTCAGCCTGACAGTTATTCCTGGGAGTTATTTAAAGCATTAAGTGTTTCATTAAAATAAACGTAGAAATTACGACGTGTTGGCTTCCCAATCCCTCCTTCAACTTCCTGGCTAATTTTAAATTCGCGTTCTCTATACTCCAAATTTTGACCTCATTATACGTTTTTCAAATTAGACGACAAAAGGCAACATAAGTTTTCATGTGCAAATTGAATTTTAAAGGTAACTCTCAAAAAAGATCATGACAAGATTAACTGACCAATTGGCAAATTAGAGACGCAAACCTTTTTGGGAAATTTTGAAAGGTCTTTTTGGTTAACCAATTCGACAATTTTAGTAGGTCAGTGGCCGTTGTCGTCATTATACAACCACATTTGGATTGCACAACGATGCATCTTTCATTGCATTATTGTGCATGCGTGAATGAGGATCGCATAATGAGGTCATTTTGCGGAGTATGATAAATATTAATTGGTTTCACTTCTTGAAGTAAACGTTAACTTTTAGCATGTTGTTTTTGTAATCAAAAGAGCTTGGAATTCTTTGAGAAGCTGCAAAGAATCATCGTAAACGTCAAATATACTAACACTAACATTTGGCGTCTGTGAACGGTTTTGAATTGTTTTGGAACAGGGAAAAGAGCAACAGGTTATGAGATCAATAATTCCACGGAACGTATGCCATACTTGATTGACTGTTCTAATCTTTGCTTTAGATTCCTCCATAGCAATTCAATTAAGCATATTGACGGAAACGCCTTTGGTGGCCTAAGCAACCTGGAATTACTGTAAGTCTTTTCGTCAACAACATTCTTGCTGTGATTGCCAATTTATATCACTATAATGTCCTCTCTCCACTGAGAGCCCCTCTCTAATTAATAAGCTCCACCTTTAGATGCTCTAATTCTTTTTTCAATAACAGCCCATATACCAAAAAGCGCCCAAAGTAAGACGCCGCGTCTTCCTCCAGCTAATGCCGCAAGGAGGAATCTTGTTACTGCGGCAAGCCATTAGCAATCCCCCAAAAAGTCCCTTTGAAGGAATATATTAAATTATACCATGGACGTCCTGAAGACTTATACTAAACGTCCCTTAATACACTACAGACTAGAGGCACAGCCAAACCAGTCTTGTAAAAACTCTATTAGAAACAAGACTGTTCCTTTAGAATTCAAACCACCCCAGTAAGCGCTTCACATAAAATCACAAACCAACATTGCAACAAATTGCACAAAACCTGACTTTCTTTGTAAGTACCGAGTGCGAAGGACCACCATTCTATTAAATAGCGTAGAAGTATGACTACGTGTCTTGTACGTCATCATGTTTATCCAACTATTTCCTTTCTTCTTTCACAGGACATTATTCAACAATCCCTTTGGAATATTGCCAGTAAAGATATTTGAGGAAATGGCATCCAATACAACATTGTAAGTTCTGTGGAGTCACAAAATATACTTCATCAAGTCATTTGAACGTAGAAAATTATCGTGCAGCTAGTAACAGACATCTCGTAGCTCAGTGGTTAGAGCTTTGACTCCGAGGACTCGGACTTTTTCTTCGTAGCCCCATGATCGTGAATACCGGCTAATTTGTTTGTCTAAGTCAGTTCAAAGATAAATGTGTATGTTTTGTGGTATTGATGAGGCATAATATTAACATTTGCACATCTTTATACAGGGCTATATCGTGTAAAAACCTCAAGCAACTTTCTCCAGGAAGATATCCTGCCTTTATGTAAGTAAAAAAAGCCAAACTCATGCCGTAGAAATACTGTTGAACAGTTTCCTTGACAAAGCAAACAACTGATTAACGTACATGTAGCCAGGCTGCTCTTTCAGTCCTGTAGGTTCACAGATCACTGGACGAAAAAATAGATTAAAAGGCCGTCAAAACAACAGCAAATATGAAGTAAAGACCGGATTTGCGTTACTTTGGTCATATTTGCTTCAAATAAAATTTTGCATTTACACCATATTTACACATCAAGCAAAGACGGTAATGGCCGCATTTGCTTTTTATTTGCTTCACCAGACAAATGTGATGTTCAAAAACAGATTTGTCACACATTTTCACGCGTACTAAAGATGCTGCAAAGATGAATATTTGCCCTCACAAAAACGGATTTGCACGAGTAGCAAATCGTTTCAAATACGAAGTAAATAGAAAATTTGCTCGACTTTGGTCATTTTTCTCCTAAAGCGTGTTTCATATTTGCACTTTATTTGCAACCAAAGCAAAGACGGTAATGACGGGTTTTGCTTTACCTTTGCTTATCCTCGCAAATATGCGAACAGAACTATCTTTGTCAAACTTTTCACCTGTAGAAAACACTGTGCAATAACGTGTATTTGCCCTTCAAAACTGTATTTTCTTGGGTTGCAAATATGAAGTAAATAGTACATTTGTTTGACTTTGGTCATTTTTGCGCTAAAGCATAATTCACTTTTACATTTTATTTGCAACCAAAGCACAGACGGTAATGACGGTTTTTACTCTACCTTTGTTTAACGCCGCAAATACGACGCATAGAACCATCTTTCTCAATCTTTTTATGTGCAGAAAACATTGTGCAATAACATGTAATTGCCCACGAAAATCCATTTTCTTAGCACCACTATATATGAACAGTACATTTGTCTGATAGAAGAAAGGAATCGTTAAGTCCGATTTTACCCCATGTTTGCTGAAGCTAAGATAGATAAAGATAGATTAAAAGATACCCGTTTGTCATTTTTTTCTGTGTTGTGTAAATATGTTGTAACAACTGTATACATTATTTTGATCCACAAAACTACCCTGGCTTTTTCAGCAGATGTGGCGTAAAGAAAAACAGAGACACAGTATTATGCATTTCAGTGACATTCAAGTATTTATTTCATCCCTAGCAGTGTTACGGCTGAATACACGATCATGTATTGCAACAATATAACTTTTTTCGTCAATTCACTATTTTAAATTATGGCATGTACGCACAAGTTACAATAAACTTAAACAGTAACTACAAAACAAAGCAATCAACCGTTTTAACAATGTTGGAACATGAAACGAGTTTATCTGAACATGCACTATTGTCAAAGTAACACAAAGGCCTGGTGGATATTCATACACAAAAACATAAAACGTGGTCAGCAAAGCTAGAGTTCCCTCAACAATGGATGTCTCTGAGGTGCACAAAATTATCTTCCCAGAGGCTAAGTGCACCTTACTGGCCGAAACATCCAGATCATCCTGGAAGATTAGAAATGGATATGGTGTTGTTTTCCTCTCTGCCACTTGTTTGGCACTGGTTTCTTCCTGTTGAGGAAACTATCAAGAATGTAAGAATAAAAACAATAACAAAAATATAGTAAAATAATAAACGAATTATCTAACAAATAAGATCTCATGACCTCGGATGCTTATGTAAAGATGGAATGAATGTGAATACTTACAGGGAGATGAAACATTTTATGTTCATGCAGCATCTTCACTACAAGTTTTTAGCGAAAAAAACATGAAGTTAACTACGGTGTACATCACGACATTAAAAACAATGACGCCGACAACAACAACAACAACAATAACAACAAACTAGTACATCTGGGGACTAGAATAGAAGCTGCATGAAACTGTGTATTCGATTGGACTGTTTGCATCCTCATTTCTGTAGTCTGCATTGTATTCAGTCGAAACTCTGACCAAATATTTAACAAGTAACAATCTTCATCGAATGACCACTATAAAAATTAGTAAGAACTGTGCCCTTCCAGGAAAAAAAATTATTTACAAACCATAAGTTTGGTTTATCTCTGAATTTGACTGGAATGCTAATAGCCGAACTTCAAGTTTATCTTCTTACTATTACATGAGCATAACGCATTAGTCAATTCCAGCTGCACCCATCCCCCATCACTGGGCAACTGCCGGGCAATTGTGCACCTTGTCAGTCCCGGGGGTGGGGCATTAGCAAATTTGGCATGGCTTGGGGTCGGGCATTTGACTACGCCGGGTACTACTCCTGGGCTATTAGCATGTGGTTTCCAACTCTAAATCCAAACATGGAAGACCCAGCAGTTTGTCGCAGACTGGCTCGATGCAGATTGGCTCGTCCGTCAAAGTTGAGGACTGGACAAACTTGTGGAGGTTTTCTCCATTTTATGCATTTCTTACTTGAGCTATCGGGAACCTGAATCGACGTACGTATGCTTCTTTAATCAAGGATTTTATAATTAGAATTTTGTCGCAATGATTCTAAAACTCATGATCGTTTCTTAAATTCTAAACATATTTATAGGGATCGTCGTTTACTTTTGCATATTATTAAAATATTCACAAATATAACTTTACAACAGACTATTTTATGATGTCAAGATATTTTTACTAGTGAACTGTTTAAAAACAAAATAAATAACAATAAAATGAGAATCAACTATCATGTAGTGTTGTCTGCGTTATTAAGCAATTAGAAGACGAAGAGGCAGACTTACAGAGACAAAAAATCATACATTTAAATGCTGAAAGGGGCACTATTGTACAATGAATGAAAACTGCTGCAGTGTTGCTTGCGGACGTACGATCCTGGGGGCAGGGCATTTGTCCTCTTCCTTCGTCCCCACTCTCGGGAATTTGCCATCCAAGAACAAAAAATGCTAATGCCCGGGGGGGTTAGCTGGGGGGGGGGGCAAAGGCGCATCTGGAATTGACAAATGCATAACCAATACACCATAGACACCGGCATATAAGCCAGCCCCGCAGATACAGTTTACACATAAAAAGATAAACTCCACAAATTCCTTGTGTTTGCATGTTCCAACCTTAACCATATAGCAGTGGCAATATTGCTATTGCCACCTCAGTCTTTTATCCTGAAACAGAGAACAGTAGTATTTAGTGGAGTCAAGTGTCTATTAGATTTGTTTTGTCCATTTCTCCTATCTTTTTATTCTTTTGTCTCGCTAGTCATTGATTATAAAGTTACATGTATCATAAAAAACAAAGAAGTGTTAACAACTGGAATCGAGACAAATTTGCAGTTCAGTTTGCAACCACTAGGCAGTCTTAAGGAAAAAAAACATTTTTTTTTAAATTAAATAATTACTTTATTAGCAAAACAAAAAAACCAGTTACAAAGCAAGCAAACAGTAAAGAGTTAATTAGTTACACAGTTAGTTACACAAAAGTATATAAGTTACGCAATAGCCGTTGAGGAAAAAAAAAGAGAGTAAACGGAAATTATAGAAAATTATAGAAAAAAGGGGGGGTGGAAACAGAAAGACTCCAGGATCTAAACTTACTTAGAATTATGAAGCCAGTCGTGAAAGGGTCGTCTGCAGTGGAAAAAGGTGTCATGATCGAAAATGTTCTGTTGACCATGGGAAGAAAGCGCATGAAGGTGGGCAGCGGCAGGGTTGGCCGGGCTAGTTAGTAGTAAGAATGGGCAATAAAGGTTGCCACTTCTTTGAGTTTTCTCTAGTTTTATAAGATTCTATGTAAAACTGGGATTTAAGGACCATGATAAAACTTTGTAAAAGTGGAGTTTTGTTACTGGTCTTGCAGCACCATATATAGTATCTTGCTAGAAGAAAGCAAAAATTGAGTTGAAGTGAAAAGGTGGAGGTGTCCGGCCTCAGGCCCATAATTACCGTGATCTGTTTTGGATAATTTCTCGGTACTAGTTTAGACTCTTTCAGCCTTTCGATCAAGTTTTCCCAAAAAGTCTCAACATTCATGCAGTACCAGAAAAGGTGGATCAGGCTTTCGGGCGAGTTGCTACAAAAAGTACAGTTTGGATCTTGTTTTAAACCAATTTTTGTCAGGAGAACATTTGTAGGTAGGATTCTGTGCAGAAATCTGTAATGGAAGTTCAGAAGTTTTGTGCTTTTAGTGCAGCGAGCAGCCAGGCCATATGCCACTCCCCAAACAGGGGTCCATCCGTCACAGACAATGAGGTTTTTCCATTTCGTTTGACTTTTCACCGGAGCAGAGCTTTTGGAAGAGAGAAGCTTCTTGTAAACCACCCTGTTTCCTTTGTCGCTTTTAACAAAGATCTCGAGGAAAGAACTTGGTTTGCCTGTGTCACTAGGCTCTTTAGGAAAATTTGCATTATAATGGTGTCTGAGGGCAGATATAAGGCCAAAATACTTCAAAGGCATAACACGTACTTTGTAAGTGTTTATGAGCCCTTCGAGGGAGAGGAAGTTACGCGAGTCCTTCATTAGATGAGTTATCTTGGAAATTCCACAAAGAAAAAGTTGTCTATAAAAAATTGGTTTGTCTTCTATCCTGATTAGCGAGTTGTGCCATATGGGCTGTTCAAGAAATTGTTGCTCAGTTCTTATTTGGTCGCAAAAATTAACTTCTGACCATATCTCTAAAAGTTCTTGGAGAAATGTATTTTGAACCAGTATCGTTTTCAACGTATCACGTTTGTTTAGATTACCATTAAAAACTAGTTTTCCTCCGTATTTTCGCAGTTCAAAATCGAAAAATTCTTTCCATTTCCCGTGGTTAGAGCCATCGAGATATTTTTTATCCAAGTAGTCTTAAGGGATTTGTTGAAACGTAGCTATGTCAACCATCTTTAAACCTCCTTTTTCATACTCGCTTATAATAACACTTCGCTTAATTTTGTCACCCTTGTTATTCCAGAGGTAACTGTAGAAAAGATCGTTTATCTCCCTGATAATTTCGTGATTTGTCGCGAGTGGTGCTAAGATGTACGTAAGTTGCGATGCTGCAAAGCGTTTAATAACCAGAATTTTTCCCATTAATGTTAATCTTCGATATCTCCAACAGCTTAGAACATTTCTGATTTTGTCCACTTTTTCCCTATAATTCAAATTTAAAGTGGTGTTAGGGTCAGTAGATATCCAAATGCCAAGAAGTTTCACTTTGTTTTCTGCCCATTTAAAATTTTTCGGGGAAACGTTTTTCCTTTTTTCCTGCCATTGATCCGATCCACAGGGCCTCAGTCTTTGTATTATTGAGTTTGAGGCCGGACACACTGCCAAACCTTTCAATCGTGTCAAGAGTGGCAGACAAAGCCTCCCTGGTGCCATTAAGAATGAAGGTAGTGTCGTCAGCGTATTGGCTTATTTTAATTTCTGTATTGTCAACACAGATTCCTTTGGCATTCTTATTAGACCTGATGGCTTTGGCTAAGATTTCCGCTGATAGTATAAAAAGATATAGAGAAAGAGGACAGCCTTGCCTAACACCTCTTTGAAGTTCAATAAAATTGCTCGACCATCCGTTGTTCAAAACACAGGTTTCAATTTTTTTGTAAAAAGTTTTGACCCACCGAGTTAACGAGGGTCCAAAACCAAAGTACTGAAGCGTGCCCTCGATAAAAGACCTCTCGTGATCAAGTGAGTCGAAGGCTTTTTCAAAGTCTACAAAAAGCAGCAAACCTGGAGTGTTGTTTTCCGAAGCATATTTTATAACACTATCGATTAGCCTTATATTTTCCTTAGTGGACGCCAATTTTTGATGAAGTGCGGGTCGGCGTCTTTCTTCGGTATAAGTTTAATAATTCCGCGTCTTTGCGTGATTGAAAGTGTTCCCGTGTTGTGTGAATAGTTAAGTGCACTGGTCAAAATGGGAGCCAAATCTGTCCAGAAAGTTTTGTAAAATTCAGCAGGGAGGCCATCAGTTCCGGGGGTTTTGTTGGAATCCATGCTTTTTAAAGCTTCTAGACACTCTTTTTCTGAACTGCCCTTCGCCGCTGCCTATTTCCCTTTCGTAAACGGTCGTTGCCATTTTTGACGGTCGATGCCATCATTGGTAACCAAGCCTTTAGTCATGGTAGAAGTATATATGCTCTGGATTAATGTACAATAAGGCAACAAATACATTTTTGAATAGTTTTAGAAAGAACAAAGATTAAGCCCAAGTTGAATTTACGTTTAAAGTTCGGGAAAGGGCTAGGGTAACGTATTATAGATGTATCAGTTATGAAAGACAGTTAATTATAATATATACTTTAATTTTACGGAATTGTGGCGGATTGGCGTGGTAGTGTAGTGGTAAGGGAGAGAGATTACCATACGAAAGGACCGGGTTCGAATCTGGGTTGTGAATATCTTTCTTTTTAGTAGAAAACTTTCAATAATAGTTCAAAAATTTTCTAAGTGTCTTAAAAATGGCAACGACCGTTTACGAAAGGGAAAATTGCTTCGCCGCTCGTTGATTCATCGTAGTTCAGTACAGTGTTGTCTTCTAGCTGAAAAAATTCACTAACTGGTGGTATTGTAGTTCCTCGGGAAGTGTAAAGCTCCGTATAGAAAGCCTCGCACTCCGCAAGGATATCACTGTCTGAGGTGACGGACTCGTGTTCGTTAATTTTAAGCTGAGTTATCGTGCTAAGTTTACAATGCCTTTTCTCAAGGTTAAGAAAATATTTGGTATTCTTTTCACCTTCATTGTACCATTTAGCTTTGCACCTTAAGATTGCACCTTGGGTGCGCCATCGAATTATCTGCTCTAATTCGCTTTTACATGATTCAAGTTGTTCTGCTAAGCTCAATCTCTGTATTGCACTGGTGGAAGAGCTCTCTAGCTCTCTCTCTAGAAAAGCTATTCTCTTTTCTAAATCCTGTTCCTTGAGTGTGGTTTTACGCTTTTTGGCGGCTGCAAAGCTAAGAGACTTCTCGCGAACTTTAAGTTTGATCATATCCCAGAGTAGAGCAGGGTTTCGTCGTTTTTGTATTCTTCCTGTGTTTGTGCGATCGTTTGCTTTATCAGGTCGATGTATTCAGTATCGGATAGAAGTGATGTATTAAGTTTCCAAAATCCAGGTCCCCGTGGATTGGAATGTAAGGTAATATTTAATATGTAATCATGGAATGGTCGGTTTTAAAGCCCGGTAGGATATCAGCTGTATTGATATTGCCTAAGAAACTCTGGCTTACTAAGAAAAAATCTAGCCTACAGTGAATCTCTGGCCGCGGTTGGCGCCAAGTGTACCTCCTGTCATCTGGGCTTAAAACTCTCCAAGCATCGACAATGTCAAGATTTTCGCATATTTCGTAAATGGTTTTCTGCGCATTGCGATGTGTTTTGGCAAGGCCGTCTTTCTTGTCTTTCTCTGCATCTAAGACGAGATTAAAATCGCCTCCAATTATTATATCATCTCCTTGAAAGTCTTGCAGGTGGTCAAAAAGACATTTAAAGAAAGCTGGATCGTCTTCGTTTGGGGCATAAATGTTTGCCAAGGTTAGGTTTTTTCCATTTGCTTTTAAATCACATAGTATATACCGGCCCGAAGCGTCGATATAGGTTTTCATAATTTGAAGATCGAAGTTGTCATTGAAAAGAATGCTTACGCCTGCTTTGCTGCTAGAAAAAGAGGTGAAGAGAGTTTTGTAGCCCCATTCAGAGGCCCAAAGGTGTGACATTTCCTCCGAACGATGTACTTCTTGCAGCAGATAAATAGAGAATTTTTTAGATTTCAGCCAATGAAAAGTTTCTCTTCTTTTAGCGCTATTCCCTAGGCCCCGTACATTGAGAGAAGCTATCGTAATTATATTATCTTTTTTGCATAATAAACGAAATAATAGGAGATAATAATATTCCACTGCAAGGCGTGACTGTCAGGCAACAACAGTATTGTGAGTGCATGGCTGTAGTTTACATAAAGATCTAAATAACGAATTGTAGGGTACTTAGAAGGTAAATAGTACGCACTAAAAATATAAATATTCCTACAAAAATCTTGAGCTAAAGAATAGGAATTCGTAACAATGGAGTCGAATTGGCAGAAACGAAAAAATGAAGCGATAAGCGAAGATTGGAGTAAAAACATGTAAGGGCTCGCTAGGTTGAGCTTAGTAAATTGATAAGCAAAAAAATTAGGTGAAAGAGAAAAAAAAAATAATAATAATAATAATAATAATAATAATAATAAGCAAGAAAAGAAAAACAAAAAAAGTGTTCAAAAATCCTTAATCGGTTTGAAGTAGGGTTTGTAAAATTGCGTGGCATCATTAACCGCCCGCATCAAAGGAGAAATAGAGATAATTAAGACACAACACGGTTACTCATCCCCTTCAAGTGCTTTTCCAACAGGCCGGAAAAAAAACATGGCAACAATGGCACGCAGCAGTACAAGCCATTACTTAATACCTCATCTTGTGGAAGTAAATGTGTAAACACAATAATGCAAAACAAAGCCAAAACACATTATTTAATCAACTGGTGTGAATGTGATCACTTGCAATGGTACAGCGCTTGAAGATCTGACGAAAATGCCATCGCTTGCAAACTGTACTAAGCATAAAGATCTCACATTATGAAATTTAGTGTATAAACATGATAATTCAACTTGATAAAGATTCCGTGACGGAGTCAAAAGCTTGTGGCTTACATAAATTTTGGATCCTGTGAAAGAAACCTGATTTGTTTTGATTCAATATGTCAGGATCAAGTTAAGCACCATTTTTTTTTTCACTAATGATACTTCAACCTGTACCAAAAAAAATAAAAAAATAAAACCCTCAAAACTAAGAACTAATTTCTTTATAAAGATCTCACATTACGAAATTAAAATAATGTGTAAACATGATAATTCAAAACATATAAAATTGTGCCTGGTAAACAGTAACTGAGTAGTAGTCTCAGTAATATTCAGTCTAAATGAAAAGCTTAACAACGCTAAAACGCGACTTTTCTTTTAAAACAAGTCTTAATACTCTCTGTTAGCCTAGTGCTGCCAATGGGGGGGGGGGGGAGTTCTCATACAAATGCTCGCATTAAAACTGTACATGTATGCACGTACGCCATACGCTCATACCGTAATTCACACGTCCTGTAGTTGCACCAAATCATCGCTTGTTTAGAACGTAATTAGCGAGCTGTACAATTTGTTGAGTATTAATGACTTTACTCTGGTTTATAAAGAAACCATTTGAGGTTAGGGGAATTAGAAATGATGGAACACAGCTCACACTAACCTTGAAAGTCTACATTGGTTGTTCGATGTTCCAGTGTCAACCATGGAGCCGCCAGAACATTGTGAAACACTTCCTTGCAGACCTACCGGCTTCTGGCTCTTAATTCGGACCTCTCTGAATTGTTTTCGCAAGGTGAACCTCGCTATTTTCTACCATTTTGTTACGAAAGAAAATAAGAAGTCTTTCTATTTCAACCTTGTGGTGAAACAATGGAGGGTGGTCGCTTGTGAGAGCTTTTGATGGTCTCCAGTAGTACTGTAGATATTGTATGTAAATATTAAATAATTTTTTATAGAAGAGGATTGCATATATACATGTACATGTACAAGTCAACAACCATTAGCGCTTATGCTATGTATTACTCTGAATTAGCTCAAGAAGTGAGTAGTTTTATTTAAGTGTTGACTGAGCGGTCACCTTCAAGCACTTATAAGAAACAAAGAATAAGACCAGTCAGAAATTGACAAAGGTGGTCGCAATCGCTTATGAGAGCTTTTCATTACAGAGTTTAAGTGACAATTCAAACGGGGTTTCACAACACTGGTTGTAACTAGAGCTGTTCACTTATTTAGGGAGGGTTCATAATTTATGTAGAGGGGGGCTAAGGCAATTTTTAGGGGGGGGCATGATTTTTCCTTTTAGGTTTTGGCGCGGGGGCTATCGAAAATTTCTCCCCATGTGAAAGAAGGTTTAAGGGGGGACCATAAAAAAAATTCCATAAAAACCGCCACCATCCGTTTACCCATATTTAGCAGAAGGATCTGTAAATAAAGTTCTAGTATAGCTGGAGCTTATAAATACAAAGTAGCAGTCGATGTCAATGAATAATAAACTCACGCTGATGCCTGCTTTCTCAGAACATTTATTTATAATTCCGTGCTCCTCTCTTCTCTGCAGAGGTCTGTTTGCGTCACTAAGAGGCGGTGATGGGGAAAGAGGAGGGAGACCGTGCCTTTCACTCTTCCCATCGTCCCCGGCGCTATTAATTTTTATTTTTTTTTTATTTTATTAATGGGATACCAGCGGGCACCTCTGCAAAGTTCTTAAGTTTATATTCCACTTGGTGGTGAAGCTGTCAAACCACTAACTGCTTTATAACTGGCTCTTCTTAGATGCTTCCTAAAAATACTTTCAGGACTAAAACCGTCAACTTATCACCATATACACTTACGTAATCTTGAACAAGCAATTCAAACATATTTTAAAACCTTATCTCCCACATCTAAAAATCTTCAAATACTTCCCGCGCTCAGTAACCCAAATATGACATTTTTTTGCTCTTTTTTCCCTCCCCCACGCTCAAAACATTATTTTGCTCCCTGTTGTTATAAACTCGACTTACTTACACCATAAACGTGTTCCTGTTGCATTACTCGTTGACTATTGTTTACCGCTAACAGAAGAAAATAGCGCATTACATTCATATTTCTAGCTTCTAAGAATGGTTTACACAGGAATGCGCTGATCGTCCGCATAACGCTTTGTGTCACGTGACTACGTCATGTCCACACGAGAGTAAAAATGAGGAAATCAGGGAGATTTCTCTCTGAACACTGGTGACTGAATTTAGAATAGTCACTTACGCATCCTCACAACACCTTCAGTTATGTAGTTTCAGTGAAAGACGGCTTGGGGCCTATTCTCATTGATGAAATTAACATCCAGCCTACATGTAGTGGCAAAAGTTGAAGCAATGTGGTACTCAACCTGTGCTAGCTGCGTTATCAGCTTGTGTTCAATCTGCATGTCGCTGGTAGCGGCTTTGGATGTCGAAGAAAGAATATGTGAAATGTTCCCATTTGTTTCTTTCGAAGAGAACTACAACTATTGACTGAATGTAAGTTTTTGTGGCCGGTATCTGAATAATCTGATTAGGAGGAAGCCCACTGTCCTGCAGTTTTTTGAAACAAAGCTTTTCTACCACCATGGTTTGTTTGCCAGAAATTCCCGCCGCTTGTGTCATGTCTATCATGATAGTGTTTAACTTATTCACTCCCACAGGTCGGGCTTTGAACCAGAACTTGTCTTTCACCAATGCATGGGTTTCTGTTTTAAAGTAATTTACAGAAAAGTAGAAATACGAATCCTTCTTTAACATTGATGGTGTTCGTTTATCTCTTTATTATATATATAGCGAGAATTTTATGCCGTAAATGTTGGAAATAGAATTCTATATTTGCTATATTTCACATGTGAAGAAAGCGATACGTCCAATCAGCTTCGCGTACGGCTTTCTTCACATGTGAAAAATATAACCAATCAGAATCTAGAGTGGAATCACCTTGCCAATCAGAGCAAAGCACTCAAATGGCTTCCGAGGCGCGCAGTTTCAAAAACAGCGCCAGCTCGAAGTTTGTGTTTCGAAGATATGGCTTCGGGTTCACGTTTTGTTCCTCTGGAATTGCCGTGAGATGAGTTTATTGAGGAGCAATCAAAAAAAAAATACTTTGAGTAAAACATACAGGGACGTCTCCTTGCTCAAAGAATTTTTAAGAGCGAAAGAAGTCGATAAAGAGATTGAAAACTTGGAAGCGAAGGAGCTCGATGAAGTACTGTGTGCATTTATCGTGGAAGTTAAAAAAAAAGGACGGAGGAGAATACAAGCCAACAACATTGAGGTCGTTCATTTCAAGCTTCGACCGCTATTTACGTATACGAAAGAAAGGCTATCCCACAACCATGATAGACGAACAGGACCTCAGAAAAGCCAGAGAAACACTAGTTGCAAAGCAGAAGGAACTGAAAAAGGCTGGCAAAGGAAGCAACTCAAAAGCGGCCGGCGCTCTGAGTGACGACGAGGTCGATATTCTTTACAGCAAAAAACTTTTGGGTCTTTCGTCTCCGGAGCCCTTAGGGTTTGAACAACACCCAGCACTTTGGCCTGAGAGGATGCCAAGAGCATAGAGATATGAAGTGGGGCAACATTCAGCTAAAAACCAGTGCAGATGGAGTCGAATTTCTCGAATATACTGAGCGACAAATAAAAACAAGAACCGGCGCCGGACCCAAAGATATTCGCGCAGTTAAACCAAAAATATTTTCTGTCCCAGGCAGTGACAGAGATCCTGTACAAGCCTATCACCTGTATGCTTCTAAAAGACCAGAACAAATGAAGTCAGACGACAGCCCGTTTTACTTGGCCATAAACTACACCAGAGTGGCCAATTCCTCAAAACCTGGTTCAAGGCAGCGCCGGTGGGCTCCAACAAATTAAATTCACTCATGAAAACCATGGCTGAAAAAGCTGGTTTGAATGCAGAAAACCTGACCAACCACAGTCGCCGGAAGCGAATGATCCAGAAGCTGAACGACCACGAGGTACCTCCGACTCATATTATGCAAATCTCTGGGCATAAAAACGTTCAGAGCCTCAATAATTACAGCTCACTTTCGGCAAAACAGCAGCGGGATATATCCAACATCATGATTGCTAGCACTTCAGCTTCAGGATCGCTGGCCATTCAAGAAACCGAGCAAGTCAGTTTGTCGACGGGAAACCAGCAATCGCCTCAGCAAGCATTATCTCTTTTCCAAGGGGCCAACATACAAGGAGGAACATTTAACATTTCGATAAACAGTGTAAGTCAACAGAGTCCAAATTTGTCTTTGCACAGCGAGAAGCGCTGCCATTACATGATTGGATCAGACAGTGATTAGGGACAAGCGTATTTTTCACGCGTACTTTTTATTTTTATAAAAGGAGCTTAATATCTCAACTTTATTCCGGATTTAAAGCCGGTTTTTATTACTCCGGGTCATTTATATCAGTCTTTAGTTGTTTGCGTAGATAAGCCGTTATGGTGTAGAGAGAGAAAAGTAAAACTGATTTGAAGGCTATGTTTAATTCTCGTTATATGTATAATAAATAAATTACAGCATGGAAAGTGCTTTGTACGGATTTTTATTCACGAGTTGCAAAACTTTGGAAAACTCACTCGTTCGCTGCGCTCACTCGTTCGTTTTTCAAAGTTTTGCAACTCGTGAATAAAAATCCGTACCTCGCAGTTTCTATGAAGTAATCTATATGTACACCACTTTGTATACGTGTATCGGGTTTGCAGTTGACAGAGATGGCAGCTTTGTTGGCGTACTTCCGCGGCTTAATCGGTCTTTGATTCCGTGGGTGTTCTACTGTTCTAGTTTTTGTTTGACGATCAAAGTACTCGTGATATTGTTTTCCTTCGCTGTCAGAGTTAAGAGCGACTTTTGAGGCACACGGTGTTCAACAGAGATTGCAGTGAGGATAACCCAAGCAACTTTTTCTTGTACAAAATTTGGATTCCCTCGTCAGTAAGAGCTGTTGTGGCATTTGGTGTGTTTCCGCGACCAAGGTCGCTTGAGCTCTGTTGGTTTCGCCTTTAATGCGTCTCTAGTTTTTTTTTTAATTCACTGTCATCAAAGATAGCTTTACCGTAACTTGCACTAAATAAATGGCGCTCAATATTCAACAAATTCCCGCGAAGGGATGACGGTTCATGATCTTTTCCCGTTTTGGTCCTTGCAGCTAAAACAAACTGGCTCAGATGGCTGTCTAAGTCAGTCGAAGGTATCTTTTCACTATCTCTGATTTCGCTGCGCTCTTCAATCAGGAACGTTTTAATCAGATTAAAATCGTAGTTGGTCTTTCTTTTTGTGTTTGAATTTTCTTCGCCTTCGATTAACTTGTCGACGTCCTTGTCAGTAACATCGACAAATCTTCCCAGGTGTTCCTCCTTTTCTTCCCCTGAGAAGAAGTCAATTCCAAAGTTCGGCAATTCGTCAAGAAAGTCGCTGGTACCTTCACTGTCTTCGTGTCTCGAAGCCATTTTTTTCGGAATTTTTTCGGATACTTTTAATGAGACCAACGGCCGCAATTGAAAGGGATGCTCTATTATTATTGGCTGACATGTCCGTAACCATGAGCGACATCAATATCCTCACATGTGAGAGATAAAAATAGTATCTTCACTTCGCGCGACGAAAAATTCAATTTTAGGAACAAGAAAAATCCCGCTGTTTCATCAATATCTATATAATAAATCGAGTTTTCAACTTTTGCCACGAAATCGGGATTTTGCTTGATTTTTACTGAACGTCGCTCTTAATTCATAACATCCAGTTAACTGAAAACTGACGAATTGCCCAAAATTTGACTGACAACTGACAGATGGCCTACATTTTAACCAACA
Organism: Siderastrea radians; assembly: GCA_964017195.1. Classification (NCBI taxonomy): domain Eukaryota; kingdom Metazoa; phylum Cnidaria; class Anthozoa; order Scleractinia; family Rhizangiidae; genus Siderastrea; species Siderastrea radians. The sequence continues at coordinate 5,813,945 of OZ024889.1, read as the reverse complement.
ACTGACATTTTAACTTCCCATCCACACCCTAATATTTCAAAGAAGGTACGAAAACTGGTACGAACAACAGCAACCGTTACAGCAATGGCATCCAACCTCGATGGATTGACCTGCAACACGCTGATGGCATAGCATAGGCATCAGTGGCTCCAAATGTTTGGATCTGCCCGCTCCGAAGGATAAAGAGAGCATTCAATTCAATCTTTAATCGATTTTTTTTTCATCCAATTTTTTAATTCTCATTTTTCTTACATGTTAGTAGTTTCGCATGTTTGGTAACATTATGTGGCTGTACGTAACTTTTATTACTTATTTTAGTTAATCCACATGGAACGTTCGTCATATAAGTAAAACTTATTGTTTTTACCAGTAAATGCTGAATAAGTTATGGAACATACACAAACATCAAACATAATCTATAAGATTCTTCTTTAGTCGAATTTTCAACTTGACGGCCCGGTGTGAAAGCAACGAATAAGTAAGATGAAGATGTGAACGGGGCATTTACGTCCTCCTCTTTTTGTAAAGTGGATTCTATATCAAGGGGATTTTGCAATTCTTGGACTGTTACCAAGTAGTTTTCTTGAAAATCTATGTTCAATCGTTTAACTTACCTGGCAATTACTCTTCACCCTTTTTTTGACATATTTTTAGCACCGCCTTCATCGCTTACTTTTCGTGTTGTTTTGGAAAAACCAAAATTACGCATTTTTCAGGGACAACACAGCAGAAAAAAATCTTGGAGAATTTAACTGACATTACAGTACTGCTGAAACACATATATGCTATTGGAAAATAATTTAATGAATAAGCCCTCTACCTCAAAAGAAAAGAAAAAGAAAAAGATCCGTAGGCAAGCCTTCATTTTAGACGAAACATACTTTTACTCCTTTTATCCAATTCTATCTTTTAAGTTTATATACAGCGTTGTTAAATTTAAGCATAGTAACGGTAACTTAATATAATTTCGTATAATTAATATAATTACAATTTGTAAATTTCCATTGGACAACGATGGAAATGGCGTTAAATAAATAAAGCCTTATTAGAACTTTTTATCAGAGCGCGCCCTTTGTCGATCATATAACAAAAAGGGTTATCACTTGTACCCGCTACATGCTTATTAGGTGATATTTCATAGCCGACTAACTAGTTCTAAATTTATATTTACTTGAATTTTTCTGATGTTTTCTTTTTCCTTAGTGAATGCGCTCCCTCAGGATCTTTCCATGTAGTCCTTAACGATGAAGAAGCCTTGGACGGTCTTCTTCGTTCAGGTTTCAAGTGTGCTAGATGCAACCGCAAAAAATCCACTGGTCACAGATGTTTGAACTGTACTTTTTGTATGGCTGGTACTCATAGTGGTGAAATAACTTGTGTCCAATGCCCTGCAGGTAATTTTATTCATTGTAATTCACCTTATTCATACCTGCGGGGAAGGCCGGTAGGCGGAATCTGCAAGCATGCTGTTTGGTCGTTTGAAACTTTTTCAATATGAAAGCTAAAGCCACCAAATTTGAAAATTTCGCCTTAAATTTATCTGGAAACAATTTAGTTTAGCAAGTCCTTGTTCATCAAATTTACATTTACAACTACATTTTGATGGGCAAATTTTTAAAAAATTAACCTTTTCTCTTCTTAACGAAAAATTATAATTTTCTTGTGTTAAGTTTTTCATGCCTAGATCATTTTATTGCTCTTGATTAAAATTGTTAATTTTAGGCTAATTTTACTGCTTTTCGAAGGTGTTGGAAAAATCAAGAAATCCAAGATAGCCACCTCTCGAGAACATGACGTAATGTTTACGTCATGTGACGTTATCAGCTCATGTTGGGGACCTCAAAGAAAAACATTTGGACGTTTTATCTGCCCTATAAGTTTCTCTGTCACAGCCTTCTTCCCATTCCAGGATACCAAAATATAACCTGGTCTAAATGGGGTTAAATAATTAGGTTCCCAAGGGCTAGACTTAATTTTTTATAAAAACCATTTTATACTGACCCAAGACACAACATGAGCTATAGGAATATATGGATTTCGAGTTCTCAGCGAACGTTGTTTCAAGCAAACAGCAATGAAATATGTCAAAACTTCGTTTCTGTTATCCCTTGTCTTTGATTTCTACATCACCTTTCAGAAATATCCCTGTTTCTCCCCGATTCTTCAGTGAGTTCGATGGCAGATGCTTAACCGCCCGCCATTTGGCAAAATCATTCAGTTCCAGTGCTACACTGCCTATTGAACCTCCTGAAACCCTAAAATTGACTGCGTATGACGCTTTTGGGTCGTTGCTAGGAGATCTGTGCCACTGACCAATCTCAGGGCCGAAAAGACAATCGCTATTGCTTTTCACATTTATCTTCAGCTGGTAAGAGCAAAAAGCACTTTTCCGCTAGTCCCCTAACAGAACCTAATTTGAATTTATTTTTAATCCGTTGCGCTGCGACCTTCTATATATGGAATTCCGTCGGGCTCGATACGAGGACCTGGCAAAGATGGCTTACCCAGTGTAATAAGGGGGTTTTCAATAGGCGGTGTAGAACTGGGACTGAGTGATTTTTCAAATGGTGGGCGGTTCCTGTTTAGCAGCTATCATCGAACTCACCGAAGAATCGGGGAGGAGCAGGGACATTTGCAGATGGTGATATAGAAATCAAAGACACTGGACAACAGAACTGACAGTAAGGTCGTGTTCTATTGGGATCAACCGTTTCTGGTTGGTCGAGTTGGTTGGGTTTTTTCGTGTTCTATAGGGAAAAAAACCGTTTTCGGTTGGTTTGGTTGATCAACTTTTCCAATCAGCTCCGAGCTCAGTTGGAACGGTTGAAAACGATGGGTAGCGTCCGCTGACATGTGGCAAGCATCGGTTTTCACGCATTGCGCCATTAGAATTTGCGTGCAATCACGTGTAAACTGTGGGCAAAAACGTATTTCTTCTCATTCGAACTTTTTTTTTAACTTGCTGTCTGATAAATTAGGGCTGACATTCTCAAAATAGAATTATATGTAGATCATCGCAGTGAAGGTTTTTCAACCTAAGCGGTTGAAAAGAAGAAACCTGAAAAAATTCAGGCTTGAACGGGAATCGAACCCATGACCTCTGCGATACCGGTGCTTAGGTTGAAAAGCCTTCACTGCGATGATCTACATATAATTCTATCTTTATTTGCAGTTCAAATATATGAATTTGATATATTAAAATTCATTCTCAAAATAGCCCGTAATACGAGTGGCAGGTGTCCTCTCCATTTCCAGTAACAATATTGCTATATATTCCAATTCATCGTCCGATTCACGATGTGGTGGAACCAATTCTTCTAACAGTTCTTGAAGGACAACCGATGCTACGAGTTGCGCTTCCACCATCTTGCCAACCTTGGCAGAAAAAGTTGAGGAAGTCTGCAAATGACTATGCCCAGTGACAACCGCTTGTCAACCAAGAACGGTTGAAAAAGTGTTCTATTGGAAACCTCAACCGTTTGAACCAAAACCAGTTTCGGTTGAAACGGTTGATCCCAATTGAACACGACCTAAGGTGATAGTTTTATTGAAGTGTTGACATATTTCATTGCTGTTTGTTTGAAACAGTGTTCGGCGAGAACTCGAAATCCATGTTTTCTATAGCTCATGGACACAGTGTTGTTTGTGTTTTGTGGCCCTTTTTTTCTAAGCACTTTTCCTTACTCCTTCCCGGTTATTGTCAGCCTTTCCTTAGCACACCATTTCTCAACATTTTCAATACCATGAACACTAGAGTGAACTTCTGGAATGATGAATGACATTTTATGCTGGGAAAGGAAACCCATCAAATGAATAAACCGCAAGCCGTGAAGGGAATTACTTTTGTTATTGGTTTGCGTTTTTTCTTGTGGTTTGATCTCGCAAGTATTTATGGTTTTCTTAGTCGCACTGTAACCCACTACAAAAATGGGTCACTGTCACAAGATATAATGGGTCGGAGTTTTCTCAATCTTGGTCCTTGGTTCTCTCTTTTTCCATTCACCTCTATCGCTCCAGGGGCAAGAAGAAGAGAGACCCCTTATGCTCATAGGTTGGGGTGTCTGTAAAACCCGGAACACCCCTGGAACACTCTGGAACACCCCCGGAACACCCCGGAACACCCCCGGAACACCACCGGAACAGCCCGGAACAGCCCGGAACAACCCCGGAACACCCCTGAAACATCCCATAATACCCCTGAACATCCCATAATGCCCCCGAATACCCTCAATACAGCCAGGAAATACTCTTGAACACCAAAAATTCTGGTCAGCGGTCAGACCGCTCACGCATAGACTGACCCGAGGACCTCCGAAGATTAACGAAGATTTCCGAATTTTTCCGAAGACCTTTGCGGATCAACCGAAGACAAAATGACAAAAATAAAATAAAAAATAACATTGGTGTCCCTTAGATCGACAAAGCTTTGATTTTGAATATTTCAATTCAATTACTGAAGTTGTTGTAACTCATGCTAGATTTACATTATAACTCTCGACAAACTGATGTGACGTCTATAAGTAAAATTCTGGGGGTGGGCATCCCGAATAATAATTCAATTCACCATACAACAGGTCAACGTCGCGATAACTTACTCTTGGGCATTGCGTGACAGATTTTGCACGCAAAACAAAACAGATTTTGCAGGCTGTTAAGATTCTCTAGGATTTATTTTGTTTCCGTAAAGGCTGTTCGTTTTCAATTTATGTAGCCAGTACTACTGCATTTTCTCATTAAGTGCCCCACTTGCTGTTACTGTACGAACTGGGCAAAGAAACACCGCCGCTCCTTCTAAAGACCAATTAGAAAAACGTTGAAGTAATGCGCCGATCAATTCGAAAGGTCAACATCCCCCCCGGGCAACCCCCCGGGCATTTGAACTTTTGAAGATTGGCTTATTCAAATTCCCTCCCCTCGGGGCAAGAAAGCCGTTCAAATGCCCCACCAATTAGTACTGAACTGCCTCTCCTCAAAGACAAATTTGGTCTTCAATCAAGCACTTTACATGCCTTTCAGAGAGAGATATGCCGTAATGACACCTTCAATCTTCTTTTAAAGACCCTTTTCAAAGAGTGATTCACCAACAAAGGCGAAATTCTATCTTGTAAATCCGTCAGACCCCGCAAAAAAACGAAAAAATTCACAGGCCTATTACGTCAGAACAAGAGATAAATCCGGTTCAAATTCCCCACCCTTCCAACGCAACGTTCAAATGCCCCCCTCCCAGGGCACGATGCACAGTCAAATGCCCGGGAAATGCCCGGGGGGGGGGATGTTGAAGTTTCGAATTGATCGGCGCATAAGTTGTAACTCAAGGCTTATCGCAAGGTATAAAGTTGGCTTATTGAGGGAGCACACGAACTTTGCAAAGTTCAAGGAAATCTGATATGTACTCTCATCGTTGATATTTTCCTTTTTTCGTTTCCTGAATTTTTCTCTTAAGGCCTAATCAGATCTTGTGAAAGTAAATAAAATACTTGTTCCTTTTCTCGCTATAAGAGTGTAAACTCGTTCAATCCGTTTGCTCCCGGGTTTACGTTGTGACATCCTACATTATAAGCCCTTGGATACCTCAACAAAACTAGCGAGTACCTTTTTGCAGGTGCACATTTCTCCTACGCTCTTTTGTTAACCAAAAATATATCCAGGCCTAACTGCAAAAACGCTGTCATTCAAGTATGACAAGAGAAAGCTGCAACGTTCTCGGATTTTAACATTCCTGAAGCACTCATGCACTACGGTATGATACTTCAAATTAATATAAACTGAGGTTTTTTTAAATGAGGTGTATATGTTCATTGTATATTAGCGCAACGAACCGGCGCCCAAACATTTCCATGCGCCTGTGGAAATAAAACGATGACGATCGTGTGACCTGGGAATAATGACCTTATAGCATTGCGTGACACTGTATCATTTGGCTTTGTTATGTCCTTGAGGTCACACCTGTTTTTTGAACGTGATAATGCAAACCTCGCACGAGAAAAATCAATGCAGAATTAACAGTTCAACTGTCACATTTTCATAGCGCTGAAAATCGTAAGTTATTGATATGAAGGTCACGTGCATGATAAATTTTTCCCATTAATTAATGGTTTTTTCGCTGTTCTTAAAAGCTTCGAAAATATTCCAAGCATTCTTGAAATGCTCAGAAATCTCAAGGTGGTCCGCAAAAGTCTTATGAAGAATTGGGAATCTTCGGAGGTCTTCGGCTGAGTCAATTCGTGAGCAGTCTGACTGCTGACCACTATTTTTGGTGTTCCAGGGGTGTTCCTTGCTGTTTCGAGGGTGTTCCAGGGTATTATGGGATGTTCCATGGGTGTCCCGGGGTTGTTCCTGGCTGTTCCGGGGTGTTCCAGGGGTGTTCCGAGGTGTTCCGGGTTTTCCAGGGGTGTTCTGGGGGTGTTCTGGGGTGTTCCAGGGGTCTCCTGGGGGTGTTCCGGGGTGTTCCGGGGGTGTTCCGGGGTGTTCCGGGTTTTACAGACACCCCATAGGTTGGGTTAGATTTCGCAGTAACTTTGACCTCGTTCATCTGCACATACCAATTTATTAACCCAGTTTGGAAATTACTAGCTAAAGTCTGCTAGATTACAAGCATGCCGGGCAAGAATAAGAACCTCAAGAAAGGCGGTTCTGAAATGCCAACCATTGACTAATGGTTATAGGCATCTCAATCCACAATCCTTATCGGCATGCTTTTTAACAGCCATTGATTCAGATGCGGGCTATTTTTTACATCATATTTTGCGGTAAAGCTAATCCAATTTTTTTGTTATTGTTCTAAGAAAGAGCAATACACCACACCATGATTCATCTGTTAAGGTAACATTCTATCTTAAAAGAATCCTTTTTTTTTCGGATTTTATAAGACTGAAATGTTTTAACACTAAGCGCAGTCGGAAACAATAAACGCAGATACAAAAGTGTGCATGAGGAGTTAGACTTAGTTATATAAACCTCGGCTTTCATTGACTGTGAATAGCAAGCGCAGACGAAAGAGGCCTAGTTAGCTACCCAGGCCAGCCAAACCTAAGACCTAGAGGGGATATGTAGTGTTGTGCATACGGGGGTTAGGGTTAGGGTTAGGGTTAGGGTTAGGGTTAGGGTTAGGGTTTTCTTTTCATGTTGTTTACTCGTCTGATTTTACGTCTAATTCCAGCCCCCTCACCCCCTCCCCCTCCAACCCCCGATCTGGACTTATGATAATCAGTAAATGTTGCATTGCTTGATACTGGGTTTCAATCGTTTAACAACACAGCTGCGGCCATGTTACTACTGCTCTACGCCAGCTCGGCTGCCCGTCAGCGATCTGCCAGTTAAAAGAGAAACGCTGATGTCATATAAATGCATGGATAATCTAGCCTCGCCCAATCTGTGCAACATAATTTTTAAGCGCACTAAGACGTAAAATCGCTTTAAACGTAACTGTGGAATGTTGCAAATGTCCCTTTTTAAAACATCCACAGGACAACAATAGTCTCTTACAGTGCGAATACTCGGACTGGGCCACTTGGAAGAAAATAGACCACACACAACGCTAATTCAGAACAAAAGATGGCAAAGTATTTTCCTAAACAACTAATAACGTTGAAGCATCCAGACAATACATGTTCAAAAAAAGTTTGAAGCCGTGACCTCTGACCATGACCTCTCGGGAAACTGCCACGTCTACGATTGGTTACTTTCGATCCTAAATTTTGAGCAGAACTTTTGGAGGTCGAATTCGCAATTGATAATAAAATGTTTGCCCATAAACAAACTTAAACAACACTTTCGCTTCAGCAGTACAGCTAGTGCCTGAGTATGTACGTAGAAGAAACCTTTTCCGTAAAGAAATTCGGTAACGTAACAAACTTGCTTAGCTGAGAAGCGCTCGTTCAGCGCAGCGATTATAATTTAAACAAACACAGATCTAAAGATAAGTATCAACATGTGCCTGTTAATCGTTCAACAATAAACAGAAGTTCCCAAATCTTCTTATTCACTAGCTGCTTTTTGAATCAACAGATGCTTATCGTTGATGTATTGATTCTGGCTTCTGCAGCCCTTTCAATTCGCAGCCGCGGTCATATGGGAGCTTTTATATGGGAGCTCCCATATGGGAGCTTTTAGTTCCATTTCAGCGTGGTGCAAGTCTGAAACGTAATCTCGTAATAGCTGGGAATGTTGCCGACTATTGCTGTATATGCTGCCCTCTCGATTCAGTCTTACTTGTATTTTCTGGGCGAAAGCCATTTTGGAAACATTTACATTTATGGTAAGCTTATAGCTTACGCAGCGCGTACAAACAATCCGCGAGATATTTTCAACCACATCGAGTCAACACCGCACCGTTTGAAAACGTTCAAAAATCACCATTGAAGCTAGTCAATGAAAAGATTGGACTATTTCTAGTAAGTAAGTAAGAGGTCCACAGAATTAGACAGTTTCAAATTTATTTAAAGATGTATTGTCTTGTTCTTTCAACGTTATTGGTCAGCTTATGAAAAAATGTTGGCTTCTTATGTTCTCAATTAAGGCTGTAATTGTCGATTTTCTTCCAAGTGGCCCAGTCTGAGTAGTCGCACTGTAACAGAGCTGCAAAGATTTGGGAATTCCCTGTTAAATTATTTACCTGGAATATTTTCAGGAGGTTTCTATCAGGACGAAATGGGACAAGTTGAGTGCAAGAATTGTAGCGTAGGTACTTACGTGTCAGAAGAGCGTCACCCCGGTAAAAGTCCAATTGACTGTTACGCATGTCCGTACGGTAAGAACCATTATGCTAAATACGTGCGTTCCTAACATACATACCTACATACATACATACATACATACATACATACATACATACATACATACATACATACATACCTACCTACCTACCTACCTACCTACAGACAGACAGACAGACAGACAGACAGACATACATACATACATACATACATACATACATACATACATACATACATACATACATACATACATTGTAGCTAGAACGGCTTATATTTCCGAGAAAACAACAACAACAAAATATACTATAAGTTATCAAAATAGGACTATTCAGTGCTTCATGCATTAGACATAATCTAATTTACTATACATTGTGGAATGTTATTTTGAATTTGGTGAGAGGTCACCTCTTATTATAAGCGCTTTCCTTTAGTGGTTAGTGGTTAGAAGTTAGCGTTAAGAATTTCCAGCAGAAGGTGCCAAGGTTATAGGCTCCGGAGCTGCATGGTGTTATTTCCTTAACTAGAAAAGTTTACGCCACATTGTCTCTCTCATCCTAGTTGTATAATACGAAACCTACACGCGTGAACAGGGCTGAAAAGAATCCAGCTTTGTGAACTGTTTTTTTGTTGTAGTTGTTTCCATTGAAAAATGGCGCTAAAACTTCCCAACCCGTGGAGGAGTTTCACTGATTGCCAAGGGTTTGATTTACTAACCAATAGCCAACAAACCGTCCTTGTCAGGAAAAAACGGCCTCAGTTTAAAATCACTTTTCTTTCGCAAATACTGATCATATTTCCTATCTACAAACAGGTACCCTTTCGAATGAGACCGCTGGTTATCGCGCATGCAGATGTCTCAGTGGCTTTTATCGGGTGGATCGATTTGGCCCCTGCTCAGAATGTCCAACCCACGGCATAAGCTGTGTTAACGATACAGCAATACTGGCGCCTAACTATTATTGGAAATGGCCTAGCCATGCCACGAAGGATATTTACAGAAATTTTGTCGAAAATATTCTCAATCTGGGGCCCGAATATAACAAAAATTTCTCGAGATTTCACGAACTGCTACCTAAGCCGCTTAAATGTCCCTATCCAGATTCCTGTTATGGTGGAATTGACTCAGCATGTCACGTCAGATACAAAGGAATTTTGTGTGCCACGTGCTCTAATAACCACTTTTTCCGATTTAACAACTGCCTGGAATGTCCGCGAACGACAGTTACCATCATTTCATGTGTGGTCGTAGTTACGGTATTTGTTGCCGTCTTCTTGCTGGTTCTTTGGGGCGACTCAAGACGCACAGAAAACAATCGTACTGTTGCAGATGTTGCCATGTCTTGCTGCAAAATCGTGATCGGATTTTATCAAGTCATAGCTGGAATCTTCTCAGCACTAGCACGTGTTCAGTGGCCGGTAACCCTCATCTCCATAGGAAAATATTTGAAGTTTGTTGAAGGAAATATTTTGCAATTTGCACCGTTGAGCTGCATTCACTCCCAATTGCGACCAGATCCATTCTTGCAATTTGTCTTAGCCGTTGGCACCAACATCCTGGTTGTTTCTCTGATCCTTCTATACCTCGTCTTAAAGAAACGCTACGTCAACAAGATGGAAATTTCCATGAGCGAAAAGACAATGAAAATATCAAGGTTAAGGAAGTCGTGTTATCGTAACATATTCTTATTTCTTCTCCTGTCATACCCAATGACAAGTAAGAAGATTATCCACATTCTGCCCTTGCCTGGAGTATGTGTCAACGTCTGCTTTAACCAAAACGATAGCGAATGCATTTCTCTACTAAATGCTGATTACTCCATCCAATGCTTCACTGCTCGACATAACGTCTTCTGGAAAATTGCTGCAGCGTTTGCATTGTACCCAGTTTTTTTCCCACTTCTGATGCTGCTTCCCATTTACAAGTACCGGGATTCTGAAAGTGAAAAAGAAATTGCTTTTGGTTTAAGAGTGTTCTTCGAAAACTACAAGAAGAAATACTGGTTTTGGGAGATAGTTGAGATGTACCGAAAGCTTATCCTAACCTCACTGATCCTTTTCTTTGGGTCTGAAAGTCGTTCCCAGATTGGCTTCACCTTGATCACAGCAAGTGCATCTGGAATTGCCTACACCCTCTTAAGACCCGTAAAAGAAACATTTGAAGATCGACTCCAAACGTTTGTGCTGTGGATAACATTCTTTAATGTTTGCCTTGGAGCAATATATTCTGTTCCTTACGCTAACGGAGATCACATGGAAAACGACTCAATCTTTGTCAATGTTCTTTTTGTGCTTCTTAACAGTTCAGTCCTGATCATTGCTGTGGGTAAGTTTTGTCAATTAGCCACTCGATTATAATAACCTTAAATAATTACAAGCTTCACTATCTTGACCTTGTTAAAAAAAATTTCCGTTGATGCATCTTTCATTTACAAGGTAAACACAGACTAGAAATTCTCCACCAATAGTACGGAATACTACTAAAAACTTACTCTACAAGGCTCGTTTAGTAACGTAGAGCAAACTCAACTGGAACGATGCCAACCGTTATCTGTTACGTGGTACAGATGTTCCCAACGAAGTGACAAGGGTTAAGAGTCACCTTAGCGTTGTTGTCTAGTGATAGCAAAATGTTTTTTTTAATGAATTTTTTCTAACGACAAATCTAGAGGCAGATGAATAGTCAAGGGACTAATCATGCTTTTGTATCTTAAGAATTGATACTTTTTTTGTTGAATGTTTTGTCATTTTGTCTTTCGTACCTAGTAAAGGGAGCCCTTTATTTGAGGTTTACCTGGAAAACAGTGTCTTCTTGCCCCAAACGTTGCTTTCACTTGATCTGCCTTGGTTGTTTTGGTTGTCGTCACAGAGAAAACGAAGCTCAACTTATGGCAAATTTTCCTGCGTGGCTTGAGGATTAAATATTCACTTGTTTCCTATTTGAGATCTGCTTCTAGCTTCAAGTCCATGCAAAAAGTGATGGATCTGAAACTGACTGACCAAGCATAAAAATGTTAATCGTAATCAAAAGAAAAAAACAACAATTAGGTGTTTAGGCTATATATGGCGTGCATGTATTTTTTCTTGCATATAACTAATTACATATAACTAACAGGGTAAATTTCGCACACAATTGGCAAAACTGTCAAGAAACGTAATTAGCTGAGCTAATTGGGCTGATATTTTTTCAGTTTTTTGAAAAGGTCATTATATTGCTATGGATAATCTCAAAGGCATTGTATTGTGTGTGGAGCAAGGTGCAAGTCACTTTTTCCCTCTGTATGAGAAATTTAACACAGTAATTTCAGAATATTTGTACAAATTAGTTCTATTAGGTGTAAGGCCCATAACGAAGATATCATTCACTTACTTCACAAAGTAGATATTAATGTCCCAACTTAAAGTCTCTTCGCTGTTGTGACGAAAAGTTCATTGTTTTATTGATTAGAATATTTTAATTAGGAAATGAATATCTGTAAAAAAAAATATCTTTACTGCACGTTTTTTGTAATGATCAAAACTGCACCGCCTTTATTGATGTTTTCTGAAATGTAAATCAAAACTCATCACCTTAAAAGAAGATTTTCAAACATCCAGTAGTAGAAACAATGAGGACCTGCAAAATATTGTATCACGTTATTTGTATTAAAAACCAGTTCTATCCCACATGGCGTCTTGTTCTTTTTCATGTGTATTTACTCCGGGAATTGTTTTACCCATTAAAGGCTTAAAAAGCCTCAGGCAGTCTAAGGCCCGATATGTATGCCTCATTTCTCAGTTGCCGACATTCAGATATGTCTTCTCTTCGAGGAAAATATTATGTTCTGTCCTGGGACAGCTAATTCGTTCCTTTCAACAGCTTTGAGCCCTTCAATGTTCATTTGAATCAAGTCTTCAAGACAGAGGTTTCTAGAAAACAAACTACGTCATACCACATTAAAACACGCCAAATACTTCTCTTTATCTCATAACTGCCAAAATGATTGCAATGTAGCTTTAAATTAATATCACCCTCTTCCGTCCCCACGCGTCGATCAAGCGTCCAATAACCTTGAACAACCTACTACCACGAAATTTCCTTTCATTTCATCATTGACATACAAATCAATCTACAATAGCATGAACCGTTCCTGTCCCCAAGAATATCACGGTCAAAATATCTACTTCTCCAACCCATGCACCCGTTCCCCTATATCTAATTAACGTTTCAACAATCGACCAGTGAACTTGAAAAACGTACGACGACGAAAGGAATTTCAATTCGTAATCGGTGCCTACATAGGCCCGTCTTAAGAAACGACAACAACCTGGAAAACACAATAAATAATGTAACTTTCCCTTTACAATCTGCTACCAGTATTTTCTTTGCCTTTCTATCAGCTGCGTTTCACTACCTTAAGTAGTTTAACGAAGTTTATTCGAAACCCGTTTCTCTTTTTTCGTCAAAGCAACTTAAGATGTCGAAACTTTAAAAAAAAAACACGAAAGTCCAAGCACTTAACTGCTTCCTTTTAAGAAATATTGTCATAAGACACTTTTTTTATTAAACTGGTCCGCTTATTTTCAACATTGGCTTATTAGTTGACAATTTGCTTTCAATTACTGGTTTACAGTAGTTGAACCAAGCGTGTCCGAAACTAAAGGTTATTTATTTTCATTAAAGGAACTTAACTGAAGGTTTCGAATCTTGTACGATGCGAGATTCAACACGCTTCTCTACTTCCTTTTAAGGAGATAATGTCAAATATACTCATCATTTGACTCTGTAAACTGATCCACTTCATTTCAAACTGTCTAACTTTCCCGAGCAATGTAAGCAAGCATTGGCTTAATTATTAGTTGACAAACCGAATTATTATTCGAATTATTATCCCAATTATTATTGGAATTATTTATTTCTCTTAAAGAAACTTACGGTTTCGAATGTTGCAGGAAACGAAAGTCACAACACGTCGCTACCTCCTTCTAAGGAAACAATGTCAAATCAGGTGCTCATCATCTGACTCTGTAAACTGATCCATTTCGTTTCAAACTGACTTACTTTCCCGAGCAAAGTAAGCAAACATTGGTTTATGGGTAAAATACTCGGCTTGTTCTGGCATGAGCTGGCTAGGAATCTGCTGTGAAGAAGCTTGGAATTGGTTTGTCTAAGGTACTCTCACTGCCATGTAGATTTCCAGAGCCTTGAAGCCCTGACTCTTGATATTGAGCAAAACCTATAGCACTGTGGTTAGTTTCATCATCAATAAAGTAATGCAAATCCATCTAGTACAACACAATCGAAACTTATTCATGGTTCGATACATACCTTACACACGTGGTTTCGTGTATTACTTATATTGATAAAAGTTCCTTGTATGGTTCCACCTTAAATCAAACTCAGTTATGTATTTCGATGCTTTCAAAGAGATAAAAACTCCTTAGATTGCCAAACACCCCCAGCGAGCATTTTAGGAGGGCCAAAGCATCCCGTTGGGAAAGAGGAAAATGACATTAAGTATTGTAAGTATTTCTCAGGAATTAATTTTCTCTCTGAGTGCCACTGTAACATTTCAAACTTTGTATCGTCTCTCTGCATACTGAAGTTTTTTAGTGTTTTTTTCTCCGATAAGCCAAAATATACCTACTGCTATATTTAGTATTAAGGGAAATAAAAGGAATGAAAACTGCAGCTCTAAATTTTAACGGATACCTAGATTTTCCTCTACAGCAGTTACAATTTTCCTACAACAGTGAAAAATGTTTCAGTAGTGGGAAGATGTTAGAAAGAGGTTGACTTACTTGTATCAAGTAACAATTTCTCTCAACAGATGGGAGTAAGATCGACAGCAAAACTTTTGATATACATCAGCTTGAGTCAGATCGTGGTAATTTCGTGGCAGGTGGCGACATCCGATGCTTGCCCGGAAAAGTGTAACTGTACTGCATTTGGAAGCAAGGGGTTTATTGTTAAGTGCAAAGGAATAAACCAAGTACCACATGGATTACCGATCAACACTATCAAGCTGTGAGTTTATAGTTTTCGACTCTAAACTTAGCAATAAAATCAGTCTTAACCCTATATAGCCTAGGGGTGGAAGGGGGGAAATTATGTCCGCGCTAAATTTAACGCATTATATTTTTAAACTGCTGGACGAATAATCACCAAATCTCGTGACTTTTCCCAAAATTTATCAGAAAAAAATTTTCTGTGTCAATGACGTGTCTATGATGTTTGACGTTTCCATAGCAACCGTCTACTCAGAAGTTTATTTTGACTATTTTCGGTCTTTTTTCAGTCTTTTTTTCAGTTTTTTTCCCTTCGTTTGTAAGAAGAAAAGAATCCTTTACTTTCGTGTGCTTGTTTTGAGTAAGTATGTTTAATCTTAGAACAAATGCATGTTTTTCGATGTCGTCATTGTCAGTTGTATGACTGCAGGCTCGGGATTCAAGATGGCGGCCCATTTTCAAGCTGACTGGCTTATGACGTTATTGTGACGTCATGACACGTCATAATTGACACGTCATAAGCCCATTCTGTTTATGTACATATTTTTAAAGCAAAATAAACTTCCTCAATTCAAACTTTTATATCTGTTAACCTAATGGCGTCCTACAAACGTGCCAAGTTTCATCACAACAGCGTTAATACTTTTAAAGGGGGGGCACTTTTTTGCCCCCCCCCCCCAGGCACAGAAACTCAAACAAAGCCCAGGTGAAATAGGGTTAAGGGTGATTTTTATGCCTTCATGACTGAAAGTACTTCATCAAACTTGTTTTTGGAAGTTAAAGTCTTGTTCATTTCTTGACTATCAATTTCTCCCAATCAATTTCAGCAGCCTGTTATTTAGATCTTATCGTTTCGGCAGAAAATGAGGACTGGTCAATATGAGGCGAATTTGGTTGAACCATGGTTCGTATTTTGGTAAGACAAAGTCAAGTCAGTTAACCCATGGCAAGACCAAGCAAGCCTAATATGTCGCCAATCTGTTTTGCTCTGTAACCGTTAGACGTATTGATTTCCACGATATCGTAGTATATGACAACCCGTTTAACAACAAAACACGAACGTTTCTCACTTGACAGTTAGACTTTCGGCTTTTTCCTAGGTAAAGGATGGACATTAAAGTCAATTCTGACCCTTTAAGCTACACTTGAACACGCATGTTTGGAACACTTTGTATCGCAAAGACGTAATTTAAAATGACTTAGAATTCTAGGAGTCCTCTTTTACACTGTAAAATGAAAAGAGCTAATTTGGCCCCAAAAATGGGGCCGAAACGGGCGAGTCCAGATTGGTACTGCTCTAGGGCCAATTCAGCCTCATTGAAATGGGGCTGTTTCGGTATCAATTTTTGCGGCTAAATCGACCCTTCTATTGGGGCCAAATTAGACCATGTGAAAGGTCAATATGGAAAACACCAGTGCCGTTTTGGAATTTTAAATGGCCAAAACAGCCCCCTAAAATTTTAGCCCTCTTGCAAATGACCCCTCAAAATAGAGCCAATTCAGCTCCATGTTGGGCCATTTCAGAAGTTTAATGGTCTTTTCTGTGCCTGCAGTTTTCTTCCCTTATTGGCAAAGACATGTAATGAAACTAAACTCAACTTGCAGCTTTCAAACACTCATTTATTTGGTTCTTGTACATACCTTTTCAAACTGTACAACAATCAAGTGAATTACAGTTTTGAAGACTCTTGTGGTATACCATACATGATAAACTGTAAAATCTGTAAACTTTTATAACAATGTATTTCCACTTAATGTAACATATTTTCCACTCATACCCAACTGGCATATACCTCAATCACAGTACAACACAGCAAAAAGCCAGTAACAGAAAATAACAATTATGAAATTAGGAATGAAAAATACTTTGGAACATTGCATCTGTTGTAATATGACTAAGCAATGCCTTATAAAGAAGGGATTCCTCAGCATAAAGCTTCACACCCAACTGGCACATACCTCAATCACAGTACCACACAGCAAAAAGCCAAAACAGAAAATGTTTATGAAATTAGGAATGATAAATACTTTGGAACATTGCATCTGCTGTAATATGACTAAGTAATGAGCAATGTCTTAAAGAAGGGATTCCTCAGCATAAAGCTTCACACCCAACTGGCACATACCTCAATCACCGTACAACATAGTAAAAAGCCAGTAACAGAAAATAACAATTATGAAATTAGGAATGAAAAATACTTTGGAACATTGAATCTGTTGTAATATGACTAAGTAATGCCTTAAAGAAGGGATTCCTCAGCATAAAGCTTCACACCCAACTGGCACATACCTCAATCACAGTACCACACAGCAAAAAGCCAAAACAGAAAATAATGTTTATGAAATTAGGAATGATAAATACTTTGGAACATTGCATCTGCTGTAATATGACTAAGTAATGAGCAATGTCTTAAAGAAGGGATTCCTCAGCATAAAGCTTCACACCCAACTGGCACATACCTCAATCACAGTACAACATGGTAAAAAGCCAGTAACAGAAAATAACAATTATGAAATTAGGAATGAAAAATACTTTGGAACATTGAATCTGTTGTAATATGACTAAGTAATGCCTTAAAGAAGGGATTCCTCAGCATAAAGCTTCACACCCAACTGGCACATACCTCAATCACAGTACCACACAGCAAAAAGCCAAAACAGAAAATAATGTTTATGAAATTAGGAATGATAAATACTTTGGAACATTGCATCTGCTGTAATATGACTAAGTAATGAGCAATGTCTTAAAGAAGGGATTCCTCAGCATAAAGTTTCAAACCCAACTGGCACATACCTCAATCACAGTACAACACAGCTAAAAGCCAGTAACAGAAAATAACAATTATGAAATTAGGAATGAAAAATACTTTGGAACATTGCATCTGCTGTAATATGACTAAGCAATGCCTTATAAAGAAGGGATACCTCAGCATAAAGCTTCACACCCAACTGGCACATGCCACAATCACAGTACAACACAGCTAAAAGCCAGTAACAGAAAATAACAATTATGAAATTAGGAACGAAAAATACTTTGGAACATTGCATCTGTTGTAATGTGACAAAGCAATGCCTTAAAGAAGGGATTCCTCAGCATAAAGCTTCACACCCAACTGGCACATGCCTCAATCACAGTACACCATAGCAAAAAGCCAAAACAGAAAATAATGTTTATGAAATTAGGAATGATAAATACTTTGGAACATTGCATCTGTTGTAATATGACTAAGTAATGCCTTAAAGAAGGGATACCTCAGCACAAAGCTTCACACCCAACTGGCATATACCTCAATCACAGCACAACATAGCAAAATAGCCAAAGCAGGAAATACATGTAATATGTAATTACCAGTTATAATTCAAAAAATACTTTAGAATAGAGCGGTTTTCAAATGAGTGTCGTAAAACCAAAACCAAAGTAATTACTCTGACCAATCACAACAGGAACAAAACACAAAATGGACCAATCAGAATTCGAAGCAAATACAAGTAATTAGCATCAAGTGCGGGAAAACGTGTGCGAGCAAGTCATGATTGGTTTTGGTTTTACTTCTGATTGGTTGAGAAAGTGGCGTGAGCTTTTTTAACCAATCAGAGACCGAAGTAAGCAAAACCAAAGCAAACACAACATTACTTCCGACACTCAGTTGAAAACTGCTCTATTACATATGTTGCAATATGACTAAGCAATGCCCTACAGAGGGGAGACATACCTCAGCATAAAGCTTGGCACTCAATCACAGGACAGTGGCAAAAAAAAAAAAAAAAAACGAATAAAACATGAAAATAGAAATGGAAAATATTCTAGAATATTGCACCAGGTCTGTTGAAACAAGATTACGAGGCGTTCTGAACTGTTCTGTTACAGCTTGCTAAGCTGGAACTGAAACCCTTGTTCTGCTTAGGCATGAAGTGTTTATTGATTTTTTGAATCCGAAATGCATCCGGAAGTGCCTCCTTGACATCAGCATTGTCTTCTCCTCCATAGATCAGCAAGCTATATTCCTTTGTTGTTGGATCTGTGATTCTGAAAAAAAAATGGATTTGTTGCTAAATATCCTGCTTGTATCTTTGCCAGCATAGTCACTATGGTTGACTTGCTTTACAAACAGTTGAATCATCAAGTGGCGTTAAATAGGTAGGTACATTAGATGTTACTGCATTCTCTGTGCTTGGAGAGGGCTGAGGAGTGTAGGGCATCCTTCACTTCACCTCGTCGCCGATGTAGAATTATGTTGATACACTACATGAAGTACGTGTTCTAATGACTTCAATGCTTAGATGACCTATTACGACTCAAGTCAACTGTTGATTAAATCCTGTATTATATCATTGAGTGATTGACAAGTATATAACTACTACTTATACTTCAGTGTAGCACTTTGTAACTACCTGGCATGCCTTGACCACAGTACATTGTAATGAAGAAACAGAAATGGATAATTTGAAATACTGCACATGCTGTATCATGATCAATCAATGCAACAGATACATGTAGGAAACTCCAGCATAACCCTCTGCACCTAACTCGCATATGCCTCGACCAAAGCACAACAAAGTAACAAACAAAACAGAAATGGATATTTTGAAACACAATCAAGCAATGCTTCAGACAGCAAATCTCAGCATAAAACTTCCCACCTAACTGGCAGTCTCCACAGTGCGACATACATGTAACAACAAACAAATTAGGAAGGATAATATGACACAGTACAAATGTTGTAACCTGAATGCTCATGCTGTGGTTAGCTTTTAATTCACTTAATTAAGCTTATGTAATATTTAAGCCTATGGCCTAGGCTTTTCGTCCAATGTTGTAAGTAAACACGCCAATCAACCCTTATTGTGACCAGCGACAGCAATAATTTAACGTACCAGTACATTTCATTCTAAACTTACCTCCGTAATCTACGAAATTACAGCAGACTAAGCAGATAGCAATCACTGCAATCATTGAAACGGCGAGAAATGTGGCGGCCAAAACATGCTCGGGAGAACACTACGTGTGGCAGCCGTAGATATAATGTACGTTGTGAAAGGGTTGCATGCAGTTGTTCAGAGTGTGAAACGACAAGAAGATACAGTTCATCCACCATCTTTTCAAAACGAGTCAAATACCACTCGAAGAACAGCACAGAGACCGTTGAAAGCGGGCGCCAAAAATCGAACAGGCTCTTGGGAATGAACTCGTGTGCTCATGCTCAATTAGTACCCAAGCCTCCTCGGCCAGTCTGGTGATTCCAGTTTTGGCGGGATGTCAAAGCAGGGAAAATCGACCAAAGAAAACTTTATTGTTCTACCAACATTTCTAATAATAACAAAATTGAAATAGAATATTTAAAAATAAAAATATTTCGAGGTCCTATTATACGGAAGGTCGTGGGTTGGAATCCCATCTGGAACTCATTTTTTTTTTCTGAGTTCTCTCTCCACCCCTCTCCACACATACCATTCTTTTCACGTATTCATTCTGTTTTTTGTGATGAATACCAAAAGAGAAAAAGAATAATTCGAAAACTGATTTCATAGAATACCGGTAATCTCACTGACAACTCATTCTCAGTCCAGCGTCAGTCTCTCAATTTCGTGCATTTCATATCAACAGTGAATAATAAAATGCACGAGTTTGAAAGGGAAGTTTAAATTGACAAAATAAATAAACGTTACAGCAGCCAAGAGTAAACCTTTCGGTAATTTTCCAGGTGATTCAGTTCGGTCAAGTACCAAAATGGCTCCCAAATTGAAGGCCATATTGGGATCACCCAAAATGACCCTAATCGGGTTTAACCGAAATGGTCCTAACAGTTTGGGTCAAAACAACTTTGTGTCGGGGCCGAACTGTACCTAAGGGCTAAATTGATTTCTACAAGTGGGCTGATTCAGTTTTTGGTGGGGCTGAAATGGTTTTTAATGGGGCCGATTCAGACCAATTTTCCCGAAATAGCCCCACAAGGGGCCAAAACAACTACAGTGTCAAAGGGCTGAATCGGCATTTGGGGCTGAAACAGCTCTTTTGAATTTACAGTGTAGAAGTTTGGCCTTACTTCAACAAATTGAAATTTACTGGAAGTGCATGTATTTTACTTTCTGGAATACAATGGAAGTAACAAGTAAGCGACAGATTTTGTACACTGGGTGTCAGAATTGTTTCTCGCCCACGGATCCCATGAACCGCGAAAACGCATAAAAAAAAACTCTGGTATTCAGCGGTTGACCTTTTTTTTTTCTGTGTTAGATAGTTGTTTTTGCCGTGTTTTCTTTCAAGGTTGCTGTGTTTTTGTTTGCTGTGTTTTTCTTTCAAAAAGCTAATCTATTAAAGGGACGTTTTGTATTACTTTTTTATTTACAGGGATCTATCAGGAAATGTTTTGAAGATTATTCCTCGGGACACCTTCCAGAATCTGATATCACTGAAAATCATGCAAGTCTTTATAAATATTGTATACTAGCTCTAACTTTCGTTAACTTGAACACGATTTTGTGCTTTTTCTGACGACTTGGAATCTTAAGCTTCTAGTGTACCAGTTTAACGATGGAAAAACTAGGTTGTGTCAGGTACATTATTAAAGCATATCACATTATCATTATCATTATCATTGTCATTATCATTGTCATTATCATTGTCATTGTCATTATTATTGTTACTATTTTTATTATTATGATTATGATGATGATGATGATGATGATGATGAAGATTATTATTATTATTATTATTATTATTATTATTATTATTATTATTATTATTATTATTATTATTATTATTATTATTATAACAAAAAACCCTAGGGTCATTTAATAAATCCAGCTGTTGGAAACCCCCCCAATCCTTCACAACCAATCAGAATGCACCTTACTATTCCTGTTTAAAAAGTGAAGCTTGCTAGCCTAATTAATCGATGAATACCGTAACTCAGAGGTGGTGGAAAATCATATTAATGGAGCGATGCTAAATTACATTTACTAGGAAGCACATCCGTTATTACACGTACACGACCAGAAAGCTCACTTTATCTATGTACCTCTTCTAGAAATCTTAATGGAAACAACATGGCAGGTGGATTTTATCTTCCGGAAAGTGTTACTATGGCGTAAGTTCTGACTCCCTATGCTTACTCCAACATGCACGTCTACGCGCGCAGTTCTGTTTATGCAATATTATATCTGTGGCAACATCGAATTTGTCGACAGGTAAAAACTCTTTTAAAAAGCGTAATGGAACAATATTTCTTCATTTATATTTGTGGCATTTATAGAGTGGCATGACTTAATAGACAACCTGCGATGCGAGCAAGCAAATGCTACCATCCTTTCCAGTAAAGAAAAGTTTGGTTTGGCTAGTCCATCAATAACATTCTCATAACCCAAGGTCGTTAATTTGTACATGAAGTTGTAGTTGTACATGAAGTTGTAGTTGTACATGAAGTCAACTACTGCCGTTGCAATGTGCTCAATATCGTGTAAACATTATTCGTTACCCTGCGGTTGACAGGCCGGTCCCATGCTCCTAAGAAGTGCAAATTTATCACAACCATCGTCAGATTACATACAGCACAGCTGGTCGCCGTTACATAGTATAACTGAGTGGAAAGCGACGATGTGGATCAAAGAGTGTTTTCTAAAAGAATTCAAAGGTAGAGACCTTCAGTTTAAGACTCTAGCAGCTCTCAAATTTGTTGACAGAAATCGTTGTACAAAAAAATAATTGTTGTACAAAAAAAAGCAAAACAGCAATCTTTTACTAAGCTGAACAAGAATGTGCTACTTTTAATTTGTTTAATGCACTACGTTTGCGGCTTTTTCCGTTAGCAAATTGTGCGGAGAAGGTTCAACAAAACTTAAGGTATGGAAAGAAAAATATCATTTTTTATTTGGTTTTGTCTGGTTGACAGCGGATCAATTATTGTTTGTTTTTATGTTCGAAAACAAGACCTCAATGCATTTCGAATTCGTTATAATGTGTCTTCGATCGGCAATTTTCATACTCTCTTTCCTATGGACTATGGAGAGTTTTTAAATTTTGATATTTTAGTAAAAGAATACCCTGCGGGATAATTAAGGATCCAAATACCACACACAACGTCTCTTATTACTATCACTTCTTTATGTAGTAATCAAACAAGCAGTCTTTCTTACGTGACAGGTAGCTTTCTGCTTTAATTTAGTTTTGTTTCTTTCTTTTTTAGTTCAATGAAAGGCAACAGGCTATCATTAAAAGACTTAAAAACAATCCTTGCAAAATCAACACGCGTCAACTACTTGTAAGTATACCTGTGATTATTGAATAAGTTTTGAGATCAGGAATTCAAATGAACAATTTCCTCATCAGTTCCTTATTGATTACTTGCCTCTCTATTTTATCTTTACTGCATATATTTGAAGGTAACCTAAAAAGTTATTTTTACAACATTCGTTGTAAGTTACTTGTGGTAACATTAGTTCTCAACGTCAGTTTATGTAATTGGTTGGTTCAGAACGAAAGCACAACGCACCCACCGCTACGTCACTGCGCTTGCAAAAATTAATATTTGTCATTTATTACCGTTTTGAGTTGCTTATCCATCTTTACAGAGATATATCTAGAAATCCCATAGGACCTAATCTAACAGCTGACGTTTTTACTGGCTTGGAGAAGATGCGTTTCTTGTAAGTACCTGTAAAGTTGTTGAGATATTTGCACTGCAATGTGTAATTGCGAATTTAAAAAAAAAAGTTCAACCGAGTTATTAAGGTCTCCTTCTACATTACACATATTTGTATTGTCTCTTAAATTTTAGGTAAGGACGGACGCGAGTTTAATTGACTTTACGTGCGTAAAGAAAACAAGAGAAAAAGTATGAGCGAATTACGTAAACGTAAAAAGTTAAACAGCGCTCAACTTTACGTTCACACAAGCCGTTCACTATACATCGTCTCTAATTTTATTGCCAACCATAAAGCCAGTTAAATTCACGTACGTACGTACGTAAGTCAAATTTACAAAACAGTTGAGATCCACCGTTGGATAATTGTACTTTTACTGATAGATGTCTTTATAAATATACAGTATTTTTTAGTTCGATTCTAAAGCTTCTAACAAGACCGAAAGGTAGTAAAGGTAGCTTTAAATCATTTGTGATTCGGCTGTTGTTTCCATAGGAAGCCATAGAATGGGTGAAAAGTACCATAAACACTTCTCTATGTGATTTAGTTTCTGTAGGGATGAGCCATTGCTACGTTAATTGATAAATTTATTTATAAATTACCCGTACTGACCTTGCGTTCTTATCGTATGGGCTTTCCGACAGCGTTAATTGAAATAGCTGTAAACAGTGCAGCTCCACACCCCGATATTGCAATCCACCTCGTTTTCACAACCACTTTTTTTATCACTCAACCAACAGAACAGTAATTTTTCTTCGACGAAATTCCTTAAATCCGACCACCTCGTTAATGCAAGCGAAGACCACTCTCTTCCAAGTTCCAAACCGTTAATTTCGTGATAAATTTTCCCCGTCAAAACGACTAGATGGCCTAAATCAATTTACGAAGAAGCAGTGCAATTTACGTATTACAATCAACCAGAAGATCACATTCAACCTACTTATTTCCTTTTTAATTAGGAACATCGCCAATTGCGGCCTGAAGCACATCCAAAGTGGAACCTTTCGGGCAATGAAAGACTTGTTCAGTCTGTAAGTTTACCGCATTCATCAGATGATACTCGTTACTCATTCCAAATACGTTGTGATGTTTGTTCCATATGAGATATACTCAGTTAGTTGACGACAGCACTTTAAACATGCTTACATTTTGCAGTAAACTTTATAGTAATATGTTGACGCATATACAGCCAGCGACCTTGGAAGGACCAGGCGACAAACTTAGAAAATTGTAAGTTAATGTTTTCTTTTTTTTCTCAGTTATTGCAAAGAACTTCGTTCATCATATTGGTTATAATCGCCTCAAATATTTATTATATGGAGAGGAGTGCTTTACTGGGAAATAAAACACTCGTAGAATCGATACGACCGCTAACCTATACGACCGATAACCGAGTGGCGTATTTTTTGTATGTAATAATAATAATAATAATAATAATAATAATAATAATAATAAAAATAATAATAATAATAAAACCTTTATTTAACCACGATTGGTCATATCGAGCAACGACGGTACGATTCCCGCCTTTTCAAACTTTGCTGAATGAACTTGGTTTGTTCGTTGTTCGGAACAATGGCCGCCGCAAGATTTGACAAGAGAACGAGAACACCAAAAAGAAAACGCTGTATAATCCAAAGATTTTCAGGGTATTTCTTGAAAGTTGCGACAAAAAAGAGAAATAGAGAATATTACTCCCGTAGAACTACAAGCAATCATCAACAAATCCGTGCTTGCTGTGAGAAAGAAAATCAGCGACTAGTATGAGCCCTCACATTCTATCAGAGCTTTTGTTTAAAGTATCGACCGCTATCCCCGAAAAAAGAACTTTGGATTCTCTGTTCTTGGTGACAAGGAATTCCACGAAGTACAAGACATTTTCAAAAACAAACTGCTAAAAGCTTTTAAGAGCCATTTTCTGAGAATATCGAGAATCTAAAGACATCCCTTCGGGAAGCTTATTCAAGAAAAAATAATCCAAAGTTCCAACGAGTTATTTAACGGACGAATATTTAAAAAGTTCGAAAAATGCATAAAATGGCGGTTTTAGGGTCTCTAAACGGCTCAAATTCTCACTCAAATTTAGGAAGCCGGTGAGAGCGTAAAAAAAGGTTTTTTTAAACGAAACAAACCACGAACATTATTTAACCTTTCTACTTTAAAACTGTGTAATAAATTTGCCAATGTTTGGTTTCGAACATTTTCAAGCGGCGTTTTTATCGAGCCGCTCTTAACCTTGTTTATCACAAG
>OZ024889.1:5758356-5780856 GCA_964017195.1 Siderastrea radians | reverse complement strand
TGCAAAATCGGAAAGGTAAACGCGCAAGTTTATTTTGGTCGCGCTGAACAGCCTTCGCGGGTTCATAGTGGAAAGAGAGTGAAAATAACCGTGTCAAATGATTCAAGTCAGAGTTAGTAATCGAGTTTTCATTATTAAAAACCACTAAAACCAGTTCACATGTATTTTGGTCTAACTGACTATGTTAAACCTTTTTTTATAATTTGAGCACAGGGTATTTAACTTGTAATTTTGTATTAAGCTCAGAATGCATGTATGTGCGTATATATATATCCAACAAGCGCCAGTGCAATGATTGTTTCATTGAATTGTCAACTTCATTAATGGTTGCTGAATTTTTTGTCATTTTTATTGACAAAACTTTTTCTTAGTGGCGAAAAATTTTGAACGTCTCAGAGCACCTGACACCTTATAAGGCAAAGGCAAGGTGGATGAATGGATGGCGGGACGGACAGACGGACAGACAGACAGACAGACAGATAGATTAGATAGATAGATAGAGAGAGAGAGAGAGAGAGAGAGAGAGAGAGACAGATAGGTAGGTAGGTAGGTAGGTAGGTAGGTAGATAGATAGATAGATAGATAGATAGATAGATAGATAGAGAGAGAGAGAGAGAGAGAGAGAGAGAGAGAGATAGATAGATAGATAGATAGATAGATAGATAGATAGATAGATAGATAGATAGATAGATAGATAGATAGATAGATAGATAGATAGATAGATAGATAGATAGATAGATAGATAGATAGATACCAGTTATGATGCGTGCTGCGCGGTTTTGGAGTTTTTGCAAATTAGCCATTTGTGTTTCACCTATAGTGTCCCAAACAATACAACAATATGTGAAATAAGGTTTAACCTTTTTTAGAATACTTAAGTTGCGAGTGACTTTCTACCTTATACTTAATATGTGGTTTATCCCATGTTAAGTATTCATCAATATTGACACGTAGGCATTTTACCGATAGCACTCTCTGTGAAAAAGGCTTATCTCACCCTCGAGACTAGCTACTCTTTGCCTTGAACCTATGACCATGAAATCAGTTTTGAACACGTTTAGGGTAAGCTTATTGATGGACAGCCAAGAAGCTATACCCTTAAGAGCAATTCTCTGTAAGAATCAAACAAAGTGAGAAATGAAAAATTTTCACCCCCACTCAAATTTACATGCAAGTAGATAACCACGGGGGATGTACGAAAATGGCCATTAATGACGTCATAACTAAACTGTTGCCATGGTTACAGCGAATGTTTGTTGACGCCCAAGAATCCAATTTTGAACTCAAAAACTGTTGTGAAAACTGCAAAATTTAAAACGTTATTTCTCAAGTTTATTAAAACACTACAACTCGAGACTTGGGACAAATGTAAAACCACTATTCTAGTTTCTTTCCTTGTATATGGCTTTTCATTACATTTACCGTAAATAAAATAAATGGCGAATTAACTACACCGTGTCTCAGCCATTTTAATTCGTGGGTAAATCAAGCAGTATATTTCTTTTAATGTCTCCAAAAGTACATCAGTTCTAGAATTGAAACTACATGGATAGCTTACAAGAGACATTGTAGTTACTAAGTCTGTAAAATTCTCAGCGGGGCGGGCTTATTTTGTTTTCATAGCAATCAACCAAGAAACCATAAAAATGAGACTTGTTAAATTTTGTCAAAATTAACATTCTGTTAGTTTGCTGGAAAAATCGGAAGAAAGCTGAAAAGACCTTGAGATTTAAAGAAAATAGTCTGTTAAGTAATTCTCTGATAAAAACAACCGTTCATATACCGTATTTTTGAAAACAATTTGAATCGAAGTACAGCTTACTTGACGGCTTTGTTCATTTCTCCACTTTTCGACTCTCGTTGAACGAGCTGGTTCTTTCTGTACAACACTCGCATTGTTTAAAATTCCAGTGTTCTGAACCTTCTCTTTCAGCTGGTAGTGTTATTTATCCCCCGCAGTAGTCCATCCCCTTATTTCAGCCCACTGAAATCAGGTTTGGTGGCACTGTCGGCAGAAATAAGCCAACATGGAGTTCAGTCAGTACAGGTACATTTCCACCATAGCCTTTCGCTCTACTTCTCGATCGGACGTCACCATTCACTCCAAAAGATGGAAAGATGCATCCTTTCAACTAGGGTTCCATTTAGCCAAGCATTTCACCCCAACTTACGGTGTAAAAACTGCAGACCGCAACTTTCTTCGAGAAGAGACAATAACAAACGCCGTGGACGTTCTGGTCAGCGGTGTTTACTTGAACAACTTTCCCTTCATACTTTGCTTAACACCGGGTCCTTTATATGCTGTTAATATGACATTCAAAGCATTTCTGGAAGCCAGCAATTTCCTTTGATTTGATTCTGTTTTTCCACTTGCTCTCTCTGACAGAACAAATGTACAGTGCGTTTTCCGATGCACACACCATTTTCGCCGCAAAAGCTTTCAGCGTTGTCATTCTTAGCGATAACAATTCTTCTTTTCTTCCTTTTCGTTTCACACAGTTGACGGAACTCTTCGTTTTCGAATGGATGACTGTGGGACTCCTCTGAAGATCTCATGATATCATTTTTACCTCTGGGAATATTTTCTTTTTTGGGCAGCCGGATATTCTGACGCACTGAGCTGCTTTCTTTTCGTCGCAATGCGAGAAACGTAAGACGAAATTTGCGAGAGCATAAGGAACACCTCAATTGTAAACAATCCTGTTTATTGGAGTCTGTAGTCGAGTTTACGCATTTTTTGGCGAATTCTGCACCATCGGTCTTGTTACTTGACTTCTCCCCTTCTCTCTGATTTCTTTTGCTTTATATTGTTGTTTTGGGTTTTGACTTTAAAGCCCAGTCCACTTGTATACTGCGCTAACGCAGGAAAGTTCTTGAGTTTGGCGTTGTACGAAATGCTGTGCATGACTCGACTTTGCTCTGTGACGCTTCTCCCCCCTCCCCTCCCCCTCCCTTAGGAGGATGACTTAAACAAAGCCCTACTTGATGAACACCGTACTCACAGTATTTTTCCGGTGCAGAATATCTCACAAAGGACTTTTTCCTTTTTCGAAAATGCGCCACTTGAAGTAAGAAATGACATTAAGAGATCTTTAGAGGACGAATCTCACAGGTAGCCACACGTATACAAAAATCTCCAGCTGTGCGTAATGACAAAAGAAGAATTGTCATCGCGAAGAATGAAAACGCTGAATCCATCTGCTAAAAGTACGTACGATTTTGCGCATCTCAGGAAAAAGAAATCAACCCCACGTTAAAAGTGTTGGTTCTCTTTCGTTTGTTTGTTTGTTTTACAAAGTTGTAAATGGCCGGAAGGAATTGTCCTCGAAAGTGCAAAAGGTCTATAATAATCAGGATTGAAGTCTCCATTGAAGGCACACTAGTTAATAGAATGGAAATAAGAAAAGCCGTTCTTTCATCAGCCCACCGATGTATTGTTAATTGTCGAGTTAGCGGTCTCATCCGTCTCCAAAAACTACGATATAAGCATATCTCAGGAAAACGAAAGAATGTTGTTTCTCTTATCGAGCTCTGCAGCTGCAAAGCTTTGGACAATGTAGCTTATAAGGCGCACACCAGCTCACTAAGATAGCGGTTGGACATGCCGGCGCAACACAGGAATTTTAATGATAATAACATGAAGCCGTTTCTTATTTGTTCTTGTTTTATTTTTGTTTTGTTTCCTTTTTTGTTTTTGCTGTTGTTGGTGTTTTTTGTTGTTTTACAAAGTTGTAAAAATATGAATATGGCTGGAAAAAATTGTAATCCAAAGTACGTAAGGTCTAATAATCAGGATTGAGGCCTTCATTGAATTAAAAGCACAAAGGCACACGAGCTGAATAGAATGGAAAATAAAAATAGCCATTCCTTATTCAGTTTACCGATGAATTGTTGATTGTCGACTTGTGTTAGCAGTCTTAAGCAGCCTTCAAACATCAAACTAATGTTGGCCAACATTAGTTTGACGTGTGAAGGCCGCTTTATTTTCGCGGCGAAAATGGTGTGAGCGCTGGAAAACGCACTGTACATTTGTTCTATCAGAAACTGTTAATCCTACTGTAAATGGACCAGGTGTAGAGGGCAAGTGGAAAAACAGAATCTAATAAAAGGAAATTGTTGGCTTTCCGAATTGCTTTGAATGTCATATCAACAGCATATAAGGGACCCGGTGTTAGGCAAATTATGAATGGAAAGTTGTTCAAGTAAACACCGCTGACAGGTAACGTCCCACGGTGTATGTTATTGTCTCTTCCACTTCGAAGAGACCGAAGAAAGTTGTTGTCGGCAGTTTTTACACCGTAAGTCGGAGTGAAATGCTTGGCTAAATGGAATCCTAGTTCAAAGGATACATCTTTCCCTCTTTTGGAGCCAATGGTGACGTCTGATCGAGAAGTAGAGCGAAAGGCTACGGTGGAAATGTACCTGTACTGACTGAACTCGGCCGTTGACAAAAGGCAGATTGGACCGGATCGGACCGGATCGGATCGGATCGGATCGGATCGGACTGACAAAACCGGGATCGGAGCGGACCGGACTGACAAAACCTGGGTTGGCTCGAATTCTATTAAAGAAACCCATATCTACTTATTTAAAGTAGGCGCAGTTCAAAATTTCCATTGAAAATGATTTAAACTACTACATTTTAAAAACAATTACTTATTTCTAGAGGGAGAGATCCAAGCGGAAAGCCAAAGAGGAATGGAGCCTAAAGTAACAGTGATGTACAGAAAACTCGCGTCATTACAGTCCTTTACTTGAAATTTTAGCTATTAATGAATCGACCTGTAAACATGAAAATACTCGATGACGTTGGATTTATACACAATAACATCTGCAGAAACTGGTCACATGACTGAACGATTTACCCCTTCCAAAAATCAGTGACAAAAATACGATTAGTAAGGACAAAAATCTTTCAGTTTGAGACCCTGTTTTGTCATATAACAACTAATGAAATTTTGCATATGAACTGTGTGTTTTCTTTGGTTTATGCTACATCACATTGTTGAAATGAACCAGAAAAAGGATAAATTATTATTTTATGAAATGTGGATGGGTATTTGTGTTCACTGTAACGTCTTTGAAACATTTTGCATGCAAACGCTTGCAAGGCTAATATAATTTCATTAGGCACTTTAATTGTGAATGCCAAAATGAAACTATAATGCTCCTGAATGAACACGGCTGTCGCTTGAAAAGAAACTTCGAGTATACTGTCATTACTTGAAAGGGCTTTTTCAGAAAACCTGAAACAAAATCAATAATTAAAACTACATTAATGTTAGAAAGCAAACGGATTATTTTGTTATACTACAGTGATAGCTTACATTGTTAAATAGATCTAAAGTTACTACTATTCTATACTTATTACCTCAGTAGATCACATTATTTTTTAGTTTTGATAAGGTGACATCAAACCTTTTACTCAAACTTAACACAATTTTCGTCAGGCGGGCTTGCCGCAAGCACTGTACCATCGTGTGAATCAGGCTATCGTAATTGTCAGCGCAGATCTAATAATCCACCTTTCTAGAGTCTGGACGAAAACTGAAAGCAGTGATTACATTCTAAAAACCTTGTAATGAAAGAGAATGAAGAATGAGAAAGACGCGAGTTATATCGATATCGTTGTTACTTTGTGCTCAATTCGGTACATGCTTTTGCCCACGCTTTCTGTACCTTTCCTCTTCATAATTCTTCTTAGATCTCTCCCTCTAGAAAAAAATTAAAGATATTCTTTTCATGAAGTAGTTTACAGAGTGTAAACCCATAACAATAAACAAAAAGTCTTCACGACAGAACGGTGAAGAAAAAACAAAAACAGTGCAATGGCAGTCACTTTCTTGATCTCTCTTCGTCATCTTGATCCAGGGATACCACTTGACCATTTTTATTGGGAATTTGAAATGCCCCTACTTTCAATGAGTAGATATGGGTTTCTTTAATAGAATTCGAGCCGATCCAGGTTTTGTCAGTCGGGTCCGATCCGATCCAGGTTTTGTCGGTCCGATCCGATCCGATCCGATCCGATCCGGTCCGATCCAGATTTTGTCAACGGCCACCGAACTCCATGTTGGCTTATTTCTGCCAACGCTGCCACCAAACCTGATTTCAGTGGGCTTAAATAAGGGGATGGACTACTGCGGGGAATAAATAACACTACGAACTGAAAGAAAATGTTCAGTACACTGGATTTCAAACAATGCGAGTGTTCAGGTACAGAAAGAACCAGCTCGCTCAGTAGTATATCAGGAGTCTAACAAATACCACCTGATTGTCAGAGGTTTATTTAAGAATTTTACAGCTCCCATTATAATAAACAAGCTCCTTGCGTCGCTTGTTTATTATAATGGGAGCTGTAAAATTCTTAAATAAATCCTCTGACAATCAGGAAGTATTTGGTAGACTCCGGATATACTACTTAACCGAAATGAACCACCCAGCATAAAAAAATTTTTAATTAAAGAATTACACATCTTTATTATATCAAAGTTGTAAGAAGGGCCCAATTGAATAAAAAGCAAAAAAAGGATATCATGGCGCGCGAAATAATTGGTATTGCTTCCACAAACATTGGTTTTGATTTCGACGAAACAGTTAAAGAGAAAAATGCTGAAGATTTTGTTGATTATTATGAAGAAGAATTCGAAAAAGGTGTGAAACCAAAAAAAATAATAACAAGCTTTTTGGACAATTATTTTTCTGATGAAGAAGAAAAAAGTGGATTTTTAAAGGGTGTAAAAAACATTTGTATTGAAGGCTGTGAAAAATGGGTAAAAAATTTTAAAACTTTACTGGTGCTAATGAAAGAGTAGACATTTGAAAAAGTGCGAAAAAAATGAGCCCGCTGACAATCAGGTAGTATTTGTTAAATTTTTGATCTACTACTTAACCGAAATAAACCGCCATAACATAAAAAAAATTAATTAAAGAATTACACATCTTTATTATATAAGTTGTAATGTCTATGCTTAACATAAACATTGAAGAGCTTTTGAAAGAACTAGATCCAGCAACGTTACAAGTTTTAGAGCAATCACTTGCAGATTTATCTACTACT
Organism: Siderastrea radians; assembly: GCA_964017195.1. Classification (NCBI taxonomy): domain Eukaryota; kingdom Metazoa; phylum Cnidaria; class Anthozoa; order Scleractinia; family Rhizangiidae; genus Siderastrea; species Siderastrea radians. The sequence continues at coordinate 5,773,796 of OZ024889.1, read as the reverse complement.
TAACCGAAATAAACCGCCCAACATAAAAAAAAATAATTAAAGAATTACACATCTTTATTATATAAGTTGTAATGTCTATGCTTAACATAAACATTGAAGAGCTTTTGAAAGAACTAGATCCAGCAACGTTACAAGCTTTAGAGCAATCACTTGCAGAGGACGCTCCTGCTGTGCGAAAAACAGCTAAATGGAAAGAGGTACACAATGAGTTATTAAAACAACCTTTCTGTCATAACAGGCAGCAACTTGTGCGTATAATAATATGCTTAGATTATATAGACTGCCGCTGGGAAGGGCTTTGTTATCCCTGTTTTAAGCAAGGAATCAAACATAAACTGTTATACACTCCTCCGATCGAGAATTTACCTTTATTAAAGAGATGCTCTGATACTTACGACTGGCACAGCGCATATAACGACTTTAAGGAATTGGTTGATCTCGGTGTGTTTTTGTGAAGAGTACCAACCACCAATTTTAAAAAAAAAAAAACGAAACATAACCGAACACACACACAAAATAATTTATAATCGATTAAAATATTTGTGAGTCAAATTTAATGGCAACCGGATTCAACACCTGTCAGATAACGGAAGCAATTCAAAACCTACCACCAGAGTTACGTGAGATAATTTACAAACATTACCTCGCCATAAAACTGAAAGAGCGAGAGGTTTTGGGTTGGAACCTTGTTCACAATGAGCTTTTAATACAACCTTTCTGTCCTGAAATGGAGCGGCTTGTACATATTATAGTGTGTGTTGCCTATATGCATTGTTGTTGTGGAGGGTGTTGTTACCTTTGTTATAAACAAGAAGAAATCTTACATGAAATAACCATCTCTGTCCCCGATATAATTGATTTAATCCTAATTAAGTTTTGTACTGATATATGGGAAGAGGACCAAAACCATTAAGTTGTGTTTACGGCGCGTGACTTCGCGGACTGGTGAAAACTCACAGACAATGACGTAATTTATATTCTCGCACAAGCCTGAAGGGAAACCCCTCTTAGCAACTCAAGCTTGAAAAAAAAGCACTCATCCTGAAAAATAACTCTTGGTCTTGAAAATTTTCAAGCACTCAGGAATGCAGACGCTATTGTTTAACTATATTGGTGGTCTCTGTTGCTTACATTAATTCATAATCAAAATATTCATTACCGTCAGCAGACGTTTTGAGACCTATTTTATAAACAAATTGATAAGAATCATCTTCTAGATCTTCAGCAAGACGTTTAGGAGCCCATACAAGAAGTTCATCTCCACATTTTGTTTTTAAAGTTAAAATAGCTGAAATCCCGTATAACTATCCCGATGTGAAACTTTTTTAATTTTGTATACATAATCTGAAATATTTCTCCATTTTAAGATTTCTCTTCTTATAAAACTTTCTTTAGTTGGCCATTCTTCTGATATCTCTTGTTGATCTGAATATACATCTTTTTTTAGCCAGTCTTGTGGGATTTCTTGTTGATTTATTGATACATCTTCTGTTGGGCAGTCTTGTGAGATCGCTTGTTGATCTGTACAGACATCCATAGTAAGAAGATACATTGGAAGATATATTTGTTTAATAGGGGTGTTCTTTTTTGTGGAGCGGAACGCATACCGAAAGGCGCCGTAATTCCAAAGGGCGCCGGAAATTCTGAAAGGTGCTGTTAAATTCGAAAAAATTTTTAAATTCCGAAAGGTGTTGATTTCTGTCTGACTTTTTTTTCTCCCACTCACGTGTGCTATCACGCTTTGTCTCACATGTTTTAGTTTAACCTTGACACTGGATTATGTAATATCACGTGGAGCTCAGGTGCTTGTTGCCAAGCAAATGCGTCGTATGTTTGTAACGTTTCAGTTAAAACTGTATTGTGACTCTGTTGGTGAAGTTGTCAACTTAGAGATGAAAATCGTGGTATTACGGAACCACATCTTGGCCTGAAATGGGGTAGCCATTTTCATCACGAGTTGGTAACGATATTTTTGAAACACATTCACGAGTTGGTAACATTATTTTTGAAACACACTCACGAGTAATGTATCGTATTTGTCTAATATCAGCAGGAGTGAGAAGTTCAAAAAACCAATAACAAATAGTTGCAAAAAGGGCAATCATTTTTGTTTGCGTATATAATTACTTTAAAAATCTACAATTGAGCGAATTTTTTATCGTACTTTCTTTGAACAGAAAGCGGAATCTCCATACAATGATCAGTGACGAAATTATCTATCATTTTTAATTTATCAAGAAAGGCCTTCTCGTCGAAAACTTCGCCTCGGAGGTAAAAGCGAATCTCAACAAGTATTTTCTGGTATTCGATACGGGCAAAATTTGCTCGTTCCGTTTTTTTATCGTATTTCTTAAGGCTTGCCACTGCTTTCAAAATAAGACCAACACCAGTTAAAGTTGCCATGACAGCAGGGTTCAGTGTTATTCCTCCGGCTACTGTGGCACTGATTATTAACTTGCCAGCTGAAAGATTACAAACAAAATTTTTTCTTCGAAAACCGCGGTGCAACTTTTCATAGCCATAACGTTTCTTGTGGTAATGAGTATATAAATCTTTCAGAAGTTTAACCTTCTCTTCAGAAAGTGTTTGGTCGATATGGTTGAATTCGAAAATGTCCCGCATTGTGTTATATAATAAATGAAAAAATATTCATGGCACTCTATATTTAACCAACATTAAGAATTTTTCATTAATAAAATTTTGAGAATGTAATTGCACCATTAAAAGACCATTTGGTAGTTCTAAATTAATATCTATTGTTTGTTTTTGAGTTGATTGTTTTGAAGTGAAAAGTTTCGCAGGGCCACTTTTAAATATTTTTAAAGGAATAGGTTGAAATGGAGCTGTGGTTTTTCTATATAATACTGTTATACTTAATATATAGCTTTTTTCTGGAAGGAGTACATTAGCATTACCATTTAATGAAAAAAATGTTTCATTATTTTTCGTATCTAAACTCCCATGTAAGTAATGAACGGAACCACTCAAATTATGCCCGTTTAAAGATAAATCTGTTTCCATCACCATTTTTCCATTCTCAATAACAAAAGCGGTGTCATAGACACTTGGGTCAACGTTTGAAATTGTTTCTTTAACACCATAAACAATAAGATGACCAATTGTTATAAATGATGGATTACGGACCGTACCGTGCAGATCAAGATAAAGAAATTGTGGGGGCGAGCTACCCCATCTGTGAAAATTGACAACTGTTTTGGTTTACGTATCGAATGTTTTTGTTGCATAATTAGAAATTGAAATCGTTGTAGCTTGCGGGGTTACACTCAACTCATTCATTTCCGGCGGAAACCATTCAACTACTAAAGTATAGTAACCGACTGGAAGTTTATAAAGGTTAAAACCAAGGCGTGACCGGTACTGGTTGTGTGAGCCTTTTTCAAACAAGAGTTTAAGTTGGTAAGCTTTTTTATTAATTTGATGTGGAGAATTGGGAAAATCAACAATACCCAAAACCTCGATATTGTTTTCACTCGAAGATTCATCAGTGTCTTCCATCAAGTATCTGAAGGCGTCTCTTTTTTGCCCTGAATTAACGATCTGAGATTCATGAATTTTTTGAGTGACAAGATCTCTCACAGTTGTTATTTCATTTTCCATGAAATCAACATTAACTGCGCATTTCGAATCTTTGTAATCGGTTTCTAAGTTAACAATTTTATTGTTATTTAAATTCAAGTTTCTTGTCATATTGTTAGTGCCATCAACTTTGAGAAACTTTTTTTGTGTCATGTCATCAATTCTGTAGTTAACAAACTCGACACATGCGGCGTCTCTTTGGTTTGATGGAAGATCAAGATTGATAATTGATTTATTTTTCATATCAATATCAGCTCCTTTATCCAGTTTTTTTTCAAGTTGATTATCGACATATTTTTTGTTTGTGGCTTGATCTGCCTGTGCTGGGTCTTTTACGTTGTAGATTGTATTATTGTTCATATCAATGCTTGCTTCCATCTTTCCGCCTTCCTTTTTCGAAAGAAAGATATTTCTCGTGTCCTGATAGTTTATTACCTTTGTCAGATCACCGTGGACAGGATAAGGGTTGCTTTTTAATCGCAAATTATCGTACTTATTTTCCATGTCAATATTAGCAGAACCGCTGGCACTACCCTGAGGGCCACGATCACCTTTATCACCCTTGTCGCCCTTGTCGCCCTTGTCGCCTTTTAAACCACGTGATCCTTGTGCTCCCTCCTGACCTTGTGGTCCAGCGGGCCCTTTTTCTCCTCTTGGACCATTAGGACCCTGTGGTCCTCCAGGGCCTTTATCACCCTTCGGTCCAGGAGGACCCTCGGGGCCAGGAGGACCCACTTTTTCACTTTCACTCGTCGTCGTTTGGCTAGTTCCACCTATTGGACTGTTAATATACCCCATTATATATTTTCATCAAAATTTTTTTTCATTAATTTCTGGGGTTTGTCGTAGTAAAAGAAAGAATATTTTTTATTTGTGGCGCGATCTAAAGCGTCATGATCCACACCAATCTCGTCTGCAATCCTTTTGTTTTCTCTTGGAAGAAATCTGAAAATGCAAAAATGGCTGCAGTTATCACGGATGTTTTTTGGCACCTTGTAAAAGGTTTGAGTGAGGTAAATAACGCAGCAGTTTCTGTGCCGCCCGTTGATGAAATAATTAATTATGCTGTTTTGGTTGCTTCCACAAACAAGATCGTCAAAAGCAACTATTTTTTGGTTGTCCGCTCGAAGTTCTTCGAGTGGAATGATTTCATCACCGTAAGCCTCGATAATATCATAACCAACCTTGGGGTTGTATTTTTCAGCAAATTCCTGCAAAAGAGACTGATATTTATTCTGGTGCAGGTTTTTTGAAAAGAGGTAAATTTTATCATATTCTAACAACTCATAAAGCATATGCAGTAATGTGTTTGTTTTACCAGAATTACTGGGTCCACAAATTAACATCCGAAAAAGATCTGCTGGCATACAAGGGTGACCTTGCTTGTAGTCACTCTTGGAAGAACCTGGGTCATAATTTGGAATCTTCATTTTTTTTTCGCTTCTATATATTAACGCTGGAAATATGTCGATGAAAAAATGGCGTCAGCGGGCTGAAGAAAAGTCGAAGCTTGATGAACAAACAGAAGAAATTCACCAAAAATTCAGAATGGATAAAATAAACAAAGAGTTTGGTCAGCTTTCAGGGGAGGAGCTTTTTAAGCCAATCTCAAAAAGGCTTGATGAAAAGAGCACCACTGTGGAAGAAGAGGAAGAAGAGGAGCAGGAAGTTCCTGATTACACAATGGATGAATTTGACGAAATCAACCCGTTTGGTGACGAATTCAGGCCGGATGCGCCAACACCAGCACCGTCACCACCAACAACACCAACAACAACCACAACACCAATAGAACCAACATCACTACCACCCCCATATCAAGAATTTGATGATCTTCCATTACCACCTCCACCTTTGATGGAAGAAACTGTTATGCCAGGATCTTCCAAAGATGAAACAAGGGAAGAAACATCAAAACGGCTTAGAACTGTAAAAAGTATTCTTGCTAAACATGGAAGTGAACCAACTTACAAAGTAAAAACTAAAGGATCTAAATACCATGGATATAATGAGGAAGAACTAGAAGCTGAGGCATTTAAACTCGAAACAATTAAGGCACATCAAGAACATGTAGAAAAGTTACTTAAAAGGAAACAACCTTTATTAACACAATTACAAGAAAAAAGGCGAAATTGAAACCACCAAAAAAACAAGAAAAAAGAGAAATCTCCAAAACTCCTCTTGAAAAGGCTGTCATGAGCCGAAGACCTGCTTTTGAACTTTCTGACAATGAAGATGACTTCCCTGAACAGGATTGGGAAATCGAAGGAAGCGGTTTCGATGATGAAGCTGAAAAATTGATCAACCAACTTGATTTAAGTTTAGGATAGATAAAAGCAGGAAACAACTCAATAAAACTGAAAAATCAGGTATTATATCTGCTTGATTCACTAGTTGAACTTGGCACAATTGATAAAAAGGAAAAGAAAAAATTATTTCTGATTATATAAAACAATAATGAGCTTTGACATACTGCTTGACTCGAGCCTTGCAAAACTTGAAAGAGGTGGAGAACGAAATGTTTCACACGATTTTACAGTGAAGTTTCATCCTCCAATCGAATTGGGTTCAGGAAACTATAAAGCCGCTTTAGACACACTTATCACAATGAGTTACTCATGGAAAAACATCGATTCTCGTTATGATAATAACAAAATTCGCTGGAAGAAAAAAACAGAACAAGCGTGGAAGACCTTAACTTTCCCAAATGGGATGTATGATTATAAAAGAATCGACACATTTCTTCAGCAACACACCGGTAAAGTTGACCCAACAAAAAAAGATAGCGATTACATTTTCACAATACATTTCGAGTTTTCAACTTATAGAATTTTTATTATAATACGTGGAGATTATGAGCTTGACTTGTCTCAAGGAAATTTTGGCGAATTGCTTGGTTATAACAAAAGAATCTTGAATGGTTCTAGTTTTGGACATAAAGTTCCAAATATTACAAGAGGTGTTGATTGGGTATATTTGCACTGCGATCTTATTTCACGCCGAACAAACAATATTTCAAGCGATGTGTTATACAGTTTCTCAACAGCAGATCTTCATGTTAGCTATCCATTTCGAAAAGAGCCGCGTCGGCTTAAGTGGCAACCTGTGAATAAAAGTTCTATTGATGCAATAAGAGTTTGGGTGACAGACGGAAGAAACAATATTCTGGATCTCAACGGGACAGACATTGCATTAAGCTTAATGATTGAAAAAGATTAAAGTTTTTTGTCGGTATAATATACAATCATGTATCATCCAAGCGAGTGGGCAAGATACTTTGATGAAAAAACCGGGAGTTATCGATATAAACACAAAGGGTCGGGTGTGATCCGTGACACCTTCATGACAATTGGTAAAGTACTCAAAAACAATGTAAAGAATGTTGCAAAAAAAAACTGCCGGAAAAGCCACAAAAACAATCGCTGAAAAAGCGGGTCAGAAAGTTGGTGAATTTGCTGATGAAAAAGGTTCAAAACTAATACGAAAATTACTGCAAGAGAGAAAAAAACAAAAAAAACCGTTGTCACAAGGCGCAAAAAAGAAACTTGCAAATATTTTGCAAAACCCAACACCAAAAAAACCAGACGCTCTTGTGAAATTAAATCAAATTTTGGCAAATGAAATTTAATTAAAAAAATTTTTTCTATAAATATAATAAGGACTTGCAACATGTTCAGAAGTAAACCATACCTCGAAGATACAAAATACGTTCGAATTCTTTTAAACACTCCGATCGAACTCCCTGCGAACAACCAATTTCAAAGAAAAAATGGTTACAAATTTGATGTAACAAACCGAGACAATTTTTATGACTGGTACAACGCTTATTTTCTAGTTGATTTCAAGTTTGAAGCAAAAGCAAACTGAGGTAACATTGCTGCTGACACTGAATCAGCTCCTATTAACGGTTCTTTCTCATTTATCAAAAGTTTGAAAGTAATTTCATCAGGGAAAAAATTGTACGAGGCAAACGATATTCACAAAGGTATTTTCATCAAAAATCTGCTTGATTTTTCAGACGATTATTCAAGGAGCGTGGCAAAAAACCTATTTTGGTATCTTGACTCTCACGCTACCACAGAAACTGATGGCAATGCGACAAACGCCGGAATGCGGGCAAGGGCGCTTCTATCACAGGGAGGTTTAATGGTTCAGACTATTATCCCCTTAAACAGATACTCTTTCTTCGAAGGTCTTTCCGATAAATTGATGCCACCAATGCAACTTACTTTTGAAATTCAACTTCAAGACGACCAAGAATGATTTTCCAAAACAATAACACAGATCTAAGAAGAATTGTTGTTCGTAAATTTGAGCTGTGGGCCCCCCAATGACATTTTACTGGTAAAGGACAGACTTTGGTAAATGAAAATTTTTTGAAACCAACCCAATGGAAATACCTGAATGAAACTTTGCATAGCAGCAGTTCCCGAAGGGATGCGAATGGTACGTGGTTAATTACACCGGGGGTAAAAAACCCCAAGCATGTTTTTGTCTTCATTCAACAAAGTCGGAAACAAAATGATTACAGGTACAACCCTTACATCTTTGACACATTTGATATCGATGGTGATGACACAGCAAGATTGGACACTTGCCGCCTTCAGTACGGTACAAAATTTTACCCTGAGCTTGATTACGACCATGATTTTAAAATAAGAATTTTGAATGATTTGATCAATTTCCGATACAGAAAAAACGACTACAACACCGGAGTTCAGCTGCAGCTTACAAATTTTGAGAAGTTTTACCTAATTATCTATTTTGATCTACGAAACACTGAAGAAAGTGTGACAGGCGACCCGAAAAAGCTCGAATTCCATTACAGACTTAATGAAGCCGCTAACGCTCAAGATTATATTATCTTCGCTTTGGTTTTGAATGAAGAAGAATTCGTGCTGAAGCAAATTGGTAATGAGCTTGTCGCCGTCTAAACAAAATGAAAAATTCAAAGAAAATTCTGAATATAATATACAAACAATGAGCACAACTTATCATCCATTCAAAATCGCACTGACTGATAGTCAGAAAAAGAAACTTCAAAAAGCTTATTTAACAAAGACCCCTGTTGGTGTGAAAGTCAAACCAGACCAAATTGGGTGTGGTGACGAACTTTTTCTCACTGAAACTCAAATCAAGCGATTGAAAAAAAGATCGGCGGCAGGGAAAGGAAAGGTAATAAAATTAAGCCAGACACAGCTTCAGAACACTGCGCAGCGTGGTGGAAATTTGTTTTCTGCTATGTTAGGTTTGGCACGACCTTTGATAAAGCCAGCCCTTGGAGCATTAGCAAGTGCAGGTTTGAGTTTTGGCGCTGAAAAGGTGCTGAAAAAGATATTCGGAAAGGGTTTTGGACCAAGAGAAATTGAGCTTTATAAACTTGTTCAGCGAATGACTCCTGCTCAGAAAAAGGCGGCAAAACAATATCTTGTTGGAAAAGGTTTGGTGAAAGGAGGCGGCGCACAATACGGCGGTTTCCTTGGTATGTTGGCGTCTATCGGAGTACCTTTGGCCCTTGATTTGGTCAGAAAAATAATTGGAAAAGGTATGCAAACGCAACCACCACCGCCACCACCACGAACAAGACGATCACCAGGAATACCAAAAGGTAAAGGGATGAAAATTCAACCTCCACCTTTTTATGGAACTTGGGAGGATTATTATCGTTTAAAAAAACCCTGAAATTTGAAGATAAACCTCTTTCCAACATTGACCTGAGAAAATGGTGCAAATTTTTACGAATCCCCATCAAAGGTATTTTTAGCAGAAACGAAACAAAACCCTTGTTTCATTCTCCATGTATTATAAACTTGGATGATTTCGGAAGTTTGGGAACTCACTGGGTATGTTGTTGGCCAAAAGGAAAAGGTCTTTACGAGTATTTCGATTCATTTGGGCTTCCACCACCTTTGGAATGGGAAAAAGAAATGTCAATGCATGGGATGACACATTTTTTCAGAAATGACAACCAAATTCAATGGGAACAAAGTGTGAGATGTGGTTATTACTGCCTTCTCTTTTTAAACGAAAGAAATAAAGGAACAAGTTTTGCCGATATATTGAAAATGTTCTCCAACGATTTACTTCAAAACGAGGAAATAGTGAAAAATTATTTTTCTTAAAATATATATATATGCAATGGAAGTGTACTGTGTGAAAGAAAAGTGGCACACACCCAATGTAAAGGGGACCGAAAAAGTTATAATCACAAAGAACAATCGAAAACTCTTGAAAGTAAAGTGCGCAAGTTGTGGAAAAATGAAATCAAGTTTTTTGCCGGGAAACTAGGTGAGCCCTCCCTTGCGGAGGGCAGTGGAATATTTGGCGATGTTGCTATGGCAGTTGGTGATCTTGCAATTACAAAAGGAATCCCTTATCTTGCGAAAAAAAGTGTTGAAGCTGGAAGATATTACGCTTCTGAAGCAATGAGAGACCCTAAATTACAAAAGAAAGCAACAAATTACACTCTCAACAAAGCCCGCCCAGTAATTCAAAAAGTTGGAAGTGAAATGTTGGATCAACTTTCAACTAAAGTTCGACCAAACCAACGTTACAAAACTGACAGGCCTGATTTGGATGGCGCCGGATTTGATATACATGCTGCAATTGGAAAATTTCCGAAACCAAAAAAAGGTTGGACATAGCCAGGACATAATTTCACAGGGCCATACAATCCTCTTGAAAAGCAGGTTAAATTCAATCCAGAAACGGGTGAAATTCTTGAAATATATCAACAACCCACAGGTGCTACAGATGCGATTGCAATGCAACATGATGTTGATTATGATGTTTGTTCCAACCGTGAAAAAAAGTATGGTGAAAACCTGAAAAAATGCAAAAACAAAGCGGATAAAAAAATGGTTAAGTCTCTTGACGCAGTTCGTTACAAACAGAGGCAGTGGGGCCATGCGGCTGCAAGAAATGCAATCAATGCTAAACAAAAGTTAGGGTTGGGTTTAAAAAAACAAAAAGGAACTGGTGCTTTGGATAAACCATTGGAAGTAGCGAAATTTGCTGAAACTTTGACAAAAAAAATGATTCCTTCCACAAAACATGTATTTGATCGGTATTGGTCAGGTGATATTGCGAAAATGCTTTCACAGGTCCAACTGGTGTCACAAGCAAGAAATTTTGGACTCATCCGAAAAAGGGTACTGTTATGCGTTTGGTGAAAAATCCAAAAACAGGCAAATATGAAAATGTTTATGAAGAACTTTGATTGGCTTTTAACCACCATTTATCAAACTCCTGTTTTGCGAGCCACCAGCTTACTAAGCTTTTTGGAAGGTGCTGAGAAATAGATTTCATAATTTCTTTTTTGTTGGGCCAGCATTCAGAAGGTACCTTTTCAAAATATTTATCAAAAAAACAGGGATAGTTCACTGACTTGCCGGACATCTTCTGAAATTGAGCAATAACGTTGCCAAGAAAATTTACCTCGCTGGAAGAAAACATTTCGTTAATTTTCCATTTCCGCAAAACACTTTTTAAATGAAAATTAGTTGCAGTGAAAATTCTTTCCCGATTTTCTTCTTGAAACTGTTCATCATCAAATTCAGACGCTCTACCACAATTTGGACATGCACGACAGAACTCATTCACCACATAAATTTATTGCTCCTCGCATGAAGGACAACGATAAATCTTTTTTGTCAATGGGTATGAATTTAATTTTTTTGTAATGTTTCTTGAATTTTTTTCGCCGAAATTTTCTCCCCTTGCAACCAACCAAATGGGTCGTCCATTTTTTATTTTGTATACTATACAATGAGCTCCCGTATTTTCAATAAATTGTCAAAAATTTATTACAGCCCGCAAGGGTATTGGAAAGGTTTTGCAGCAATTAAGAAATTAGCCCAGGCAGCGAAAGTCTCGGAAGATGTGGCTCAAAACTGGTTGATGAAGCAAGCTCTTTGGCAGGTTTATTTACCAGCCCCACGTTACATTCCAAGACCGAAATTTGATGTTCCTGTTCCAAACAAAGTTCACCAAGCCAACCTTCTGTATCTCCCACACGATCGCCCACCACGCTCCCGTAAAACTTTTAAATATGCTCTCACGGTGGTAGATGTTGCCTCTCGATACAAAGAGGCCGAACCGTTGACCACAAGAGAGGCTAAAGAAGTCGCAGCTGCTCTGGAACGGATTTATAGTCGTGGTCTTTTGAAGTGGCCGAAACTGCTTCAGGTCGATGCTGGTCGTGAGTTTATGGGCGCTGTGAACCAACTTCTTTCGAAACATAATGTTGAGGTAAGACGTGGTCGTGTGGATATTCACCGTGATCAAGCAATCGTTGAAAGATTACCGCACTCTGGCTGAACGGCTGTTTGGACACCAATATGGGGTTGAAATGCGCCTCCCTGAGGGTCAGCGGTCCACTGCGTGGGTGACCCGACTGCCAGCTGTTATTTCAGCTTTGAATAAAGAAGTCACTCGACTGACTGGTCAAAAACCTGTTGATGCTATTAAAAAGAAAACTGTTCCATCCAAACCCTCAACACCTTATTTGAGACCCGATGGTGTAAACGAAAAGAAGCTCCCCTCCGGTTTAAGTGTTCGCTATCTCTATCAACCCGGTGAACTTGAATGTGGTCGGCGAAGAGCAACCGACCCAATCTGGTCTTTGAATGTTTACGAGATTGAAAAAATTATGATAAAACCAGACGCTCCGGTTATCTATTATTTATTTGACGGACCAAAATGCTGGTTTGTCCGCGAAGAGCTTTTGGTTGTCCCTCCAGATACACAACTACCACCAGAAAACTAACAATGAAACTCGATCGGTTCTGTGTGAATACCGTCTTCCAATACCCACCGTTTATCGTAATAAGCACTCAACCCCAGCTTCTGCTGTTTGTAAGTGACCATCTGTCCATCCCGCATCCTGAAACCTCTATTAGTTGCTATGTCCTTGCTGCCTTCCAAAGCTTTCTTGAAATGCTGCCACGTGATCTCGTTTTGTTTCTTCGATACCCCTTTCGTGCTTAATTTATTTTTTTTACAATCATGTTCTTCACGAAATAACATTTCGAAGAAAGAGCAATCATTCTTCTACCTTGAAATTCAAGTTTAAAAAGGCCTGGTGTCCGACTGCTCCATTTGTCCCAAGCTAACCTATTTTTCTTTTTTGCCTCAAATTCTTCTTTTAACTCTGGTTTGACGATGTCTTCCAACTTTTCTGCGCTGATTGCCATGTAATTGCTGTCTGTGTCCATCTGAATCAATTCGAAATCTCTTCTATCAAAATATCTGTCAAGAAAGTCATAACAGAATTCAAGCATTCGAAGTTTAGCTAGTTGATATACAGCTATTCCTACCTGAAATGGTCTTCTTATTGTGATCCGAGGCTTTCGGCTTTCCAACTCAGACGCTCCCCCAATTTCATCAAGATCGCTGAAAAATACGCTTCGCAAGGCTCTGTCGACAACCTTTTCGTCTTTGGTGTAAATAACGTTTGTTGCCTCTCCAAGGCTTCGATTAGCTTTCCATACCCACTATTTCCTAACAGTTTGAATACATCAGCCAGCAACGCCTTGCTTTTTTCTCTATCTCCAGTTCTACGAGCTTCAGTCACTTGCTCCACAAACCAAGTGAATATTTTTGTTGGTTGGTAATCAATAGTCCGATAAACATTTGTGATCACTGCTCCATGTTCAAGATACCATCTTAAAAGAGGTGCGTATAATAATATCTTCTTTGCTGACAATGCCCCCACTAACTTCTTTCCGTTTCCGCGGTTCCTTTTTGTGCGTTTAAGATAGTCAAGCATATGTTGTGGCACAGCTTCAACAGGGACCTCTTTGTTGTAGAAGAACGGACACATTTCCTCAAATTTTGGATATAAATGTTCAGGGATCTCTATATCAACTTCTGCAAATCCAAACCATTTTTCTTCTTTGAGCCTTTGTGTTAGTATGGGAACGGCGGCTTCGTTATTGTAATGCAAAACCCTTCCTTTTCCACAAGGCATGTCTCTTAGCATGGCTGACAAATACAAAGCGTTGACGTCGTAACCCAGAATATTTTCACAAATTTTTGCGTTTTGATATTTGTTAGACCTTATCTTTGTTTTTCCAACTTCATGATATCTTGTGAAAACAAGGCTCGGTCCTCCAACAACAGCTTCTTTCAACATCTCATACGCTTCTTTGCAAGGGCTGTAAAGATCTGCGCCCCTTTCAACACATCCGCGAAGTAAGTAATGTAAACTAACACCTGGGATACTTACAGCATCTTTCAAAATATCGATTCCTTTATCAGTGTAGAAAGCACGCATCTTTTCCAGTGCCTCGAGGCCAGGAGCTACGTCAAGATTATTGTAGTAACGCAGCCAGTCTGCGAAGGTACACATACCCTTTTCTTTGAACAGACGCTGGCACCCTTCCCATTCATCCCTCGTGAGAACATAATCACCCTTCAGCTTCGAATACCAATCCTCATATTTCGGAAGTCCACGAAAATTAAGTTTTTCAGGTGTGTCAAACCATTCATACGGAAACCACGATTTTACAAGTTCGCATTCATAAGCTTTTACCCATTTCTCATAACTTGTACCAGGTCCTAAGTAGTTTATGATATCAAGAAAGCGAAAGTTTTTACTCAAAATGAACATAATTTTGTTTCCATTTTTTGCAACTCTTACTTTACTAGTTGTATCAGATAAACGTTCCGCGAAATGTTCTCTGATAAGGTTCAAATCACATCTCCCGGAGTTAAACCCAAGAACTGGCACTTGATTACACCATTCTTCTATTTTGAGGCGCTGTGCTTTTGTAAGCATATTCATATCTTCAGGTATGAAGGCTGCTTTTACTTGGTCCTGAATGTTTTTCCCACGCCTCTCAAGTTCTTTCATAAACTTGCGAACAAGCTCCGCAGGGTCTCTTTCACAGATATGAGTTGGTTCTCTTTCTAAAGTGTCACCTATGCTAACAGATATTGGTACGTGTGTGTTTTCGATAGTTAACATACCTGTAGGTTCCTTTCTCTGATTTTTATCTCCGTATGCTTCGAAGTCATACAATATAGCGTGTGGATAATTTTGTATTGAGTCTGTGGCAACTTAATATTTATTTCTCCTACTTCACAAGACCATGCCTCGATTACATGGTAGCCAGCAGCTCGAAGTTTTTGTGTACGTTCAACAGTTGCTTTAAATCTATCCTCTCGTGTTTGGTCATGATGTTTAATAATTCTATTTCGATCATGAGGAAAACATTTTCGACATCCATGCCAGTGACATCCGTGATATTGAAAAACAGTCTTCGTTTCATGGTTATAACCATCTACAGGCGCACGCTCAACCCATCTTTCACCTCCAGGTCCGCAAGCAGCGTGGTGAATGTGAATTTTACGAAGTGCTGCTTCTTTTTCAAGCCAACGAAGAGATTCCGGAGAAGATGAATGTTTTGGATAAAAGGCTTTCTCAAAAGCTGTTTGTGGTAATTCAACTTTTTCGGCCGGACATTCAATCACCGTCTTCCCTTGGGAACATCTTTCTGTATGCCGTTGAAAATTGCAAGCTTTAGTAAATCTTGAACGGCAATGAACACATGCATAAGTTTTTGCAAGTTTCGTAATATCTTTTATAACAAAACAAGGACCTTCACAAATTCCGATTGTTAAAATATTTGTTAATTTAGCTGGTGGTGTCCTTCTAAGATACCACACTACTTCACCATCCTCCAAACGTTCAGGCTCATATACACGAATACCCAACCAATCTTTTAAAATTTGTTTTTCATTAAGATATTTTTCAACCTTATCAAGTTCATCTAAAGATGTTTTTCGGCAGTTTTGTGGAGTAGCTATGAGGTTAAAGAAACTCTAAGCAAGTTCCCGTG
>OZ024889.1:5700856-5753356 GCA_964017195.1 Siderastrea radians | reverse complement strand
GAACACTACGACACTTATAACTCTTATGGTTTATTATCTTTAAGCCGTGTGACGTAAGACCATGTGTTGGGTGGGGTTTTGATTTCTAACCAGTACATTCCATTCGACATGTCTGTTGACGTCCTTTTTGCTTACAACATCAAAGCGCTCCTCTATCTCGCAATTTTTAATAACACCTTTAAACTAAAGTTTAAAACCCTGTGGGTCATCAAGTAGGGAAATTTTTGAATATTTACTAAAGAAACCTCTTCTCCAGGTTGGAGGACAATGCTCTAGTTTGAAAGAGTGTTCAAAAAATGTAAAATATGAGGACAGTTTTTCAGCAAAGGACATTATCATCCGATATTAATATACCATCAAGCCAGAAAGGGATTTACGGATTTACGGATACCTGAGCACATCCAGGCAATATTTAACAAGGAGACAAGTGCAAATGATATGTATGTAAATTGCAAAGAAGTCGTCGGAATACACCCAAGGTCTTCCCAAGACTAGGGAAACGAGGAATTAAAGAATCACTTGCAAAGACTATACCTCGTACTATTCCAAACTTAACTCGAAATTATGTCATTAATTTACTAATCGCATTGTGTCCTTCTATTTTCAGAGATTTGTCCTTCAACAAGCTACATTCTCTACCAGATGGAGCATTTTCTGCCTGCAATAATTTATCTGAATTGTGAGGGAGTGATTTGAAGTGGAATAGTTCCACAGTGAAAACTCGACGATTTAAAAATGCGATGCAAAGCCGTGGTGTGAAGAAAAAGCAAACTGCATTGACAAATATACGAAAACAAGGCATGTTGTAAAAAAATTGATTTTATGAACTTAACGTTTCGTATGCTTCAAAATACATCTTCAGAAGTGACCGTTGACCGTGACCAGCTAAATTACAAACAAATTTAATACAATGTAATTTAGCCCAACGGTCACTTCTGAAGATGTCTGTCATCTTCATCTTCATAAAATCAATGTTTTTTTATAGTATGCCTTGTTTTGTCATGTTTGTCACCGAAGTTTGTTTTTATACCTACTGAAATTCAGATGGCCAAAGAATAAGAGTGTTTAAGCTGTGGTATATTTCAGAAAATTTTGAAAAATAACCAGCCAACATTGGTGGCAAATATCAGAAAAAAAGTTGCATTTTTCCATAGAACTCACTGAAAACCGCATGCAGCCACTATTAAAAACGGTAATGCCCACCTGCCTGAAATTTAGAAATTTATCGGCCTTCGTCATATCTGTGGTTTTCACTTCGTAAAATGTAGGTTAAAGTGGCATTGGATAGAAGACAAAGTAGTGATAGAATGTTTTTCCTTCTTGCTGTCCTTTTTTCTCTTCTTTTTTAATTTAAAGGCTTTTGAACTTCAACCACATCTCACGAATCAACCGGCGCACTTTTGTTGGGCTTAAAAGCTTGCAGACACTGTAAGTTACTAGTAGTTTGCATTTAAGCCATTGCTACTCATTTGAAATGATGCAAGTTGTTGAGGACCTTCCTACACGTAATACTAGTCTCAATGGTTTCATAGAAAATTCATCAATTTGTATTTGTTTACCAGGATGATGATACACAACAATATAACAAACATTCCTAGATTTACCTTTGCTGACACTCCACTGAAAGTCCTGTAAGTATCAAGTTGTTTCTTTCCTCAAGACAACCTTCAGACATCTTGCGTTGCTCCCTCAGCCTGACAGTTATTCCTGGGAGTTATTTAAAGCATTAAGTGTTTCATTAAAATAAACGTAGAAATTACGACGTGTTGGCTTCCCAATCCCTCCTTCAACTTCCTGGCTAATTTTAAATTCGCGTTCTCTATACTCCAAATTTTGACCTCATTATACGTTTTGCAAATTAGACGACAAAAGGCAACATAAGTTTTCATGTGCAAATTGAATTTTAAAGGTAACTCTCAAAAAAGATCATGACAAGATTAACTGACCAATTGGCAAATTAGAGACGCAAACCTTTTTGGGAAATTTTGAAAGGTCTTTTTGGTTAACCAATTCGACAATTTTAGTAGGTCAGTGGCCGTTGTCGT
The DNA here is from genome assembly GCA_964017195.1 of Siderastrea radians. NCBI lineage: Eukaryota > Metazoa > Cnidaria > Anthozoa > Scleractinia > Rhizangiidae > Siderastrea > Siderastrea radians. The sequence continues at coordinate 5,751,311 of OZ024889.1, read as the reverse complement.
CATTATACAACCACATTTGGATTGCACAACGATGCATCTTTCATTGCATTATTGTGCATGCGTGAATGACGATCGCATAATGAGGTCATTTTGCGGAGTATGATAAATATTAATTGGTTTCACTTCTTGAAGTAAACGTTAACTTTTAGCATGTTGTTTTTGTAATCAAAAGAGCTTGGAATTCTTTGAGAAGCTGCAAAGAATCATCGTAAACGTCAAATATACTAACACTAACATTTGGCGTCTGTGAACGGTTTTGAATTGTTTTGGAACAGGGAAAAGAGCAACAGGTTATGAGATCAATAATTCCACGAAACGTATGCCATACTTGATTGACTGTTCTAATCTTTGCTTTAGATTCCTCCATAGCAATTCAATTAAGCATATTGACGGAAACGCCTTTGGTGGCCTAAGCAACCTGGAATTACTGTAAGTCTTTTCGTCAACAACATTCTTGCTGTGATTGCCAATTTATATCACTATAATGTCCTCTCTCCACTGAGAGCCCCTCTCTAATTAATAAGCTCCACCTTTAGATGCTCTAATTCTTTTTTCAATAACAGCCCATATACCAAAAAGCGCCCAAAGTAAGACGCCGCGTCTTCCTCCAGCTAATGCCGCAAGGAGGAATCTTGTTACTGCGGCAAGCCATTAGCAATCCCCCAAAAAGTCCCTTTGAAGGAATATATTAAATTATACCATGGACGTCCTGAAGACTTATACTAAACGTCCCTTAATACACTACAGACTAGAGGCACAGCCAAACCAGTCTTGTAAAAACTCTATTAGAAACAAGACTGTTCCTTTAGAATTCAAACCACCCCAGTAAGCGCTTCACATAAAATCACAAACCAACATTGCAACAAATTGCACAAAACCTGACTTTCTTTGTAAGTACCGAGTGCGAAGGACCACCATTCTATTAAATAGCGTAGAAGTATGACTACGTGTCTTGTACGTCATCATGTTTATCCAACTATTTCCTTTCTTCTTTCACAGGACATTATTCAGCAATCCCTTTGGAATATTGCCAGTAAAGATATTTGAGGAAATGGCATCCAATACAACATTGTAAGTTCTGTGGAGTCACAAAATATACTTCATCAAGTCATTTGAACGTAGAAAATTATCGTGCAGCTAGTAACAGACATCTCGTAGCTCAGTGGTTAGAGCTTTGACTCCGAGGACTCGGACTTTTTCTTCGTAGCCCCATGATCGTGAATACCGGCTAATTTGTTTGTCTAAGTCAGTTCAAAGATAAATGTGTATGTTTTGTGGTATTGATGAGGCATAATATTAACATTTGCACATCTTTATACAGGGCTATATCGTGTAAAAACCTCAAGCAACTTTCTCCAGGAAGATATCCTGCCTTTATGTAAGTAAAAAAAGCCAAACTCATGCCGTAGAAATACTGTTGAACAGTTTCCTTGACAAAGCAAACAACTGATTAACGTACATGTAGCCAGGCTGCTCTTTCAGTCCTGTAGGTTCACAGATCACTGGACGAAAAAATAGATTAAAAGGCCGACAAAACAACAGCAAATATGAAGTAAAGACCGGATTTGCGTTACTTTGGTCATATTTGCTTCAAATAAAATTTTGCATTTACACCATATTTACACATCAAGCAAAGACGGTAATGGCCCCATTTGCTTTTTATTTGCTTCACCAGACAAATGTGATGTTCAAAAACAGATTTGTCACACATTTTCACGCGTACTAAAGATGCTGCAAAGATGAATATTTGCCCTCACAAAAACGGATTTGCACGAGTAGCAAATCGTTTCAAATACGAAGTAAATAGAAAATTTGCTCGACTTTGGTCATTTTTCTCCTAAAGCGTGTTTCATATTTGCACTTTATTTGCAACCAAAGCAAAGACGGTAATGACGGGTTTTGCTTTACCTTTGCTTATCCTCGTAAATATGCGAACAGAACTATCTTTGTCAAACTTTTCACCTGTAGAAAACACTGTGCAATAACGTGTATTTGCCCTTCAAAACTGTATTTTCTTGGGTTGCAAATATGAAGTAAATAGTACATTTGTTTGACTTTGGTCATTTTTGCGCTAAAGCATAATTCACTTTTACATTTTATTTGCAACCAAAGCACAGACGGTAATGACGGTTTTTACTCTACCTTTGTTTAACGCCGCAAATACGACGCATAGAACCATCTTTCTCAATCTTTTTATGTGCAGAAAACATTGTGCAATAACATGTAATTGCCCACGAAAATCCATTTTCTTAGCACCACTATATATGAACAGTACATTTGTCTGATAGAAGAAAGGAATCGTTAAGTCCGATTTTACCCCATGTTTGCTGAAGCTAAGATAGATAAAGATAGATTAAAAGATACCCGTTTGTCATTTTTTTCTGTGTTGTGTAAATATGTTGTAACAACTGTATACATTATTTTGATCCACAAAACTACCCTGGCTTTTTCAGCAGATGTGGCGTAAAGAAAAACAGAGACACAGTATTATGCATTTCAGTGACATTCAAGTATTTATTTCATCCCTAGCAGTGTTACGGCTGAATACACGATCATGTATTGCAACAATATAACTTTTTTCGTCAATTCACTATTTTAAATTATGGCATGTACACACAAGTTACAATAAACTTAAACAGTAACTACAAAACAAAGCAATCAACCGTTTTAACAATGTTGGAACATGAAACGAGTTTATCTGAACATGCACTATTGTCAAAGTAACACAAAGGCCTGGTGGATATTCATACACAAAAACATAAAACGTGGCCAGCAAAGCTAGAGTTCCCTCAACAATGGATGTCTCTGAGGTGCACAAAATTATCTTCCCAGCGGCTAAGTGCACCTTACTGGCCGAAACATCCGGATCATCCTGGAAGATTAGAAATGGATATGGTGTTGTTTTCCTCTCTGCCACTTGTTTGGCACTGGTTTCTTCCTGTTGAGGAAACTATCAAGAATGTAAGAATAAAAACAATAACAAAAATATAGTAAAATAATAAACGAATTATCTAACAAATAAGATCTCATGACCTCGGATGCTTATGTAAAGATGGAATGAATGTGAATACTTACAGGGAGATGAAACATTTTATGTTCATGCAGCATCTTCACTACAAGTTTTTAGCGAAAAAAACATGAAGTTAACTACGGTGTACATCACGACATTAAAAACAATGACGCCAACAACAACAACAATAACAACAAACTAGTACATCTGGGGACTAGAATAGAAGCTGCATGAAACTGTGTATTCGATTGGACTGTTTGCATCCTCATTTCTGTAGTCTGCATTGTATTCAGTCGAAACTCTGACCAAATATTTAACAAGTAACAATCTTCATTGAATGACCACTATAAAAATTAGTAAGAACTGTGCCCTTCCAGGAAAAAAAATTATTTACAAACCATAAGTTTGGTTTATCTCTGAATTTGACTGGAATGCTAATAGCCGAACTTCAAGTTTATCTTCTTACTATTACATGAGCATAACGCATTAGTCAATTCCAGCTGCACCCATCCCCCATCACTGGGCAACTGCCGGGCAATTGCGCACCTTGTCAGTCCCGGGGGTGGGGCATTAGCAAATTTGGCATGGCTTGGGGTCGGGCATTTGACTACGCCGGGTACTACTCCTGGGCTATTAGCATGTGGTTTCCAACTCTAAATCCAAACATGGAAGACCCAGCAGTTTGTCGCAGACTGGCTCGATGCAGATTGGCTCGTCCGTCAAAGTTGAGGACTGGACAAACTTGTGGAGGTTTTCTCCATTTTATGCATTTCTTACTTGAGCTATCGGGAACCTGAATCGACGTACGTATGCTTCTTTAATCAAGGATTTTATAATTAGAATTTTGTCGCAATGATTCTAAAACTCATGATCGTTTCTTAAATTCTAAACATATTTATAGGGATCGTCGTTTACTTTTGCATATTATTAAAATATTCACAAATAAAACTTTACAACAGACTATTTTATGATGTCAAGATATTTTTACTAGTGAACTGTTTAAAAACAAAATAAATAACAATAAAATGAGAATCAACTATCATGTAGTGTTGTCTGCGTTATTAAGCAATTAGAAGACGAAGAAGCAGACTTACAGAGACAAAAAATCATACATTTAAATGCTGAAAGGGGCACTATTGTGCAATGAATGAAAACTGCTGCAGTGTTGCTTGCGGACGTACGATCCTGGGGGCAGGGCATTTGTCCTCTTCCTTCGTCCCCACTCTCGGGAATTTGCCATCCAAGAACAAAAAATGCTAATGCCCGGGGGGTTAGCTGGGGGGGGGGCAAAGGCGCATCTGGAATTGACAAATGCATAACCAATACACCATAGACACCGGCATATAAGCCAGCCCCGCAGATACAGTTTACACATAAAAAGATAAACTACACAAATTCTTTGTGTTTGCATGTTCCAACCTTAACCATATAGCAGTGGCAATATTGCTATTGCCACCTCAGTCTTTTATCCTGAAACAGAGAACAGTAGTATTTAGTGGAGTCAAGTGTCTATTAGATTTGTTTTGTCCATTTCTCCTATCTTTTTATTCTTTTGTCTCGCTAGTCATTGATTATAAAGTTACATGTATCATAAAAAACAAAGAAGTGTTAACAACTGGAATCGAGACAAATTTGCAGTTCAGTTTGCAACCACTAGGCAGTCTTAAGGAAAAAAAACATTTTTTTTTTAATTAAATAATTACTTTATTAGCAAAACAAAAAAACCAGTTACAAAGCAAGCAAACAGTAAAGAGTTAATTAGTTACACAGTTAGTTACACAAAAGTATATAAGTTACGCAATAGCCGTTGAGGAAAAAAAAAGAGAGTAAACGGAAATTATAGAAAATTATAGAAAAAAGGGGGGGGGGGGAAACAGAAAGACTCCAGGATCTAAACTTACTTAGAATTATGAAGCCAGTCGTGAAAGGGTCGTCTGCAGTGGAAAAAGGTGTCATGATCGAAAATGTTCTGTTGACCATGGGAAGAAAGCGCATGAAGGTGGGCAGCGGCAGGGTTGGCCGGGCTAGTTAGTAGTAAGAATGGGCAATAAAGGTTGCCACTTCTTTGAGTTTTCTCTAGTTTTATAAGATTCTATGTAAAACTGGGATTTAAGGACCATGATAAAACTTTGTAAAAGTGGAGTTTTGTTACTGGTCTTGCAGCACCATATATAGTATCTTGCTAGAAGAAAGCAAAAATTGAGTTGAAGTGAAAAGGTGGAGGTGTCCGGCCTCAGGCCCATAATTACCGTGATCTGTTTTGGATAATTTCTCGGTACTAGTTTAGACTGTTTCAGCCTTTCGATCAAGTTTTCCCCAAAAGTCTCAACATTCATGCAGTACCAGAAAAGGTGGATCAGGCTTTCGGGCGAGTTGCTACAAAAAGTACAGTTTGGATCTTGTTTTAATCCAATTTTTGTCAGGAGAACATTTGTAGGTAGGATTCTGTGCAGAAATCTGTAATGGAAGTTCAGAAGTTTTGTGCTTTTAGTGCAGCGAGCAGCCAGGCCATATGCCACTCCCCAAACAGGGGTCCATCCGTCACAGACAATGAGGTTTTTCCATTTCGTTTGACTTTTCACCGGAGCAGAGCTTTTGGAAGAGAGAAGCTTCTTGTAAACCACCCTGTTTCCTTTGTCGCTTTTAACAAAGATCTCGAGGAAAGAACTTGGTTTGCCTGTGTCACTAGGCTCTTTAGGAAAATTTGCATTATAATGGTGTCTGAGGGCAGTATAAGGCCAAAATACTTCAAAGGCATAACACGTACTTTGTAAGTGTTTATGAGCCCTTCGAGGGAGAGGAAGTTACGCGAGTCCTTCATTAGATGAGTTATCTTGGAAATTCCACAAAGAAAAAGTTGTCTATAAAAAATTGGTTTGTCTTCTATCCTGATTAGCGAGTTGTGCCATATGGGCTGTTCAAGAAATTGTTGCTCAGTTCTTATTTGGTCGCAAAAATTAACTTCTGACCATATCTCTAAAAGTTCTTGGAGAAATGTATTTTGAACCAGTATCGTTTTCAACGTATCACGTTTGTTTAGATTACCATTAAAAACTAGTTTTCCTCCGTATTTTCGCAGTTCAAAATCGAAAAATTCTTTCCATTTCCCGTGGTTAGAGCCATCGAGATATTTTTTATCCAAGTAGTCTTAAGGGATTTGTTGAAACGTAGCTATGTCAACCATCTTTAAACCTCCTTTTTCATACTCGCTTATAATAACACTTCGCTTAATTTTGTCACCCTTGTTATTCCAGAGGTAACTGTAGAAAAGATCGTTTATCTCCCTGATAATTTCGTGATTTGTCGCGAGTGGTGCTAAGATGTACGTAAGTTGCGATGCTGCTAAGCTTTTAATAACCAGAATTTTTCCCATTAATGTTAATCTTCGATATCTCCAACAGCTTAGAACATTTCTGATTTTGTCCGCTTTTTCCCTATAATTCAAATTTAAAGTGGTGTTAGGGTCAGTAGATATCCAAATGCCAAGAACTTTCACTTTGTTTTCTGCCCATTTAAAATTTTTCGGGGAAAAGTTTTTCCTTTTTTCCTGCCATTGATCCGATCCACAGGGCCTCAGTCTTTGTATTATTGAGTTTGAGGCCGGACACACTGCCAAACCTTTCAATCGTGTCAAGAGTGGCAGACAAAGCCTCCCTGGTGCCATTAAGAATGAAGGTAGTGTCGTCAGCGTATTGGCTTATTTTAATTTCTGTATTGTCAACACAGATTCCTTTGGCATTCTTATTAGACCTGATGGCTTTGGCTAAGATTTCCGCTGATAGTATAAAAAGATATAGAGAAAGAGGACAGCCTTGCCTAACACCTCTTTGAAGTTCAATAAAATTGCTCGTCCATCCGTTGTTCAAAACACAGGTTTCAATTTTTTTGTAAAAAGTTTTGACCCACCGAGTTAACGAGGGTCCAAAACCAAAGTACTGAAGCGTGCGCTCGATAAAAGACCTCTCGTGATCAAGTGAGTCGAAGGCTTTTTCAAAGTCTACAAAAAGCAGCAAATCTGGAGTGTTGTTTTCCGAAGCATATTTTATAACACTATCGATTAGCCTTATATTTTCCTTAGTGGACGCCAATTTTTGATGAAGTGCGGGTCGGCGTCTTTCTTCGGTATAAGTTTAATAATTCCGCGTCTTTGCGTGATTGAAAGTGTTCCCGTGTTGTGTGAATAGTTAAGTGCACTGGTCAAAATGGGAGCCAAATCTGTCCAGAAAGTTTTGTAAAATTCAGCAGGGAGGCCATCAGTTCCGGGGGTTTTGTTGGAATCCATGCTTTTTAAAGCTTCTAGACACTCTTTTTCTGTTAACTGCCCTTCGCCGCTCGTTGATTCATCGTAGTTCAGTACAGTGTTGTCTTCTAGCTGAAAAAATTCACTAACTGGTGGTATTGTAGTTCCTCGGGAAGTGTAAAGCTCCGTATAGAAAGCCTCGCACTCCGCAAGGATATTACTGTCTGAGGTGACGGACTCGTGTTCGTTAATTTTAAGCTGAGTTATCGTGCTAAGTTTACAATGCCTTTTCTCAAGGTTAAGAAAATATTTGGTATTCTTTTCACCTTCATTGTACCATTTAGCTTTGCACCTTAAGATTGCACCTTGGGTGCGCCATCGAATTATCTGCTCTAATTCGCTTTTACATGATTCAAGTTGTTCTGCTAAGCTCAATCTCTGTATTGCACTGGTGGAAGAGCTCTCTAGCTCTCTCTCTAGAAAAGCTATTCTCTTTTCTAAATCCTGTTCCTTGAGTGTGGTTTTACGCTTTTTGGCGGCTGCAAAGCTAAGAGACTTCTCGCGAACTTTAAGTTTGATCATATCCCAGAGTAGAGCAGGGTTTCGTCGTTTTTGTATTCTTCCTGTGTTTGTGCGATCGTTTGCTTTATCAGGTCGATGTATTCAGTATCGGATAGAAGTGATGTATTAAGTTTCCAAAATCCAGGTCCCCGTGGATTGGAATGTAAGGTAATATTTAATATGTAATCATGGAATGGTCGGTTTTAAAGCCCGGTAGGATATCAGCTGTATTGATATTGCCTAAGAAACTCTGGCTTACTAAGAAAAAATCTAGCCTACAGTGAATCTCTGGCCGCGGTTGGCGCCAAGTGTACCTCCTGGCATCTGGGCTTAAAACTCTCCAAGCATCGACAATGTCAAGATTTTCGCATATTTCGTAAATGGTTTTCTGCGCATTGCGATGTGTTTTGGCAAGGCCGTCTTTCTTGTCTTTCTCTGCATCTAAGACGAGATTAAAATCGCCTCCAATTATTATATCATCTCCTTGAAAGTCTTGCAGGTGGTCAAAAAGACATTTAAAGAAAGCTGGATCGTCTTCGTTTGGGGCATAAATGTTTGCCAAGGTTAGGTTTTTTCCATTTGCTTTTAAATCACATAGTATATACCGGCCCGAAGCGTCGATATAGGTTTTCATAATTTGAAGATCGAAGTTGTCATTGAAAAGAATGCTTACGCCTGCTTTGCTGCTAGAAAAAGAGGTGAAGAGAGTTTTGTAGCCCCATTCAGAGGCCCAAAGGTGTGACATTTCCTCCGAACGATGTACTTCTTGCAGCAGATAAATAGAGAATTTTTTAGATTTCAGCCAATGAAAAGTTTCTCTTCTTTTAGCGCTATTCCCTAGGCCCCGTACATTGAGAGAAGCTATCGTAATTATATTATCTTTTTTGCATAATAAACGAAATAATAGGAGATAATAATATTCCACTGCAAGGCGTGACTGTCAGGCAACAATAGTATTGTGACTGCATGGCTGTAGTTTACATAAAGATCTAAATAACGAATTGTAGGGTACTTAGAAGGTAAATAGTACGCACTAAAAATATAAATATTCCTACAAAAATCTTGAGCTAAAGAATAGGAATTCGTAACAATGGAGTCGAATTGGCAGAAACGAAAAAATGAAGCGATAAGCGAAGATTGGAGTAAAAACATGTAAGGGCTCGCTAGGTTGAGCTTAGTAAATTGATAAGCAAAAAAATTAGGTGAAAGAGAAAAAAAAAAAAAAAAATAATAATAATAATAATAATAATAATAATAATAATAATAAGCAAGAAAAGAAAAACAAAAAAAGTGTTCAAAAATCCTTAATCGGTTTGAAGTAGGGTTTGTAAAATTGCGTGGCATCATTAACCGCCCGCATCAAAGGAGAAATAGAGATAATTAAGACACAACACGGTTACTCATCCCCTTCAAGTGCTTTTCCAACAGGCCGGAAAAAAAACATGGCAACAATGGCACGCAACAGTACAAGCCATTACTTAATACCTCATCTTGTGGAAGTAAATGTGTAAACACAATAATGCAAAACAAAGCCAAAACACATTATTTAATCAACTGGTGTGAATGTGATCACTTGCAATGGTACAGCGCTTGAAGATCTGACGAAAATGCCATCGCTTGCAAACTGTACTAAGCATAAAGATCTCACATTATGAAATTTAGTGTATAAACATGATAATTCAACTTGATAAAGATTCCGTGACGGAGTCAAAAGCTTGTGGCTTACATAAATTTTGGATCCTGTGAAAGAAACCTGATTTGTTCTGATTCAATATGTCAGGATCAAGTTAAGCACCATTTTTTTTTTTCACTAATGATACTTCAACCTGTACCAAACATAACAGATAGACAGGCAGACAGCCTTTTTGTCAGCACGATTAAAATTAAAGCTCTGCAGTTTGGGGGGTTGTGCAAAATAATAAAAACTAATAAAAACTAAAATTAAGTCTATACAAAGCTAAGTAAAATCTAGCCTGCGAGCAGGCTCACTTAGTGTGTTATTTGCGCGAGTATCTTGGAGGCGGAAATCGGCGAGAAGAATGGGGCGAAAAAAGTGAGCCTGCACAAAAGCTATTGAATTTTGAATTCTCCTCTTTCGTCCACGAACGCTGCATTCTGATTGGTTTGAAATGACACGCGATTTCAGACTTAATTATTGTGACAAATAACAAGCAAGGTGGTGTTATTGTTTGTCGCCTTCAGACTGTGAGCAGTCTCTTTCGTCTCCTAGTCTTAGCAAGAGGGAAAATACATGTAGGAGGAGTGCTCGGAGTCTATCGGTTTTTCAATCAATTCAATCTCTTAATCATTGCCCAGAATGCCTCGACACATCCGGGACTTTTATGCTCTTTCTCGCGTGGAAATTTGGAAGCTCATTAGCGAAAGTACACAAACTAACAAAGAAAGTTGGGTAAAACCGGTCAACACCACTCGGAAGTTCTAATTTTACGAGAAAATGGCTAAGTTTACTAGTTAGCTTTCATGTGGCTTTTGTAGAAGGGATGTTAATAAAGCAAATGTGACTGTTTTTATGTGTGTAGCTGTTTGATTCGGCTGGTTGCGTCTGGCTAGCGGTTGCGGTTTTGTGTCATTTTTTACAATATCAGCCATGTTTATTTCGGTTATTGCAACCTGGTTTTAGTGCATGGTAGTTTTCAAGCTTCTCTTATTGGGATCTCCGAAATGACGGGATCTGTACCATTTTGTTTGACCGTGCAATGGACATTATCTTGCAGTCTTTGTTGCACCGAGTTTGGTTACGTGTTATTGTGGGAAGATGGTATCGCTTGTTCCTGTTTACAGAAGTTTGCAAGGCATAATGTAAGAGTGAAGTCTTCTGCGGTAGCGGCTCGATACTCTTTGTAACTGTAAGTTTGATGTCCCTGGAGTTCGATATTTTTAACCTCTTATGCGTTCTTGCGCATCGATTCCGAGTCATCATCACAGATGCCTTTGCGATTTGATTTCTCGAGGATTCCTAGTTCCATGCCGATTTTGAGTCAACACATTTAAATGCGGCGAAAATTGTCAACTGTGTTTATAATTTTCTTTTGCGCTATTCCGGCACATTCATAAAGAACTCGATCCTCTCGAGTGTGAAAATCTGCTGTCGTGTTTGTTTACATTTTGCTTCGCTTGTATTGGTTAGATATTTGATACCTTGACAGTTGAGACTTGTTACCTCACAGGGGCGGAATTTAAAATTCAACGGCTTTTGTGCAGGCTTACTTTTCCTCGCCCCATTCCTCTCGCCGGCTCGCTTCGCTTGCCGACTTCCGATGCCAAAATACTTGCGCGAATAACACACTTAAGCCGCGGCTACACGAGCGATTTTTTGCTTCCGATGGTGATGCGATTTTTTTTAAATTGTCGCGTCGCCAGCGCGCGGTGAAAATCGCATGTGTAGCCACTCTCTGACGAAGTCTGTGATTTTGTCGCCAAAAAATCAACTCGTTGAATTTCTCGCGATTTTTTTCTGCGATTTTTTCATCTGTCGCATCACCTGTGCGAGGGTGGCTACACATGCGATTTTCTCCGCGCGCTGGTGACGCGACAGTTTTCAAAAAAAAATCGCATCACCATCGCAAGCAAAAAATCGCTCGTGTAGTCGCGGCCTTAGTGAGCCTGCTCGCAGGCTAAGTAAAATCGGTTCATACAAAATGCTTAAAAAAATAAAACCCTCAAAACTAAGAACTAATTTCTTGATAAGGATCTCACATTACGAAATTAATATAATGTGTAAACATGATAATTCAAAACATATAAAATTGTGCCTGGTAAACAGTAACTGAGTAGTAGTCTCAGTAATATTCAGTCTAAATGAAAAGCTTAACAACGCTAAAACGCGACTTTTCTTTTAAAACAAGTCTTAATACTCTCTGTTAGCCTAGTGCTGCCAATGGGGGGGGGGGGTTCTCATACAAATGCTCGCATTAAAACTGTACATGTATGCACGTACGCCATACGCTCATACCGTAATTCACACGTCCTGTAGTTGCACCAAACCATCGCTTGTTTAGAACGTAATTAGCGAGCTGTACAATTTGTTGAGTATTAATGACTTTACTCTGGTTTATAAAGAAACCGTTTGAGGTTAGGGGAATTAGAAATGATGGAACACAGCTCACACTAACCTTGAAAGTCTACATTGGTTGTTCGATGTTCCAGTGTCAACCATGGAGCCGCCAGAACATTGTGAAACACTTCCTTGCAGACCTACCGGCTTCTGGCTCTTAATTCGGACCTCTCTGAATTGTTTTCGCAAGGTGAACCTCGCTATTTTCTACCATTTTGTTACGAAAGAAAATAAGAAGTCTTTCTATTTCAACCTTGTGGTGAAACAATGGGGGGTGGTCGCTTGTGAGAGCTTTTGATGGTCTCCAGTAGTACTGTAGATATTGTATGTAAATATTAAATAATTTTTTATAGAAGAGGATTGCATATATACATGTACATGTACAAGTCAACAACCATTAGCGCTTATGCTATGTATTACTCTGAATTAGCTCAAGAAGTGAGTAGTTTTATTTAAGTGTTGACTGAGCGGTCACCTTCAAGCACTTATAAGAAACAAAGAATAAGACCAGTCAGAAATTGACAAAGGTGGTCGCAATCGCTTATGAGAGCTTTTCATTACAGAGTTTAAGTGACAATTCAAACGGGGTTTCACAACACTGGTTGTAACTAGAGCTGTTCACTTATTTAGGGAGGGTTCATAATTTATGTAGAGGGGGGCTATGGCAATTTTTAGGGGGGGGCATGATTTTTCCTTTTAGGTTTTGGCGCGGGGGCTATCGAAAATTTCTCCCCATGTGAAAGAAGGTTTAAGGGGGGACCATAAAAAAAATTCCATAAAAACCGCCACCATCCGTTTACCCATATTTAGCAGAAGGATCTGTAAATAAAGTTCTAGTATAGCTGGAACTTATAAATACAAAGTAGCAGTCGATGTCAATAAATAATAAACTCACGCTGATGCCTGCTTTCTCAGAACATTTATTTATAATTCCGTGCTCCTCTCTTCTCTGCAGAGGTCTCTTTGCGTCACTAAGAGGCGGTGATGGGGAAAGAGGAGGGAGACCGTGCCTTTCACTCTTCCCATCGTCCCCGGCGCTATTAATTTTTAATTTTTTTTTATTTTATTAATGGGATACCAGCGGGCACCTCTGCAAAGTTCTTAAGTTTATATTCCACTTGGTGGTGAAGCTGTCAAACCACTAACTGCTTTATAACTGGCTCTTCTTAGATGCTTCCTAAAAATACTTTCAGGACTAAAACCGTCAACTTATCACCATATACACTTACGTAATCTTGAACAAGCAATTCAAACATATTTTAAAACCTTATCTCCCACATCTAAAAATCTTCAAATACTTCCCGCGCTCAGTAACCCAAATATGACATTTTTTGCTCTTTTTTCCCTCCCCCACGCTCAAAACATTATTTTGCTCCCTGTTGTTATAAACTCGACTTACTTACACCATAAACGTGTTCCTGTTGCATTACTCGTTGACTATTGTTTACTGCTAACAGAAGAAAATAGCGCATTACATTCATATTTCTAGCTTCTAAGAATGGTTTACACAGGAATGCGCTGATCGTCCGCATAACGCTTTGTGTCACTTGACTACGTCATGTCCACACGAGCGTAAAAATGACGAAATCAGGGAGATTTCTCTCTGAACACTGGTGACTGAATTTAGAATAGTCACTTACGCATCCTCACAACACCTTCAGTTATGTAGTTTCAGTGAAAGACGGCTTGGGGCCTATTCTCATTGATGAAATTAACATCCAGCCTACATGTAGTGGCAAAAGTTGAAGCAATGTGGTACTCAACCTGTGCTAGCTGCGTTATCAGCTTGTGTTCAATCTGCATGTCGCTGGTAGCGGCTTTGGATGTCGAAGAAAGAATATGTGAAATGTTCCCCATTTGTTTCTTTCGAAGAGAACTACAACTATTGACTGAATGTAAGTTTTTGTGGCCGGTATCTGAATAATCTGATTAGGAGGAAGCCCACTGTCCTGCAGTTTTTTGAAACAAAGCTTTTCTACCACCATGGTTTGTTTGCCAGAAATTCCCACCGCTTGTGTCATGTCTATCATGATAGTGTTTAACTTATTCACTCCCACAGGTCGGGCTTTGAACCAGAACTTGTCTTTCACCAATGCATGGGTTTCTGTTTTAAAGTAATTTACAGAAAAGTAGAAATACGAATCCTTCTTTAACATTGATGGTGTTCGTTTATCTCTTTATTATATATATAGCGAGAATTTTATGCCGTAAACGTTGGAAATAGAATTCTATATTTGCTATATTTCACATGTGAAGAAAGCGATACGTCCAATCAGCTTCGCGTACGGCTTTCTTCACATGTGAAAAATATAACCAATCAGAATCTAGAGTGGAATCACCTTGCCAATCAGAGCAAAGCACTCAAATGGCTTCCGAGGCGCGCAGTTTCAAAAACAGCGCCAGCTCGAAGTTTGTGTTTCGAAGATATGGCTTCGGGTTCACGTTTTGTTCCTCTGGAATTGCCGTGAGATGAGTTTATTGAGGAGCAATCAAAAAAAAATACTTTGAGTAAAACATACAGGGACGTCTCCTTGCTCAAAGAATTTTTAAGAGCGAAAGAAGTCGATAAAGAGATTGAAAACTTGGAAGCGAAGGAGCTCAATGAAGTACTGTGTGCATTTATCGTGGAAGTTGAAAAAAAAAGGACGGAGGAGAATACAAGCCAACAACATTGAGGTCGTTCATTTCAAGCTTCGACCGCTATTTACGTATACGAAAGAAAGGCTATCCCACAACCATGATAGACGAACAGGACCTCAGAAAAACCAGAGAAACACTAGTTGCAAAGCAGAAGGAACTGAAAAAGGCTGGCAAAGGAAGCAACTCAAAAGCGGCCGGCGCTCTGAGTGACGACGAGGTCGATATTCTTTACAGCAAAAAACTTTTGGGTCTTTCGTCTCCGGAGCCCTTAGGGTTTGAACAACACCCAGCACTTTGGCCTGAGAGGATGCCAAGAGCATAGAGATATGAAGTGGGGCAACATTCAGCTAAAAACCAGTGCAGATGGAGTCGAATTTCTCGAATATACTGAGCGACAAATAAAAACAAGAACCGGCGCCGGACCCAAAGATATTCGCGCAGTTAAACCAAAAATATTTTCTGTCCCAGGCAGTGACAGAGATCCTGTACAAGCCTATCACCTGTATGCTTCTAAAAGACCAGAACAAATGAAGTCAGACGACAGCCCGTTTTACTTGGCCATAAACTACACCAGAGTGGCCAATTCCTCAAAACCTGGTTCAAGGCAGCGCCGATGGGCTCCAACAAATTAAATTCACTCATGAAAACCATGGCTGAAAAAGCTGGTTTGAATGCAGAAAACCTGACCAACCACAGTCGCCGGAAGCGAATGATCCAGAAGCTGAACGACCACGAGGTACCTCCGACTCATATTATCTCTGGGCATAAAAACGTTCAGAGCCTCAATAATTACAGCTCACTTTCGGCAAAACAGCAGCGGGATATATCCAACATCATGATTGCTAGCACTTCAGCTTCAGGATCGCTGGCCATTCAAGAAACCGAGCAAGTCAGTTTGTCGACGGGAAACCAGCAATCGCCTCAGCAAGCATTATCTCTTTTCCAAGGGGCCAACATACAAGGAGGAACATTTAACATTTCGATAAACAGTGTAAGTCAACAGAGTCCAAATTTGTCTTTGCACAGCGAGAAGCGCTGCCATTACATGATTGGATCAGACAGTGATTAGGGACAAGCGAAAAGATAGTACTTTTTGTATTTGCGAATTCACGCGTATTTTTTATTTTTATAAAAGGAGCTTAATATCTCAACTTTATTCCGGATTTAAAGCCGGTTTTTATTACTCCGGGTCATTTATATCAGTCTTTAGTTGTTTGCGTAGATAAGCCGTTATGGTGTAGAGAGAGAAAAGTAAAACTGATTTGAAGGCTATGTTTAATTCTCGTTAGATGTATAATAAATAAATTACAGCATGGAAAGTGCTTTGTACGGATTTTTATTCACGAGTTGCAAAACTTTGGAAAACTCACTCGTTCGCTGCGCTCACTTGTTCGTTTTTCAAAGTTTTGCAACTCGTGAATAAAAATCCGTACCTCGCAGTTTCTATGAAGTAATCTATATGTACACCACTTTGTATACGTGTATCGGGTTTGCAGTTGACAGAGATGGCAGCTTTGTTGGCGTACTTTCGCGGCTTAATCGGTCTTTGATTCCGTGGGTGTTCTACTGTTCTAGTTTTTGTTTGACGATCAAAGTACTCGTGATATTGTTTTCCTTCGCTGTCAGAGTTAAGAGCGACTTTTGAGGCACACGGTGTTCAACAGAGATTGCAGTGAGGATAACCCAAGCAACTTTTTCTTGTACAAAATTTGGATTCCCTCGTCAGTAAGAGCTGTTGTGGCATTTGGTGTGTTTCCGCGACCAAGGTCGCTTGAGCTCTGTTGGTTTCGCCTTTAATGCGTCTCTAGTTTTTTTTTTAATTCACTGTCATCAAAGATAGCTTTACCGTAACTTGCACTAAATAAATGGCTCTCAATATTCAACAAATTCCCGCGAAGGGATGACGGTTCATGATCTTTTCCCGTTTTGGTCCTTGCAGCTAAAACAAACTGGCTCAGATGGCTGTCTAAGTCAGTCGAAGGTATCTTTTCACTATCTCTGATTTCGCTGCGCTCTTCTATCAGGAACGTTTTAAGCAGATTAAAATCGTAGTTGGTCTTTCTTTTTGTGTTTGAATTTTCTTCGCCTTCGATTAACTTGTCGACGTCCTTGTCAGTAACATCGACAAATCTTCCCAGGTGTTCCTCCTTTTCTTCCCCTGAGAAGAAGTCAATTCCAAAGTTCGGCAATTCGTCAAGAAAGTCGCTGGTACCTTCACTGTCTTCGTGTCTCGAAGCCATTTTTTTCGGAATTTTTTCGGATACTTTTAATGAGACCAACGGCCGCAATTGAAAGGGATGCTCTATTATTATTGGCTGACATGTCCGTAACCATGAGCGACATCAATATCCTCACATGTGAGAGATAAAAATAGTATCTTCACTTCGCGCGACGAAAAATTCAATTTTAGGAACAAGAAAAATCCCGCTGTTTCATCAATATCTATATAATAAATCGAGTTTTCAACTTTTGCCACGAAATCGGGATTTTGCTTGATTTTTACTGAACGTCGCTCTTAATTATAATAACATCCGGTTAACTGAAAACTGACGAATTGCCCAAAATTTGACTGACAACTGACAGATGGCCTACATTTTAACCAACAACTGACATTTAACTCCCCATCCACACCCTAATATTTCAAAGAAGGTACGAAAACTGGTACGAACAACAGCAACCGTTACAGCAATGGCATCCAATCTCGATGGATTGACCTGCAACACGCTGATGGCATAGCATAGGCATCAGTGGCTCCAAATGTTTGGATCTGCCCGCTCCGAAGGATAAAGAGAGCATTCAATTCAATCTTTAATCGATTTTTTTTTCATCCAATTTTTTAATTCTCATTTTTCTTACATGTTAGTAGTTTCGCATGTTTGGTAACATTATGTGGCTGTACGTAACTTTTATTACTTATTTTAGTTAATCCACATGGAACGTTCGTCATATAAGTAAAAATCATTGTTTTTACCAGTAAATGCTGAATAAGTTATGGAACATACACAAACATCAAACATAATCTATGAGATTCTTCTTTAGTCGAATTTTCAGTTTGACGGCCCAGTGTGAAAGCAACGAACAAGTAAGATGAAGATGTGAACGGGGCATTTACGTCCTCCTCGTTTTGTAAAGTGGATTCTATATCAAGGAGATTTTGCAATTCTTGGACTGTTACCAAGAAGTTTTCTTGAAAATCTATGTTCAATCGTTTAACTTACCTGGCAATTGGTCTTCACCCTTTTTTGACATCTTTTTAGCACCGCCTTCATCGCTTACTTTTCGTGTTGTTTTGAAAAAACCAAAATTACGCATTTTTCAGGGATAACACAGCAGAAAAAAATCTTGGAGAATTTAACTGGCATTACAGTACTGCTGAAACACATATATGCTATTGGAAAATAATTTAATGAATAAGCCCTCTGCCTCAAAAGAAAAGAAAAGGAAAAAGATCCGTAGGCAAGTCTTCATTTTAGACGAAACGTACTTTTAGTCCTTTCATTCAATTTTATCTTTTAAGTTTATATACAGCGTTGTTAAATTTAAGCATAGTAACGGTAACTTAATATAATTTCGTATAATTAATATAATTACAATTTGTAAATTTCCATTGGACAGCGATGGAAATGGCGTTAAATAAATAAAGCCTTATTAGAACTTTTTATCAGAGCGCGCCCTTTGTCGATCATATAACAAAAAGGGTTATCACTTGCACCCGCTACATGCTTATTAGGTGATATTTCATAGCCGACTAACTAGTTCTAAATTTATATTTACTTGAATTTTTCTGATGTTTTCTTTTTCCTTAGTGAATGCGCTCCCTCAGGATCTTTCCATGTAGTCCTTAACGATGAACAAGTCTTGGACAGAAACGGTCTTCTTCGTTCAGGTTTCAAGTGTACTAGATGCAACCGCAAAAAATCTACTCGTCACAGATGTTTGAACCGTACTTTTTGTATGGCTGGTACTCATAGTGGTGAAATAACTTGTGTCCAATGCCCTGCAGGTAATTTTATTCACTGTAATTCACCTTATTCATACCTGCCGGGAAGGCTGGTAGGCGGAATCTGCAAGCATGCTGTTTGGTCGTTTTAAACTTTTTCAATACGAAAGCTAAAGCCACCAAATTTGAAAATTTCGCCTTAAATTTATCTGGAAACAATTTAGTTTAGCAAGTCCTTGTTCATCAAATTTACATTTACAACTACATTTTGACGGGCAAATTTTTTAAAAAATCAACCTTTTCTCTTCTTAACAAAAAATTATAATTTTCTTGTGTTAAGTTTTTCATGTCTAGATCATTTTATTGCTCTTGATTAAAATTGTTAATTTTAGGCCAATTTTACTGCTATTCGGAGGTGTTGGAAAAATCAAGAAATCCAAGATAGCCACCTCTCGAGAACATGACGTAATGTTTACGTCATGTGACGTTATCAGCTCATGTTGGGGACCTCAAAGAAAAACATTTGGACGTTTTATCTGCCCTATAAGTTTCGCTGTCACAGCCTTCTTCCCATTCCAGGATACCAAAATATAACCTGGTCTAAATGGGGTTAAATAATTAGGTTCCCAAGGGCTAGACTTAATTTTTAATAAAAACCATTTTATATTGACCCAAGACACAACATGAGCTGTAGGAATATATGGATTTCGAGTTCTCAGCGAACGTTGTTTCAAGCAAACAGCAATGAAATATGTCAAAACTTCGTTTCTGTTATGCCTTGTCTTTGATTTCTACATCACCTTTCAGAAATATCCCTGTTTCTCCCCGATTCTTCAGTGAGTTCGATGGCAGATGCTTAACCGCCCGCCATTTGGCAAAATCATTCAGTTCCAGTGCTACACTGCCTATTGAACCTCCTGAAACCCTAAAATTGACTGCGTGTGACGCTTTTAGGTCGTTGCTAGGAGATCTGTGCCACTGACCAATCTCAGGGCCGAAAAGACAATCGCTATTGCTTTTCACATTTATCTTCAGCTGGTAAGAGCAAAAAGCACTTTTCTGCAAGTCCCCTAACAGAACCTAATTTGAATTTATTTTTAATCCGTTGCGCTGCGACCTTCTATATATGGAAGTCCGTCGGGCTCGATACGAGGACCTGGCAAAGATGGCTTACCCAATGTAATAAGGGGGTTTTCAATAGGCGGTGTAGAACTGGGATTGAGTGATTTTTCAAATGGTGGGCAGTTCCTGTTTAGCAGCTATCATCGAACTCACCGAAGAATCGGGAAGGAGCAGGGACATTTGCAGATGGTGATATAGAAATCAAAGACACTGGACAACAGAACTGACAGTAAGGTCGTGTTCTACTGGGATCAACCGTTTCTGGTTGGTCGAGTTGGTTGGGTTTTTTCGTGTTCTATAGGGAAAAAAACCGTTTTCGGTTGATTTGGTTGATCAACTTTTTCAATCAGCTCCGAGCTCAGTTGGAACGGTTGAAAACGATGGGTAGCGTCCGCTGACATGTGGCAAGCATCGGTTTTCACGCATTGCGCCATTAGAATTTGCGTGCAATCACGTGTAAACTGTCAGCCAAAAACGTATTTCTTCTCATTCGAACTTTTTTTTTTAACTTGCTGTCTGATAAATTAGGGATGACATTCTCAAAATAGAATTATATGTAGATCATCGCAGTGAAGGTTTTTCAACCTAAGCGGTTGAAAAGAAGAAACCTGAAAAAATTCAGGCTTGAACGGGAATCGAACCCATGACCTCTGCGATACCGGTGCTTAGGTTGAAAAGCCTTCACTGCGATGATCTACATATAATTCTATCTTTATTTGCAGTTCAAATATATGAATTTCATATATTAATATTCATTCTCAAAATAGCCCGTAATACGAGTGGCAGGTGTCTTCTCCGTTTCCAATGTTGCTATATATTGCTATATATTCCAATTCATCGTCCGATTCACAATGTGGTGGAACCAATTCTTCTAACAGTTCTTGAAGGACAACCGATGCTACGAGTTGCGCTTCCACCATCTTGCCAACCTTGGCAGAAAAAGTTGAGGAAGTCTGCAAATGACTATGCCCAGTGACAACCGCTTGTCAACCAAGAACGGTTGAAAAAGTGTTCTATTGGAAACCTCAACCGTTTGAACCAAAACCAGTTTCGGTTGAAACGGTTGATCCCAATTGAACACGACCTAAGGTGATAGTTTTATTGAAGTGTTGACATATTTCATTGCTATTTGCTTGAAACAATGTTCGGCGAGAACTCGAAATCCATGTTTTCTATAGCTCATGGACACAGTGTTGTTTGTGTTTTGTCTTTTTTTCTCAGCATTTTTCCTTACTCCTTCCCGGTTATTATCAGCCTTTCCTTAGCACACCATTTCTCAACATTTTCAATACCATGAACACTAGATTGAACTTCTGGAATGATGAACGACATTTTATGCTGGGAATGGAAACCCATCAAATGAATAAACCGCAAGCCGTGAAGGGAATTACTTTTATTATTGGTTTGCGTTTTTTCTTGTGGTTTGATCTCGCAAGTATTTATGGTTTTCTTAGTCGCACTGTAACCCACTACAAAAATGGGTCACTGTCACAAGATATAATGGGTCGGAGTTTTGTCAATCTTGGTCCTTGGTTCTCTCTTTTTCCAACCACCTCTATCGCTCCAGGGGCAAGAAGAAGAGAGACCCCTTATGCTCATAGGTTGGGGTGTCTGTAAAACCCGGAACACCCCTGGAACACCCCGGAACACCCCCGGAACACCACCAGAACAGCCCGGAACAGCCCGGAACAACCCCGGAACACCCCTGAAACATCCCATAATACCCCTGAACATCCCATAATGTCCCCGAATACCCTCAATACAGCCAGGAACACTCTTGAACACCAAAAATTCTGGTCAGCGGTCAGACCGCTCACGCATAGACTGACCCGAGGACCTCCGAAGATTAACGAAGATTTCCGAATTTTTCCGAAGACCTTTGCGGATCAACCGAAGACAAAATGACAAAAATAAAATAAAAAATAACATTGGTGTCCCTTAGATCGACAAAGCTTTGATTTTGAATATTTCAATTCAATTACTGAAGTTGTTGTAACTCATGCGAGATTTACATTATAACTCTCGACAAACTGATGTGACGTCTATAAGTAAAATTCTGGGGGTGGGCATCCCGAATAATAATTCAATTCACCATACAACAGGTCAAGGTCGCGATAACTTACTCTTGGGCATTGCGTGACAGATTTTGCACGCAAAACAAAACAGATTTTGCAGGCTGTTAAGATTCTCTAGGATTTATTTTGTTTCCGTAAAGGCTGTTCCTTTTCAATTTATGTAGCCAGTACTACTGCATTTTCTCAATAAGTGCCCCACTTGCTGTTACTGTACGAACTGGGCAAAGAAACACCGCCGCTCCTTCTAAAGACCAATTAGAAAAATGTTGAAGTAATGCGCCGATCAATTCGAAAGGTCAACATCCCCCCGGGCAACCCCCCGGGCATTTGAACTTTTGAAGATTGGTTTGTTCAAATTCCCTCCCCTCGGGGCAAGAAAGCCGTTCAAATGCCCCACCAATTAGTACTGAACTGCCTCTCCTCAAAGACAAATTTGGTCTTCAATCAAGCACTTTACATGCCTTTCAGAGAGAGATATGCCGTAATGACACCTTCAATCTTCTTTTAAAGACCCTTTTCAAAGAGTGATTCACCAACAAAGGCGAAATTCTATCTTGTAAATCCGTCAGACCCCGCAAAAAAACGAAAAAATTCACAGGCCTAATACGTCAGAACAAGAGATAAATCCGGTTCAAATTCCCCACCCTTCCAACGCAACGTTCAAATGCCCCCCTCCCAGGGCACGATGCACAGTCAAATGCCCGGGAAATGCCCGGGGGGGATGTTGAAGTTTCGAATTGATCGGCGCATAAGTTGTAACTCAAGGTTTATCGCAAGGTATAAAGTTGGCTTATTGAGGGAGCACACGAACTTTGCAAAGTTCAAGGAAATCTGATATGTACTCTCATCGTTGATATTTTCCTTTTTTCGTTTCCTGAATTTTTCTCTTAAAGCCTAATCAGATCTTGTGAAAGTAAATAAAATACTTGTTCCTTTTCTCGCTATAAGAGTGTAAACTCGTTCAATCCGTTTGCTCCCGGGTTTACGTTGTGACATCCTACATTATAAGCCCTTGGATACCTCTACAAAACTAGCGAGTACTTTTTTGCAGGTGCACATTTCTCCTACGCTCTTTTGTTAACCAAAAATATATCCAGGCCTAACTGCAAAAACTTTGTCATTCAAGTATGACAAGAGAAAGCTGCAACGTTCTCGGATTTTAACATTCCTGAAGCACTCATGCACTACGGTATGATACTTCAAATTAATATAAACTGAGGTTTTTTTTAAATGAGGTGTATATGTTCATTGTATATTAGCGCAACGAACCGGCGCCCAAACATTTCCATGCGCCTGTGGAAATAAAACGATGACGATCGTGTGACCTGGGAATAATGACCTTATAGCATTGCGTGACACTGTATCATTTGGCATTGTTATGTCCTTGAGGTCACACCTGTTTTTTGAACGTGGTAATGCAAACCTCGCACGAGAAAAATCAATGCAGAATTAACAGTTCAACTGTCACATTTTCATAGCGCTGAAAATCGTAAGTTATTGATATGAAGGTCACGTGCATGATAAATTTTTCCCATTAATTAATGGTTTTTTCGCTGTTCTTAAAAGCTTCGAAAATATTCCAAGCATTCTTGAAATGCTCAGAAATCTCAAGGTGGTCCGCAAAAGTCTTATGAAGAATTGGGAATCTTCGGAGGTCTTCGGCTGAGTCAATTCGTGAGCAGTCTGACTGCTGACCACTATTTTTGGTGTTCCAGGGGTGTTCCTTGCTGTTTCGAGGGTGTTCCAGGGTATTATGGGATGTTCCATGGGTGTCCCGGGGTTGTTCCTGGCTGTTCCGGGGTGTTCCAGGGGTGTTCCGAGGTGTTCCGGGTTTTCCAGGGGTGTTCTGGGGGTGTTCTGGGGTGTTCCAGGGGTCGTCTGGGGGTGTTCCGGGGTGTTCCGGGGGTGTTCCGGGGTGTTCCGGGTTTTACAGACACCCCATAGGTTGGGTTAGATTTCGCAGTAACTTTGACCTCGTTCATCTGCACATACCAATTTATTAACCCAGTTTGGAAATTACTAGCTAAAGTCTGCTAGATTACAAGCATGCCGGGCAAGAATAAGAACCTCAAGAAAGGCGGTTCTGAAATGCCAACCATTGACTAATGGTTATAGGCATCTCAATCCACAATCCTTATCGGCATGCTTTTTAACAGCCATTGATTCAGATGCGGGCTATTTTTTCCATCATATTTTGCGGTAAAGCAAATCCAATTTTTTTGTTGTTGTTCTAAGAAAGAGCAATACACGACACCATGATTCATCTGTTAAGGTAACATTCTATCTTAAAAGAATCCTTTTTTTTTCTGATTTTATAAGACTGAAATGTTTTAACACTAAGCGCAGTCGGAAACAATAAACGCAGATACAAAAGTGTGCATGAGGAGTTAGACTTAGTTATATAAACCTCGGCTTTCATTGACTGTGAATAGCAAGCGCAGACGAAAGAGGCCTAGTTAGCTACCCAGGCCAGCCAAACCTAAGACCTAGAGGGGATATGTAGTGTTGAAAACCACACTTGTGCATACGGGGGTTAGGGTTAGGGTTAGGGTTAGGTTAGGGTTAGGGTTAGGGTTAGGGTTAGGGTTAGGGTTAGGGTTAAGGTTAGGGTTAGGGTTTTCTTTTCATGTTGTTTACTCGTCTGATTTTACGTCTAATTCTAGCCCCCTCCCCCCCCCCCCCCCTCCAACCCCCGATCTGGACTCATGGTAACGAGTAAATGTTGCATTGCTTGATACTGGGTTTCAATCGTTTAACAACACAGCTGCGGCCATGTTACTACTGCTCTATGCCAGCTCAATTGGCTGCCCGTCAGCGATCTGCCAGTTAAAAGAGAAACGCTGATGTCATATAAATGCATGGATAATCTAGCCTCGCCCAATCTGTGCAACATAATTTTTAAGCGCACTAAGACGTAAAATCGCTTTAAACGTAACTGTGGAATGTTGCAAATGTCCCTTTTTAAACATCCACAGGACAACAATAGTCTCTTACAGTGCGACTACTCGGACTGGGCCACTTGGAAGAAAATAGTCCAAACACAACGCTAATTCAGAACAAAAGATGGCAAAGTATTTTCCTAAACAACTAATAACGTTGAAGCATCCAGACAATACATGTTCAAAAAAAATTTGAAGCCGTGACCTCTGACCATGACCTCTCGGGAAACTGCCACGTCTACGATTGGTTACTTTCGATCCTAAATTTTGAGCAGAACTTTTGGAGGTCGAATTCGCAATTGATAATAAAATGTTTGCCCATAAACAAACTTAAACAATACTTTCGCTTCAGCAGTACAGCTAGTGCCTGAGTATGTACGTAGAAGAAACCTTTTCCGAAAAGAAATTCGGTAACGCAACAAACTTGCTTAGCTGAGAAGCGCTCGTTCAGCGCAGCGATTATAATTTAAACAAACACAGATCTAAAGATAAGTATCAACATGTGCCTGTTAATCGTTCAACAATAAACAGAAGTTCCCAAATCTTCTTATTCACTAGCTGCTTTTTGAATCAACAGATGCTTATCGTTGATGTATTGATTCTGGCTTCTGCAGCCCTTTCAATTCGCAGCCGCGGTCATATGGGAGCTTTTATATGGGAGCTCCCACATGGGAGCTTTTAGTTCCATTTCAGCGTAGTGCAAGTCTGAAACGTGATCTCGTAATAGCTGGGAATGTTGCCGACTATTGCTGTATATGCTGCCCTCTCGATTCAGTCTTACTTGTATTTTCTGGGCAAAAGCCATTTTGGAAACATTTACATTTAAGGTAAGCTTATAGCTTAAGCAGCGCGTACAAACAATCCGTGAGATATTTTCAACCACATCGAGCAACACCGCACCGTTTGAAAACGTTCAAAAATCACCATTGAAGCTAGTCAATGAAAAGATTGGACTATTTCCCGAGAGGTCCGCAGAATTAGACAGTTTCAAATTTATTTAAAGATGTATTGTCTTGTTCTTTCAACGTTATTGGTCAGCTTATGAAAAAATGTTGGCTTCTTATGTTCTCAATTAAGGCTGTAATTGTCGATTTTCTTCCAAGTGGCCCGGTCCGAGTAGTCGCACTGTAACAGAGCTGCAAAGATTTGGGAATTCCCTGTTAAATTATTTACCTTGAATATTTTCAGGAGGTTTCTATCAGGACGAAATGGGACAAGTTGAGTGCAAGAATTGTAGCGTAGGTACTTACGTGTCAGAAGAGCGTCACCCCGGTAAAAGTCCAACTGACTGTTACGCATGTCCGTACGGTAAGAACCATTATGCTAAATACGTGCGTTCCTAACATACATACCTACATACATACATACATACATACATACATACATACATACATACATACATACCTACCTACCTACCTACCTACCTACCTACCTACCTACCTACAGACAGACAGACAGACAGACAGACAGACAGACAGACAGACATACATACATACATACATACATTTAAGAGTAGCTAGAACGGCTTATATTTCCGAGAAAACAACAACAACAAAATATACTATAAGTTATCAAAATAGGACTATTCAGTGCTTCATGCATTTGTCGTCAAATCATACACAAAGGCGAAAAATTAGACATAATCTTATTTACTATACATTGTGGAATGTTATTTTGAATTTGGTGAGAGGTCACCTCTTATTATAAGCGCTTTCCTTTAGTGGTTAGTGGTTAGTGGTTAGTGGTTAGAAGTTAGCGTTAAGAATTTCCAGCAGAAGGTGTCAAGGCTTTTGGCTCCGGAGCTGCATGGTGTTATTTCCTTAACTAGAAAAGTTTACGCCACATTGTCTCTCTCATCCTAGTTGTATAATACGAAACCTACACGCGTGAACAGGGCTGAAAAGAATCCAGCTTTGTGAACTGTTTTTTTTGTTGTAGTTGTTTCCATTGAAAAATGGCGCTAAAACTTCCCAACCCGTGGAGGAGTTTCACTGATTGCCAAGGGTTTGATTTACTAACCAATAGCCAACAAACCGTCCTTGTCAGGAAAAAAACGGCCTCAGTTTAAAATCACTTTTCTTTCGCAAATACTGATCATATTTCCTATCTACAAACAGGTACCCTTTCGAATGAGACCGCTGGTTATCGCGCATGCAGATGTCTCAGTGGCTTTTATCGGGTGGATCGATTTGGCCCCTGCTCAGAATGTCCAACCCACGGCATAAGCTGTGTTAACGATACAGCAATACTGGCGCCTAACTATTATTGGAAATGGCCTAGCCATGCCACGAAGGATACTTACAGAAATTTTGTCGAAAATATTCTCAATATGGGGCCCGAATATAACAAAAATTTCTCGAGATTTCACGAACTGCTACCTAAGCCGCTTAAATGTCCCTATCCAGATTCCTGTTATGGTGGAATTGACTCAGCATGTCACGTCAGATACAAAGGAATTTTGTGTGCCACGTGCTCTAATAACCACTTTTTCCGATTTAACAACTGCCTGGAATGTCCGCGAACGACAGTTACCATCATTTCATGTGTGGTCGTAGTTACGGTATTTGTTGCCGTCTTCTTGCTGGTTCTTTGGGGCGACTCAAGACGCACAGAAAACAATCGTACTGTTGCAGATGTTGCCATGTCTTGCTGCAAAATCGTGATCGGATTTTATCAAGTCATTGCCGGAATCTTCTCAGCACTAGCACGTGTTCAGTGGCCGGTAACCCTCATCTCCATAGGAAAATATTTGAAGTTTGTTGAAGGAAATATTTTGCAATTTGCACCGTTGAGCTGCATTCACTCCCAATTGCGACCAGATCCATTCTTGCAATTTGTCTTAGCCGTTGGCACCAACATCCTGGTTGTTTCTCTGATCCTTCTATACCTCGTCTTAAAGAAACGCTACGTCAACAAGATGGAAATTTCCATGAGCGAAAAGACAATGAAAATATCAAGGTTAAGGAAGTCGTGTTATCGTAACATATTCTTATTTCTTCTCCTGTCATACCCAATGACAAGTAAGAAGATTATCCACATTCTGCCCTTGCCTGGAGTATGTGTCAACGTCTGCTTTAACCAAAACGATAGCGAATGCATTTCTCTACTAAATGCTGATTACTCCATCCAATGCTTCACTGCTCGACATAACGTCTTCTGGAAAATTGCTGCAGTGTTTGCATTGTACCCAGTTTTTTTCCCACTTCTGATGCTGCTTCCCATTTACAAGTACCGGGATTCTGAAAGTGAAAAAGAAATTGCTTTTGGTTTAAGAGTGTTCTTCGAAAACTACAAGAAGAAATACTGGTTTTGGGAGATAGTTGAGATGTACCGAAAGCTTATCCTAACCTCACTGATCCTTTTCTTTTGGTCTGAAAGTCGTTCCCAGATTGGCTTCACCTTGATCACAGCAAGTGCATCTGGAATTGCCTACACCCTCTTTAGACCCGTAAAAGAAACATTTGAAGATCGACTCCAAACGTTTGTGCTGTGGATAACATTCTTTAATGTTTGCCTTGGAGCAATATATTCTGTGCCTTACGCTAACGGAGATCACATGGAAAACGACTCAATCTTTGTCAATGTTCTTTTTGTGCTTCTTAACAGTTCAGTCCTGATCATTGCTGTGGGTAAGTCTTGTCAATTAGCCACTCGATTATAATAACCTTAAATAATTACAAGCTTCACTATCTTGACCTTGTTAAAAAAAATTTCCGTTGATGCATCTTTCATTTACAAGGTAAACACAGACTAGAAATTCTCCACCAATAGTATGGAATACTACTAAAAACTTACTCTACAAGGCTCGTTTAGTAACGTAGAACAAACTCAACTGAAACGATGCCAACCGTTATCTGTTACGTGGTACAGATGTTCCCAACGAAGTGACAAGGGTTAAGAGTCACCTTAGCGTTGTTGTCTAGTGATAGCAAAATGTTTTTTTTTAATGAATTTTTTCTAACGACAAATCTAGAGGCAGATGAATAGTCAAGGGACTAATCATGCTTTTGTATCTTAAAAATTGATAATTTTTTTGTTGAATGTTTTGTCATTTTGTCTTTCGTACCTAGTAAAGGGAGCCCTTTATTTGAGGTTTACCTGGAAAACAGTGTCTTCTTGCCCCAAACGTTGCTTTCACTTGATCTGCCTTGGTTGTTTTGGTTGTCGTCACAGAGAAAACGAAGCTCAACTTATGGAAAATTTTCCTGCGTGGCTTGAGGATTAAATATTCACTTGTTTCCTATTTGAGATCTGCTTCTAGCTTCAAGTACATGCAAAAAGTGATGGATCTGAAACTGACTGACCAAGCATAAAAATGTTAATCGTAATCAAAAGAAAAAAACAACAATTAGGTGTTTAGGCTATATATGGCGTGCATGTATTTTTTCTTGCATATAACTAATTACATATAACTAACAGGGTAAATTTCGCACACAATTGGCAAAACTGTCAAGAAACGTAATTAGCTGAGCTAATTGGGCTGATATTTTTTCAGTTTTTTGAAAAGGTCATTATATTGCTATGGATAATCTCAAAGGCATTGTATTGTGTGTGGAGCAAGGTGCAAGTCACTTTTTCCCTCTGTATGAGAAATTTAACACCGTAATTTCAGAATATTTGTACAAATTAGTTCTGTTAGGTGTAAGGCTCATAACGGAGATATCGTTCACTTACTTCGCAAAGTAGATATTAATGTCCCAACTTAAAGTCTCTTCGCTGTTGAGACGAAAAGTTCATTGTTTTATTGATTAGAATATTTTAATTAGGAAATGAATATCTGTAAAAAAAATATCTTTACTACACGTTTTTTGTAATGATCAAATCTGCACCGCCTTTATTTTTTTTTTTTTAAATGTAACTCATCACCTTAAAAGAAGATTTTCAAACATCCAGTAGTAGAAACAATGAGGACCTGCAAAAGATTGTATCACGTTATTTGTATTAAAAACCAGTTCTATCCCACATGGGGTCTTGTTCTTTTTCATGCGTATTTACTCCGGGAATTGTTTTACCCATTAAAGGCTTAAAAAGCCTCCGGCAGTCTAAGGCCCGAAATGTACGCCTCATTTCTCAGTTGCCGACATTCAGATATGTCTTCTCTTCGAGGAAAATATTATGTTCTGTCCTGGGACAGCTAATTCGTTCCTTTCAACAGCTTTGAGCCCTTCAATGTTCATTTGAATCAAGCCTTCAAGACAGAGGTTTCTAGAAAACAAACTACGTCATACCACATTAAAACACGCCAAATACTTCTCTTTTTCTCATAACTGCCAAAATGATTGCAATGTAGCTTTAAATTAATATCACCCTCTTCCGTCTCCACGCGTCGATCAAGCGTCCAATAACCTTGAACAACCTACTACCACGAAATTTCCTTTCATTTCATCATTGACATACAAATCAATCTACAATAGCATGAACCGTTCCTGTCCCCAAGAATATCACGGTCAAAATATCTACTTCTCCAACCCATGCACCCGTTCCCCTATATCTAATTAACGTTTCAACAATCGACCAGTGAACTTGAAAAACGTACGACGACGAAAGGAATTTCAATTCGTAATCGGTGCCTACATAGGCCCGTCTTAAGAAACGACAACAACCTGGAAAACACAATAAATAATGTAACTTTCCCTTTACAATCTGCTACCAGTATTTTCTTTGCCTTTCTATCAGCTGCGTTTCACTACCTTAAGTAGTTTAACGAAGTTTATTCGAAACCCGTTTCTCTTTTTTTCGTCAAAGCAACTTAAGAGCGAATTTTTTTGTAGACCGCGTGAAAACAGAAAAATGTGGCACATGCTTACAAAATCAACTAACTTCACTTTTTACTCAGAGATACCTTATGGTGAGTCAATAAACGTGGTGTATTTTTTTTGTTTAAATCTATTTTCATTTTCGAGAAAATACTCAAAAACTGTAACGAGCGCCCGGCGCTATAAAATGCCCGAAACGAGAGCGACGAACATGGTCAAACGAACTTTGCTCATCAAAAGCGCAAATTAAAGAAGGCCTTTCTCAAGTTTGTATATTTGTACAGGAGACATTGACGAATGATTTGAGTCTAAAATCAGGATAATTAACTGAACTTTGAAATCCAGGCGAGCGTTTAAAAATCACCAATTTTTCATTGTTTACAGATTTCATTTTGGAGCAGTTTTTCACGAAACACTTTTCCTATGCGGTATAACTCAGATTCACCTGAAATTACGGCTTAGATAAGTAGGAAATAATGTACTTTTTAAGGATATAAAAATTTGCCTGGGGCTTTTAATTTCATCCAAGAAATAGCCCGTCCTATTTCGAGGAAACTACTCGACAGCGACTAATGTCAACAAAGCAAATAATCGAATTACGCGGTACGCTTTCTCTTATGATAAAGTCAAAATTCGAACAAAATCTTATCGTTTAGCTCCATACGAGTTTATTATTTAATATTTTACCCTTACCTTGCAAAAGCGGTGGTTGAACATTGTTTCCCCCCCTTCTTTCGTCGGCAAATTGTAATTTCCCACGGGCAAGCGGCTATGGTATTCAGGACACAATCAGTCACTATTCGCGAAGGCCCTCGTAAACATCGTATTTCTTGACAACTTTAACCATATTTCAGGTTCCATACAGCCAATCATACAAGAGACTTGATAACACGATGAAAAGATGCACTTAACGAAGTTTAGAGCCTCAAATGAGACAAGGAAATTCAAAGAACGGTTGCGTGTCATTAGTCGTGCACCCTCGTGTTTGTCACGGAATGAGAGTCACGAACTCCTGGGGGCTGGGGCGGTGGGTACTGTACAGGGGGGACTCCCCAAAAAGGCTGCATTTTTTTCAGACTGGAGGCTTATAGAGATGGGATCTCACGAGCTGGAGTATGGAAAAGGGTAAGGAAACTGTCATTTAGGTATTTGTAATGCTTTTCGAACAGACCCACCAAACGGTTGGTTGGTTGGGCTCTAGCCATGTTATAAAAGCTTGGTGACAAGTAATAGTATTAAACGCGACTAGATTGGCACGATGATTCTCGACTCAATACAAAACTGCAGAAATTCAAAACCCTGTAGGATCCTTCTGTTTCTCAACGATACAATTGAACATCTAAATGTCGAAGAAGTTTGCCGAAGAAGTGAGATAACTTTTCAAGCGTCTGTGACACAAATATGCCACGCGCTCGCACAATCATTTAAATGGAGGGTGTCACAGTTCGGCGCAAATGCAAGTTATGACGTTAGCTATTTGATTCTATTGTTTATAAACCAATCGAAAGCGAGTACATAATTCGTGCGTTTGTCCCGGATAAATCCTTCGGGTCGAAGAGCAAATTCGATGGTAAATACCAATTGCCGAATTTTCGGTGTAAATCGGTTGAAATCGTACGTGAAATGTAGTCATCCGTCCCTCCGCTTGACAAATTAGAATATTTGACTACTGAAGTACACGTGTCGGTTTTTCAAATCGAAAACGTTAGTAAGAACGCTGAACAGGGATTTTAATGCATCGAGTCGGAAAATACAAACGGAATTCTGATGAAAAATCTCACCTCTACCACCACGTTTTCGTTTTTTGTAGAGACTAAGAAGTTAGATAGGCTACAATAAAACTTTTCAAACAGTTTTAAACTTATTTAACAGCGCTTGTAGGTTTTTGCAGAAGAGGCTATTTTGTGAAAGTATGATGTCAAAATGATGTTAGAAAACAGACATCTAGAGGGCCCAAGTGTTTCTGTCGTGATTTGGATTATAGGAATAACAAGGTAACTTACGTAGTGTAGTCTTTCTAACTAGGTAAATAATGATAGTTTAAAGATAAGTTATTTTAAAAAGATTTTTGGCGGTCAAAAATAGCACAAAACTAATGCCAGTCCTCTCTCTTCCTAAGAGCTCAATACCACGTTGTGTCACGTGACATGAAAGTAGGTTGTTAGTAGAAACATACTATACCATTAGATGTTCTGTGAGTTTTTTGTGATTTTTTTAGTATGACCTAAAAGTTGATTGTCAGATAGGTGGATTTTTGGTGATCGAAGGCCCCTAAATGGGACCCTGCCTGGAAAATAGTAAACAACCACTAACAAAGTCAAACAAAGCTGTGATTCTGTAACAACTCATCAGGGTCAACGTCCTCGCCAGGTTTTATTGAATTTTCCCGACCCCCATTTCCAAGATCTGACACGCTTTCTCAGTCAAGGCCTCGTAACACAGCTTCCTGTATGCAAAGATAATACCATGCATTTTGTTGTTTACTAACGGTACAAGCTGTGACCTTTACTCCTATCCGTTGAACGTCATCTTGCCTAATGCTTAGATGAAAACGAAAATACAGTCCCTCGAAACTTTCGGTTTCAATTTCAAGCTTTGTTTGCAACTTTTGTGAATAACTAAGAATTGCTGCTAGAAAATTACTGTCTACACTTGAGCATTACTCAAAGAGTGCATGGTGGTCGACCATGAGGCTCGAGAAAGAAAGCAGTTCTCAGACGAAACTGTTCAAACAGATGCAACTCAACATACGTGTCGCAACTCACGGGGCAAATAAAAGCGAGCGTTTGATGTCACGGTCCAATAATGGCTCAAAACGCACAGAAAACAATCGTACTGTTGCAGATGTTGCCATGTCTTGCTGCAAAATCGTGATCGGATTTTATCAAGTCATTGCTGGAATCTTCTCAGCACTAGCACGTGTTCAGTGGCCGGTAACCCTCATCTCCGTAGGAAAATATTTGAAGCTTGTTGAAGGAAATATTTTGCAATTTGCACCCTTGAGCTGTATTCACTCCCAATTGCGACCCGATCCATTCTTGCAATTTGTCTTAGCCGTTGGCACCAACATCCTGGTTGTTTCTCTGATTCTTCTATACCTCGTCTTAAAGAAAGAACACACCAACAAGATGGAAATTTTCATGAGCGAAAAGTCAATGAAAATATCAAGCTTAAGGAAGTCGTGTTACCGTAACATATTCTTGTTTCTTCTTCTATCATACCCAATGACAAGTAAGAAGATTATCCACATTCTGCCCCTGCCTGGAGCATGTGTCAACGTCTGCTTTAACCAAAACGATAGCGAATGCATTTCTCTACTGAAGGCTGATTACTCCATCCAATGCTCCACTGCTCGACATAACGTCTTCTGGAAAATTGCTGCAGTGTTTTCATTGTACCCAGTTTTTTCCCACTTCTGATACTGCTTGCCATTTACAAGTACCGGGATTCTGAAAGTGAAGAAGAAATTGCTCTTGGTTTAAGAGTGTTCTTCGAAAACTATAAGAAGAAATACTGGTTTTGGGAGATAGTTGAGATGTACCGAAAGCGCATCCTAACCTCACTGATCCTCTTCTTTGGGTCTGAAAGTCGTTCCCAGATTGGCTTCACCTTGATCACAGCAAGTGCATCTGGAATTGCCTACACTCTCTTTAGACCCGTAAAAGTGAAATTTGAAGATCGACTCCAAACGTTTGTGCTGTGGATAATATTCTTTAATGTTTGCCTTGGTGCAATATATTCTGTGCCTGACGCTAACGGAGATCAGATGGAAAACGACTCAATTTTTGTCAATTTTCTTTTTGTGCTTCTTAACAGTTCATTCCTGATCATTGCTGTGGGTAAGTTTTGTCAATTAGCCACTCGATTATAAAAACCTTAAATAATTACAAGCTTCACTGATGCATCTTTCATTTACAAGGCAAACGCAGACTAGAAATTCTCCACCAATAGTACGGAATACTACTAAAATCTTAATCTAGAAGGTTCGTTTACTAACGTAGAACAAACTCTACTGAACCGATGCCAACAGTTATCTGTTACGTGGTACAGATATTCCCAACGAAGTGACAAGGTTTAAGACTCACCTTTAGCGTTGTTGTCTAGTGATAGCAAATGGTTTTTTTAATGAATTCTTTCTAACGACAAATCTAGAGGCAGATGAATAGTCAAGGGCCTAATCATGCTTCTGCATCTTAAAAATGATAATTCCTCGCGAAGCGAGGTTTATAAATTTGTCGCGTGGGGATCACGCGAGGATTGCTAAAGGGCGGTCAAATCTCGATCTGCCTATATATTTTTCGAAGGTGTCCGCACAGTTGCCTAGCAACAAAGCCAAATCGCGACCGCTGACAGTTGCGCACTCTCATGTTTCTTCATTTCTTGCTTGCTTCGCTGCGAACATTTGCGTGCTGACATGTTTATTCATCGTCTGTGAATAAGTTACTGGACCAATTTCTGATGTAAATGAGGGACCAAGCAAAGACAGCAACCCCTGATTTAACAAGTGGCTGGAAATCCATTCCGGGGGAGATTTACAACTGAAACTCAGCGTGAACGCCGACTTGAAATTCAGCGCGTACAACGAAGGCGAAAGAGTCGGCGACAAACGGTTAGCGAACATCGTTTACCGGTAATAACCTAGCGAAGGATAAATTGACTAAAGCCATCAGCAGGACAAACAGGAGACTGGAATATCACAGACGAGAATCTTAGAACGTAGACAAGTTAGTTTAGATTTAGCTTAATAGCACAGCGCTACTACAAAACGAGATTCCCCAACAACGCGAGAATCGATACAAGGTCTTCGAAATTATAACTCAGTCACACCGATTGAATAGTGAGAGTGATCTCAGCGGCTACAAATTAAACTCTTCGAGAAAATGTGTGCTAAAACCGATCAGGACCGGCGACACCAACTATCAAGTGCTTCGACAAAATGATTTTGTTAGAGTTAACGAGAGGCGACAAAAATACACGATCATCAAAATACTTCTGCTAGAATACCTTTCCAACGGATGGTGACTGAACAGATTCAATTATTTCCTCTCTCTACCATTATCTTTACTCTTGATGTACCAGTAATAATCAACATATAATTATTTTTCCAAGTATGTTCAAAACCACAAATTACACAAGAGAAATTACTCGTAAATTATTTCACACAGTAGGTTTCAATTCCCCAAACAGTGCATATTTGTGTATGAGCAGTAAAAAGAACTTGATTTTTAAGTTTAGGACGTTCCCGAGGAAATGTTTTTAAGAAATAATTCATATTGGATCAGTAAGAATTTATAAGAGTTTATGTTTTCCGTTTTGGATATTGACCCTGTTAATAGTTAAAAAAAAAATAATTTTCAGATGGTTCAGAAAGGAAAATGTCTGTTCACAATTTGGATAGAAATGCATTTGCTCTGCTCCTAGCAATTACCACTTAATGTGTAGTGGGGATAGGTACATACATGTAATCAGTATGTATTTGATGTGAAACAAAAATTACTGCTTAATATTAATTATTGATAGTAATTTCATGCTACATACAGTGACCAGCATCACAGCTCTGCTCGCAATGTACAAGCAAGTACCGAGTTCATGAGAATTGAGATCCTGATCACCTTCAACATGATTTGTCTATGTGAAAGTTTACTTACTTCTGAAGGTTCCACATGCTATAATCTACATTCACCCTTTCCCTTCATTGGCTAAATAACTTGCTTTCCATACCAATTGACCCTTTAAGCCCCAATGTAAACCTACAAATTCTCCTTACTGGTCTTCATACATTTCTTGTAGTACTAGTGCAGAGAAGTTCTTTCTACTAACATTAACACTATTCATGTTTGATGATCAATTCCTTAATTCTGATGACCGAATTAAAGCATTATTATTGTAGAGAGATGCTGATCACTGGTGCTTCAAGGGTTAATTTATTGTGACAGTTATCTAATCCAATTTTTATATTATGTTGGAGGGAATGACTAAACTTGCTACCACATCAATATGAAACTCTGTGCTTTGTTTGCCATTATTCTGGTTTAGTCTCATTTTCAATTTTTGGCTGTAAAAGAATAATTTTTTTAATGCGCGGCATCACTTTTCAGCAGAAGTAGACTCCTGCTATCTCAACCATTCAAGGGAAATAATGAATTGTTTTAGCTATTGACATTTGTCAATACCCAGTTAACAGAATAAAAACTGAACAACAGCATCTAAAGGAAATGGACGGGTTAATGTTGGAGGTAACATGCGTGCGGCTCCAAGTTGGAATTTGAACTGCATTTCTGATAAACCTACTCTCACCCAACCAAAATAAACAGAAACACCACTACATATTGTCTTGGACAACAGCAATTTACCTTATGTCAGAATACAACAGTTAGCTCAAATTACACCCGGAAACTCATACCCAGTTCCTATGCATTAGATTTTAGGATGACAGGGGATTGGATGCAAGTTACATGGAAGCGACTGGGAACCAGAATGTCGATCTAAACTCCCAATTCTGGACCATTGTGGCCACCCATCCACACCTCCACTTAAACCGAAATTCTATCCCTTCCCCACCCCTTGTGGTGCACCCTTGCCCGAGCTTCGCGAGGTTCTGCGAGTCACGTATTTCTAGTTTTTGTTGAATGTTTTGTCATTTTGTCTTTCTTACCTAATAAAGGGAACCCTTTATTTGAGGTCTACCTGGAAAAGAGTGTCTTCTTGCCCCAAACGTTGCTTTCACTTGATCTGCCGTGGTTGTTTTGGTTGCCGTCACAGAGAAAACGAAGCTCAACTTATGGCAAATTTTCCTGCGTGGCTTGAGGATTAAAGACTCACTTGTTTCCTATTTGAGATCTGCTTCTAGCTTCAAATCCATGTAATAAGTGATGGATTTGAGTCTGAGTGACCAAGCATAAAAATGTTGATCGTGATCAAAAGAAGAAACAACAATTAGATATTTAGGCTATATATGGCGTGCATGTATTTTTTCTTGCATATAACTAACTCCATATAACTAACCGGGTAAATTTCGCACACAATTGGCAAAACTGTCAAGAAAAGTAATTAGCTGAACTAATTGGGCTGATATTTTTTCAGTTTTTTGAAAAGGTCATTATATTGCTACGGATAATCTCAAAAGCATTGTACTGTGTGTGGAGCAAGGTGCAAGTCACTTTTTCCCTCTGTATGCGAAATTTAACACAGTAATTTTAGAATATTTATACAAATTAGTTCTGTTAGGTGTAAGGCCCATAACGAAAATATCGTTCACTTACTTCACAAAGTAGATATTAATGTCCCAACTAAAAGTCTCTTCGCTGTTGAGAAGAAAAGCTCATTGTTTTATTGATTAGAACATTTTAATCATGAAATGAATATCTATAAAAAGAAATATCTTTACTGCACGTTTTTTGTAATGATCAAAACTGC
This sequence comes from Siderastrea radians, assembly GCA_964017195.1. Classification (NCBI taxonomy): domain Eukaryota; kingdom Metazoa; phylum Cnidaria; class Anthozoa; order Scleractinia; family Rhizangiidae; genus Siderastrea; species Siderastrea radians. The sequence continues at coordinate 5,713,537 of OZ024889.1, read as the reverse complement.
ACCGCCTTTATTGATGTTTTCTTAAATGTAAATCAAAACTCATCACCTTAAAAGAAGATTTTCAAACATCCAATAGTAGAAACAATGGCATCAACCAATTTCTAAATTACAAAGTTGAGAAGTTCCATAAGTTGTTACTTATGGAACTTTAAATTTAAATAGAATCGAGAGCAACGATAATCCAACAGGACATAGTACCGTCTCCACACCAAAGAGTGAAAGGCCAGGCGGTAACGTTCAAGACAGAACAGATTGCAAGTTAACAAAACCGATCTTTGGTGGGACAGAGAGAAAACCAACTACCGGCAAATCCAGTCAGTTGGTGACAGATTACCCTCAATGCACTATTACAAGGAGAAACAAGCTATGGAAAGGCAACAAGCAAAGAAAACGCGGACACCTCATTAAAAGAGCTGGAACAAATTAAAACCCTTCAAGAAATGGAGAGTGGCCAGACACCCGCAAGCAGGACACGGATCACGCAGACCATTGTATTTCCATGAGGAGACATTCACTGACAGTTTGGATTTCAGATTCGTTCATTTTGACTTACGGCAGTGCTAGAGTAACAAGCTTTTAGTTTGGTTTGGAAAAGATGCAACATGCATATCTCTGCACGCAGTAAGGACCTGCAAAAGATTGTATCACGTGATTTGTGTTAAAAACCAGTTCTATCCGACATGGCGTCTTGTTCTTTTTCATGTGTATTTACTCCGGGAATTATTTTACCCATTAAAGACTTAAAAAGCCTCAGGACGTCCAACGCCCGATTTCCCTCTTCGAGGAAAATATTATGTTCTGTCCAGGGACAGCTAATTCGTTCCTTTGAACAGCTTTGAGCCCTTCAATGTTCACTTGAATCAAGACTTCTAGACAGAGGTTTCTAGAAAACAAACTACGTCATACCACATTGAAACACGCCAAATCGGCTTCTCTTTATCTCATAACTGCCAAAATGATTGCAATGTAGCTTTAAATTAATGTCACCCTTTTCCGTCCCCACGCGTCAATCAAGCGTCCAATAACCTTGAACAACCTACTACCACGAAAATCCTTTCATTTCATCATTGACATACAAATCAACCTACAATAGCATCAACCGTCCCTGTCCCCAAGAATATCCACTCATGTCCAATACACCCGAACTGAATCGGACCGACTGTAGGCACAGACGACCGGACTCAGCGGAAGTCAGGTCGCGAAATTTATTACGCCTTACCGGAACTAGAATTCTAGCGGGGGTATGGGAAGAAGAGAGACCCTGGGAACGAGGTGCACCGAAAGTTAGCCAAAGGAGGCCCAAGGTTCGAAATGTTGGCAAACCGTCACGGCCCGGGGTGGACCAATAGGAACCCGTTACTGCAAAACTCGACCCGATTCACCGGAAGTCAGTTCGTGAACAAAGGCTTAACACTACGTAAACGAAAGAAAATGGCAACCAAATGACATACATGTATAAATCGTTCTAAGCGTCAGACGAGTGATGGACACGCTTATCAATATAAACAGAGGAATGACAAAACTGTCCATGCATGTATATCTCGTTCTAAGTGTCAGACGATCAATGGAGATGCATATTCAAATGCAAGCAGACGAAAAACAAAACCACATATGCATGTATACCTCGTTCTAAGCGTCAGACGAGCAATGCATATTCAAACACAAGCAGGCGAAAAACAAACCTACACGTGCATGTATACTCGTTCTACGCGTTAGACGAGCAATGTAGACGCTTGTAAACTTAAACAGACGAAAAAACAAAGCCACACATGCATATACCTCGTTCTAAGCATCAGACGAGCGATGGAAACGCTTGTAAACTCAAGCAGACGAAAAACTAAACTACACGTGCATGTGTACCTCGTTCTAAGCGTTAGACGAGTAATCCACACGCCAGCAGCTGCCTCCTCCACAGGCCTTTCCAAGGCCAAGTGAGCGCGGATTTTGACGCGAGCGGAGGGATCACGTGCGAGCGCGGAGCGCGAGTGGGGGGACTGGAAGCGAGCGCGGAGCGCGAGCGGTGGGTGATGGGAAGGAAAAATCTTCCGTTCCCGGCTCTCCCCTCGCCCCCGCTTTCCTCAATAATTAACTAAAATATCCCCCAGATGAGCGATCGCGAGCGGCTGGGGACGAGGCAGCGCCAGAAGAGTCCGACAAGTGCTAAATTGGAGACTAGTATAATAGGAGTTGTCATCATAATTTTTCCGATTCTCCGATTATTTCGATTGTTTAAACGTAAGGCGCCAATGAAAATCGTAACACCGATTACAATTTTTACTTTTTAAGGAAAAGCACGCGAATCGAAACGGAAAACGCAAATTAACATGCCCCTTATGCTTCATTCTTTAAACGTGCGGCGGGAATGAAAATCGCAACGTATCAATTAAACACATGAGCCGACGTGGGAAACGCAAATGAACATACGAAAGCGAACAAAGAAAAGATAAGAGCATGAATGCGTTGTTCTTTAAACGTGAGCCAGGGATGAAAATCGCAAGGGGGGAATTCACAATACCCGGTTCACTTCAAAGACTGCTCCTAAAGTCGTCGAAATTTGTATAACAACAACTCAGCTGTTCAACAAAACTTCGTTAAGCGTGTGCAATGAAAGAAGACGGCCTGATAATTTACGTTATTTAAACGCACCACGCGAGAAAGGTGAAAATCGAACAGTTGCAACAATCAGACAATTGGAGTCTTGTTACAAGAAGACGTAAAAGCGCAAGCTACAGTATAAGATTCGCGCAATCGGAAAAATCGGACGAATCGTACAAACGAGGACTTTTTACCTTAAGGTCGTTTTGATAAAATCGGACAATCATTATTTTTTGATATTTTATGTTGAGATAGATTATATAGATTACTATTCTTGTAACAGGTACGTAATCTAGTAGTTTAGACTGGGAAGTGCGTTTTTCAATAAAAGAATTACTACTACTACTTTAATACTATTAAGATCGTACAATGGGAGACTTGTTACCAGAACGCCGTTTTGTTAAAATCGGACAATTGCAAGCTACAGACGTAGAATATTAATAGGAGAAGCGAAAAAATAGGAAGAAACATACAATCAGAGATATGTTACCATAAGGGAGTTTTGTTAAAATCGGACCGTTGCATTCCATAAAACTGGCTGATCTTCAAAAGCGCGAACGAAGAAGCTGAGGCCTTGAGGACTTTAAAACCGTCATTGAAAAACCTCCTCGCCCCGCGTAAGTGCTATCGCCCCGGCGGATCTTTACGTTTACTGAAGCTAAGGGATTTTTTTATTATCCAACAGCCATCAACGAGCACCTAATTACAAGCGCATTACAAAGTGACGGAAAAACATTTACATCTTTAACTTTGCTTTTATCCGCCTGAAAAGTGCTCCGAGGACTCTGTCAGATTGCGTAACTGTTGGTTTCTAAATAACAGGCCATTCAAGCAAAAATTTCTCTCACCTCGTCGGATCAAACTTATCCGAGCCTTTTAGCGTCTATAAGTGGCAAACTATAAAACAGGCTTGAATGGTCTATTCTGTAGAATTCAGCATTGATTCAATTTGAGCGCCCTTGAAGCGCTTATCATGCAAAAAAGTTAAGACGCCTTAATTAAAAAAGTTAATTGTGTATTAAATGTTTTTCACTGTTTTTTCGAGCGCTTCTCTTTAGTTGATCGTATTAGTTGATCTCTTCTCTTTAGTTGATCGTGTTATTAATAGTCAAAAACTCCGTTAGCCTCTTTGGACATAGAGATCCGCCGGAGCGGTAGCGCTTACGCGTGCTAGACGTCCTCAGGTCCCCAGCTTTTACGTTCGCGCTTTTAGAGATCAAATTAGTCTAGAGATGGTTGGAAGGAATAGAGTTCGCTCTTGCTGTATTTTTTCTCGCGCGAGATGACTTCTGATGAGATGGGCGGCATTTTGCTAGACGGGTCGTGTTCACCCGTGTGCGATCGAGTCGGTTCGCCGACATTTCTACCTCCCTCATACCGCTCTGAATTCCGGTTTGTCGGGTGGCGTTTTGCTAGACGGGTCGTGACGGCCCATGTCGGATCGTGTCGGTCCGCCGACTTTTCTACCCCTTCTGAAACCCACCTCCCATACATTTTGGAGTCTCTCGCGAACTGACTTCCGCTTTGTCGGGTCGCGTTTTGCTGGACAAGTCTTGACGGCCCGTGTCCGATGGAGTCGGTCCAGCGACATTTCTACCCTCTCTGAAAACCAGCAGCGATATTCTTCTTAGACTCCCGCAAACTGACTTTCGGTTTGTCGGGTGGCGTTTTGCTAGACGGGTCGTGACGGCCCGTGTCCGATCATGTCGGTCCGCCGACATTTCTACCCGAAACCCACCTGCCATATATTTCGGATTCTCTCGCGAACTGACTTCCAGTTTGTCGGGTGGTGTTTTGCAAGACAGGTCGTGACGGCCTGTGACCCATCGAATCGGTCCGCTGGCATTGCTGAGGCCTCTCTAAAACCCACCTACCACATTTTTCAAGTCCCTTACGACCTGACTTCCGGTAAGACGGGCCGTATAATGCCTTAGTCGGTCTGATTCAGTTTGGGTGTATTGGACAACCCTCAGAATATCACGGTCAAAATATCTACTTCTCCAACCCATGCACCCGTTTCCCTATATCTAATTAACGTTTCAATCAATCGACCAGTGAACTTGAAAAACGTACGACGACGAAAGGAATTTCAATTCGTAATCGGTGCCTACATAGGCCCGTCTTAAGAAACGACAACAACCTGGAAAACACAATAAATAATGTAACTTCAGCTTTGAGCCCTTCAATGTTCATTTGAATCAAGTCTTCAAGACAGAGGTTTCTAGAAAACAAACTACGTCATACCACATTAAAACACGCCAAATACTTCTCTTTATCTCATAACTGCCAAAATGATTGCAATGTAGCTTTAAATTAATATCACCCTCTTCCGTCCCCACGCGTCGATCAAGCGTCCAATAACCTTGAACAACCTACTACCACGAAATTTCCTTTCATTTCATCATTGACATACAAATCAATCTACAATAGCATGAACCGTTCCTGTCCCCAAGAATATCACGGTCAAAATATCTACTTCTCCAACCCATGCACCCGTTTCCCTATATCTAATTAACGTTTCAATCAATCGACCAGTGAACTTGAAAAACGTACGACGACGAAAGGAATTTCAATTCGTAATCGGTGCCTACATAGGCCCGTCTTAAGAAACGACAACAACCTGGAAAACACAATAAATAATGTAACTTTCCCTTTACAATCTGCTGCCAGTATTTCCCTTGCCTTTCTATAAGCTGCCTTTCGCTACCTTCCAACGCTGAAAAGTGGCCTTCTCTTTCAGAAATATTTAGCTAAACAACAAAATAATAATTATTGTAGTCTAAAGAAGTTTAACGAAGTGTATTCGAAACCAGTTTTTTTTTTTTGGTCAAAGCAACTTAGATTTCGAACCCGCTTTGAAAAATATAAAGTCTAAACACTTTACTACTTCCTTTTAAGAAACATTGTCAAAAACACTTGTTTTATTAAACTGCTCCGCTTCATTTCAACATTGGTTCATTAGTAAAAAATTCGCTTTGGTGGTTTAACGTAGTTGAACGAAGCGCGTCCGAAACTTAATTTTATATCCATTAAAGGAACTTAAGGTTTCGAACCTTGCAAGTGACGAAAGTCAAAAAGCTTCTCTACCTCCTTTTAAGGAAACAATGTCAAATATACTCATCATATGACTCTGTAAACTAGTTGAGCCACTTCATTTCAAACTGTCTTACTTTCCCGAGCAAGGTAAGCAAACATTCGTTTATAGGCAAAATAATTGCTTTGAGTCTAGGTTAACATGTTCAAGAGTTAAAACATTTCGCGCGCCTCATCATTAAGCTTCGTTGGTTAATTTGACTTCACAAAATGATCACCTCCCATATGGCTTGTTCGCTCAATTAGTTCTAGTACTGCACTGGTATTATAGAGTCATGGGTACGAATCTCGTTTAAGCCTAAATTTTTTCAGGTTCTTCTTTTTCAACTGCTTATAATCAGTTGATTTCTTCCCTGGGGTGGACGTTATTATGTGTTAAACAGTACCCTGGACAAAACAATTCAGGATTTAGGTTAAACAGCTTTAGTTTTAAAATCCTTCATTTAAATTCCATGAGAAATAACAGCATAATGCACTCGTCATAGGCTTCCACGAGGGGGGGGGAGGGGGACTCCGGGCTGTATGTCGTGGAACTGGGGTCTTTATGGGAAGTTTGTAACAAATATGAACTTCTATCGTGGGGGAAAGGTGGGGACATAGATTTATGATGACCCAACACTCGGGGGTATGTGGTTACTTTGCGTCTGGCAAAGCGAGAAGAGATTCCACTTCCAGACCCTTGATCCCTGAGCCTTTATACTGAACAAAACGTGTTTTGTTTGCATGACGTTTTCGTAGGTTGTAAAACAAAAACAGCAGAGCGAATAATAGGTACTTCTAACTATTTTTACTCGGAAAATAGTGGAATAAATAGCAAGAAAGGTCCCAATTTTTTGTGGCAAATGTGCAGATAGGCTGCCCACGGTACAGTCGTATAATAGTTCTTAATAGTTCTCTTTCCTGGAAAGGATTACAGCACCGTGGTTATTTTCACTATCAATAAAATAATGCAAATCCATCTAGTACAACTCAATCGAAACTTATCCATGGTTCGATACATGCTTTATACTCATGGTTTCGTGTGTTACTTATATTGATTAAAATCCCTTAAATCAAACTTAATTCTGTATTTCCGTGCTTTCAAAGACACAAAACACCGCCAGTGCCGAAATGTTTTGGGCACCGCAGCCGGAAAATTCGGGGAATAGGATTCCGTTCCCTAAAATGTTTCGTTGACTTTAAAAGATTCAGCCAAACAATCCGAACCTGACACAAATATCCCGGTAAAAGGCCATGAAACGATTTGAGAACGAGGAAAATGATATTTTAAGTATTTTTCAGAAATTAATTTTCTCTTTGAGTGCCACTGAAACATTTTAGACTTTGTATCTTCCTTCTATCCATTTTCAGAAGCAAGTTGACATACTAAAGTGTTTTTTTTCTCCAATAAGCCAAACTGTACTCACCGCCATATTTAGTAATAGAAATGAATAAAAGGAATGAACACTGCTATAAATTTTTAAGGATTCCTATATTTTCTTCTAAACCAGTCATAATTTTCCTAAGAAACTGAAACCATGTCTTAGTAGTGGGAAGATGTTAAAGAGGTTTACTTACTTAATATATGAAATCATAATTTCTCTCAACAGATGGGAGTAAGATCTACAGAAAAATTTTTTATATACATCAGTTTGAGTAACATCTTGGTAATCGCGTGGCAGGTGGCGACATCCGATGCTTGCCCAGAAAAGTGTATATGTACTGCATTTGGAAGCAAGCGGCTAATTGTTAAATGCAAAGGAATAAATCAAGTACCACAGGGATTACCGGTCAACACTGTAAAGCTGTGAGTTCATAGTGTACGACTCTAAACGTAGCAACAAAATCAGCCGTAGGGGCCGCTTTTAAATTTTCATGACTGAAAGTACTTCATCTAACTTGCTTTTGTTTTTTTTTGTTTTTTTTTTTGGGGGGGGGGTGGGGGCCGTTGTTAGAATTTTTTTAATTTCTAATTAAATATTAATTATCAGTTTGAACTATCACCCAATCAATTTCTGCAGCCTGTTGTTTAGATCTTACTGTGTCGGCAGAACTGATGAGGCGAATTTGGTTGAACCATGGTTCGTATTTTGGTAAGACACAGTCAAGTCAGTTAACCCTTGGCAAGACCAAGCAAGCCTGATATGTCGCCAATGTTTTGCTCCGTAACCATTACACATATTGATTTCTCGGAAACAAATGTGCCAGGTTTCTGTAGGAATAATCTGGATATACCAAAACCACGAATGTTTTTTAATGGACAGTTAGACTTTCGGCTTTTTCTCAGGTAAAGCATGGACATTAAAGTCCATTCCGCCCCTTTAAGCCACACCTGATCAGAATGCTTGATATCGCAAAGACGTACCTCAGAATGAGAGTAGGCATTTAAACACAATATGAAATGTGTAACTGCACCGACTGCTTCAGTTTTTTCAAGTTCCAAATGGGTGCCAAGTTTAAGCCCTTTGAAGTCTCCCCAGTTGAGTAGATTTTATGCAAATTAGGCTCTAACCATGCCTTAAGTGGACTGAGTTTGAAGTAAAAATTGTCTGGGTTCCATTCTAGTAGTCTCCTTTTAGAAATTTGATTTCACTTCAACAAATTGAAATTTACTGGATGTGCATGTATTTGAGTTTCTGCAATACAGTGGGAGTAACGAGTAACCGACAGATTTTGCACACTGGGTGTCAGAAACGTTTCTCACGCACGGAGCCTGTTCAAGTGTGCTGTAATTTTTCTGTTTGTTTGCTTTGCTTTTCTTTTAAAAAGCTAAACTTTTGGACGGACGTTATCTCTTAAATTTTTTCCCTTTTTTTACAGGGATCTTTCAAGAAACTCTCTGAAGTATATTCTTGGGGACGCCTTCCAGAATCTGACCTTACTAAAAACCATGCAAGTCTTTATAAATATTGTATACCAATTAACCTTGGTTAACTCGAACACGATTTTGTGCTTTTTCTGACGACTAGGAATTTTAAAAATCAAGTATACCAGTTTAACGATGGAAAAACTAGGTTGAGTCAGGTACATTTGTAAAGCATATCACTTAAAGAAAATATGAAAAATAATTGAGAAATAGGAAGAGAACAAGAAAATTCCAGGGTGCAAGATCCCCTTGACGCGTGAATAAAGTTATGATGATGATGATGATGATGATGAGGATGATGAGGATGATGATGATGATCAAGAAAAAGTTAGGGTCATGTAACCGGGCCGTAGAAACCCCATGCACCCAATCCTTCACAATCAATCAGAATGTAAAATGAACGGTTTAAAAACAGGGTATCCACCTGGTGGCTCTTCACCTATTAATTGCTAAAAGTACTGTTACTAACTAAAAGAATATTTACATTTACATTTTACATTTTACATTTTGCATTTTACATAGTTACATTTAGAATGCGCCTAACTAGAGGTTATTTCCCGTTTGAAACAGCAAAGTTTGGAAACCTAATTAATCGATGAATAGCTAAGCTTACAGTTGTTGGAAAATCACATTAACGGAGCGATGTTAAATTGCATTTACTAAGTAACAAATCTGTTATAACACGACCAGAAAGCTTACTTTATCTATGTACCTCTTCTAGAAATCTTGATGAAAACAGCATTGAAGGTGGATTTTATCTTCCCGAAAGTGTTACAAGGGTGTAAGTTCTGATTCCCTATGCTTACTCTAACACGCACGCCTGTGGGCGTAGTTCCGCTTGGGCAATATTATATCTGTGTCAGCGTGGAATTTGTCAACAGATAAAAACTCTCTTACCAAGCTTAATAGGGCAAAATATCTCCACTCATATTTGTGGCATTTAAAGCATGGAATGACTTAACAGACAACCTGGATGCAGCAAGCAAGTGCTACCATTTTTTTTTTTGTATAGAAAAGTTTGGTTTGGCTAGTCAGTTAATAACATTCTCAAAATCCAGGGTCAATAATATTTAACAATTAGATTATGAGCTCGAGATTACTATCGCGTGACAGTTGATGAGGCCGAAGGCTGAATCAACTATCAAGTGAAAAGTTTTACATCATTGCACTGTTATTTTGAAGTATAAAACTGTGCCTGCGTATCACCTTTTCGCTACTCACTATCTATCACGGAATAGATAGCGAGTAGGGTAGCCAATCAGATTGCAGCATTTATGATAGAACGCTAGTAGATTTATACTAAAATGTGATAGAACAGTTATTCCACTCAGCCCAGTTGTACAATGCGCTCAATATCATGTAAACAGGATCAGATACTCTGTGGTTGATAGGCCCGTCCTTTAATGAATATTCACTTAAAAAGTGCAAATTTATCACAACCACCGTCAGATTATATTTATGTACTGTGAGCTTTCTGGTCGCTATTAAACAGTTTAACCGAGTGGAAACTGGCGATGTGGATCGAAATTGTTGTGGATCTAAAGTGTTGTCTAAGAAACTTCAACGGTAGAGTCTTTCAGTTCAAAGCGCCAGCGGCTCTTAAATTCGTTGAACGAATCAAAATCGAACAACGGAGAGAATAGTGCTATACACCTCTTATTAGCCGAATTCGAGGTCCGTGTTTTTTTTTTGCGCTCAATTTATGGCCCAAGCTTGAAGAAAAGGCCCCCAAAATTGTCGAATCGCTGCTTGCTTACTAACTGAGAGACCTATACTAACATGACGTAATTATTGAACAAAAAAGGCAAAACGCAAATATTTACTAAACTCAACAGGGATGTGGGCAACTTTTCACTTGTTTAATGCACCAATTTTGCGGCCTTTTCTGTTAGTCAAATTTGTGGAGAAGTTTCAGCAAAATTTCCAAGTATGGAAAGAAACAATATCACTTTTTAATTTGGATTTGTCTGGTTGACAGCGGATTAATTGCTTATTTTTAAGCTTAAAAACGAGACCTCAATGAGTTTCTTATACGTTTTGATGTGCTATCGAACGGCAATTTTCATGCTCCGTTTCTTATGGACCACAAATTAATAACATGACTGTAGTTGAAGGATTTTTTTTGTGATATTTTCGTAAAAGAATACCCTGCGGAATAACTAGGGATTCCAATACCACATACAACATGTCCGATTAAGTATCACTTCTTATGTGGTAATCTAAAAAGCATTCTTAATTATGTGACAGGAAGTTCTTCTTTAATTTATTTTTGTTTCATTTTTAGTACAATGAGAGACAACAGGCTATCGTTAAAAAACTTAAAAACAATCTTCGCAAAATCAACACGCGACAACCACTTGTAAGTATACCTTTGCTTATTGTATAAATCTGAGACGAAGAATTTCCTTATCAGCTCCTTCCTTCTTGATACATTTGAAAGTAAGCTAAAAGGTCGTCTTTTCAACATTATATTCGTTGTAATGATTACATGTGGCAACATTGGTTCGCAGAAACGTTTTTGTAGTTTATGTGCTTGCTTGCTTCAGAACGAAAGCACGACGCAACCACCGCTACGCCCTCGCTGCGCTTCTACAAAATAGACCCCTTCAGACCGACTCATTTTGGTCTTCAGGGAACGGGGGGCGCCTTCTTCACTCCGGGAATATGAAAGCTACGACAACAGAACTTAGAGGGCAGATAGAACGTTTTAAGGTCCCCAACATAAAAGAAATAAATTACGTCAGGTTTTCGAACGGCAGCCATCTTGGATCGGCCGTCTTGGATTTCTTGAATTTTCCAGAACCTTGGAAAATCTCCAAAAATGACCAAAGAGTAATAAAAACCAATAAACGAATACGAAAATCATATTAAAATGTAAAACTTACTTTAGAAAAGTTATAAATTTTCATTGAAAATATGAAAATTTAAAATTCTGAAAAAGTGGTGATCATGTTAACGTCAAACTAGATGGACAAACACTTGCTGCACCAAATTGTTCCTAGATAAATGTTAGGAAAAGTCACCCAGTTTGGAGGCTTTAGCTTGCGTATTTGAAAAGTAATAAACATCCAAATTCACTGTGGGTAGTATCGACCTCCCACCCGGTCTGAGTAGGGTTAATGTTTGTTATTTATTACCATTTATCCATCCTTACAGAGATGTAACTGGAAATCCCATAGGACCTAATCTAACAGCTGACGTTTTTTCCCGCTTTGAGAAGATGAGTAACTTGTAAGTTCCTGTGACGTGAAGGTGTTGAGATATTTGCGAAGCGTTGAGATATTTGCACTGGACTGTGTAATTCCCAAATAAAAAAACGTTAAGCGAAGGCATGAAAGTTCTACATCACACATATTTATGGTGGAACTTCATTGTCTCTTAAATTTTACTTAGGGACAGACGCAAAGGAAACAAGAGAAGAAGTATAAGCGACTTACGTCAGGACACGTAAAAAATTATCCCTTGGGCGTACATGGGGGAGAAGGTGGCCCCCCATAAGGGTTTTCTTGAATCCTTCCAACACAAATTATCATTTACACCTGCCGTTTTCAGTAGCTGTGCACACATCCTTTAGACATATTTGGACACAAGTTTGATGAGAATCGGTTACTATGGTTACGAGATATGACGACATAAGTAGCATGTGGACAAGCCGTTTTGGAAGAAAAATGCGTCTTTTTGCCCTTTAGAGCTCATCACAGGCGTTTTACTTAGGTTGAAATCTTTCATAATATAGCAACATAACCCAAGGGGTGTCCAACATCCCCCAGTGTTCCACGGTGGGGGTATGTCCGAGGGTTAAGTTGAACGGCGCTCAACTACTTGCATACACCCAAGCCGTTCATACATCGTTTTCTAATTATATTTGCCCACGTAAAGCCAGTTTAATTCATGTCCGTACGTAGGTAAAATTTACGAGACAGTTGAAATCCACCTTTAATTGGATAACCGTACTTTTGCTGATCGATGTAAATAGCTGAATTGTACCACGAGCACGTTTGTCTTCATTAGTATTTACAGTGAAGCCTCACATTACGACCAGCCCGATAATGCATACACCTCGTTTTAAGGCAACTTTTTTTATCACTCAAATAACAGCTCAGTAATTTTTCTTCTCTGAAATTTCGTAAATCAGACACCACGTTGAA